>QRFJ01003020.1:30179-83371 GCA_006176705.1 Cocos nucifera | reverse complement strand
AAGGAAGACAACAGTGCTCCCACTAACCTTTTGAAAACACATGATTCCTCTTCATTTTTATGAAAATAAATGTTTTATTTCACATCATTGAAATGAGTGTTCCAGCTCCGAGATGCTTCCTTAAGTCCATATATGGACCTTTCAGCTTGCAAACCTTGTGATCAGTATCACTGATGTGAAACTACGCTGTTGTCCATATAGATATCTTCCTCAAGATAATCTTTCAAGAATGCTATTTTCACGTCTATTTGCCATATTTCGTAATCGAAATAGGCTGCCAATGGCAAAGCAATGTGTGGATGGATTTTTAGCATACCACTGGGAAAAGGTATCCTGATAATCAATGCTTCGGCGTTGACAAAACCTTTTGCCACTAGTCTAGCCTTGAATATCTCCACATTTCCCATCTGCACCAATCTTTCTCCTTTAAGTTCCATTTACACCCAATAGGTAACTATACCCCTCTGGTGGATCTACCAAGGTCCAGACTAGGTTCGAGTGCATCGAGTCAATTTCTGACTGCATTGCCTCTAGCCATTCTTGGAGTCATATCTGATATCGCCTCATTGCAGATTTTGGAATCATCACCCATGAGCACATTACCTATGAGGAACGTTTCCTCTACTCCTCTGAATAATACTAAGTATCTCTCAAGGGGACGGAAAACTCTTTTTGATCTATGAGGTGGAGGAGGTAGTGTTTTTATTGGCTCAACCTGATTTGGTTCCAATTGGTCCTTAGCTCGTTGTGTGAGACTTTCTCATCAAGCTTGATCTGCTTTCCAATGTCGCTATCTTGAATAAACTATTTTCAAGAAAGAATGGCATGCGACTCACAATCATATTATGGTCTTCTAGAATGTAGAAAATTGAAGTATCCTAATGACTCTTTAGGATATCCTATGAATCGAGTCTTAAGGACTAAACTCTAACTTGTCCGCTTGTTGTCTTTTGATTGAGCCGGACAACCCCAAATTCTGAGATGACTCAGACTTGATTTCTTACCATGCCATATCTCATACGGTGTGGTAGGAACGGTTTTAGTGGAAACCCTATTCAATAGATAAATTGAAGTTAACAATGAGTGTCTCCAAAGAAAATCAGGGAGGTCTGTGAAGCTCATCATGGATCGAACCATATCTAATAGGGTCCGATTTCTCCGTTCTGAAACCCCGTTGAGTTGAGGTGTTCCTGGTGGAGTCCATTGAGAGACTATGCCATTTTTCTTAAGATAGTCTAAGAATTCCCGGCTAAGGTATTCACCTCCTCGATCTAATCGAAGAACCTTAATGGGTTTTTCAGTTTTTTTTTCTACTTCATGTCTGAATTCTTTGAACTTTTCAAAAGCTTCAGACTTATGTCTCATAAAATACACATACCCATACCTAGATAGATCATCAGTAAAGGTAATGAAGTAGACAAAATTGCCTCTAGCCGACACATCAAATGGGCCGCACACATCAGTATGTACTAGGGCTAGGAGATCTGTGGCCCTCTCCCCATCTCCAACAAAAGGAAATTTAGTCATTTTGCCTTGAAGACAAGATTCACAAGTTGGATATGACTCGGAAGTCAATGGACTCAATAGCCCATTTTTCTCCAATTTGTTGATCCCATGTTCTGCTATATGACCTAATCTCAGGTGCCATAGATACCTTCATTTGGACTATCCCTAGGTCGTTTTGGCATTCACGTTGTTGCTCGATAGTTAGAATAGAGTACATCAATATAGCTGATAAAGATCATTTAATAAGGAACCCATTACAATTTTATTTCTTTATAATAAGAATGTACAATGGTCCTTAAAGAAGGTAAACACTAGCCTTCTAGTGCTAAGCATGAAACAGAAATCAAATTCCTGCTAGCTGCAGGCACATAATAATAGTCTTTTAAAACTAAGTCTAAATCAGATGGTAATCGAAGGAGGTATATTCCCATGGCTACTGCAACAACTCTTGCTCCATTACCGACGTGTAGGATCATGTCTCCATCCCTCAGCTTCCTGCTATCCTTAAGACTCTGCATGGAAGTGCACAGATGAGCACTTGAACCAAAGTCAAGCACCTAACTAGATGCAGAAGAAATCGTAAGGTTAGACTCAATATTAAGAATACCTCCAGAAGGACCTTCCTTCTTGTTCTTTAGGGTGGCCAGGTAAGTAGGGCAATTTTGCTTTCAATGGCCATCGCTGTTGCAATGGAAATACTTTCCTTTGACATTGGCCTTTTTCTTCGGCTCTGCCTTCTTCTTCTTGGCTCCTTCTGCCTTTTGCTTTTTTGCAGACTTCTTTTTCTTTCCATAAAACTTTCTCTTGAAAAAAGTTCATTCCATAGCAAGAACTGAGCCTTTAGAACCTTTCATAGAAAGCTCAGCGGTGAACAGCATATTCATTAATTCGGCCAAGGAATTTTGAAGTTTATGCATGTGGTAATTCATGATGAATTGCCCATATGCATCAGTCAAGGATTGCAGAATAACATCATTCTGCAGATCCAAGTCCAACTTCACCCCGAGCTTCTCAGGCTCTTTCAAGTCCTTGATCATTGTCAGACAGTGATCTTGGACTGACTGCCCATCATGCATCTTAGCCTTAAAAAGTCATTTCGTGACTTGATATTTGGCTGCACGACTCTATTCACCAAACATCTCCTACAGGTGAGCCAACATTTGGCGGGCAGTCCCGATATCTTCATGTTGGTGCTGGAGCTCATCAGACATTGAGCTCAACATGTAATATCTGGCCTTATTATCTTCGTCTATCCATTTCTCTAGAGACGCTCTCTATTCAATGGATGGACGGGCTGGTAAGGTGGGAGGGTCCTGGTCCAGTATATGGGTTAACTTCTCAGAACCCAAAACTATTTTGTAGTTCTTGAGCCAATCTTTATAATTGGGTCCAGTCAGTCTATGTGTATCCAAGATACGTGCCAATGGGTTGGACGCAGACATTTTCCTATAGAGAGTCAAAGATTCTAGTTAGATATTATAATTTTAACTTGACCAATTTGTTTAGGGATTTTATTTTTTAAACAAATTAGCTCTCACTATTTTCTCAGATCCCTACACTCCCTCTGTAGAAATGCAAAATTCTCCATGATTAATGATTTCTAGTGGGTGGTGCGGTGTCACCAACTGACTCATCACCTTACCTAACAGTTATTGGTGATGGGTTAGCCAATGAGTGAACAACTCTTGTTCAATGATTCTCTAATTATGGTGCACCTAAACTTGGTCTCTAATTCATGAATCTCACCATATCCGAAATATTGATCCACTCCTTACTTAAGTCAGACCTACCATTTGCATAGACTGGGTTCCTAATTGAGTCTCTCACCGTATCCGAAATATTGAGCCCAACTCATCCTCCAGCCATAGCATCGAATGCCTAATAGACATGGTTGCGTCTTCTTGGTGCAACTGAGCCACTGTATCCAGCCGAGAATAATCAACCCCATGAAGGGCCCGCATGTCTACAATGGTGGAAGACCTCAGACTTAATCTTTTCTTAGGGAGAATTGATTCAGGTCTCATTTAACTAGACTTGTCATAGTCATAACAATTATGACTAACCTAGTGGCATGGGTTAGCTCAGATTATTGACCAGCTCAGATCAGAACTGTGTCAACAGATATGGCTAGGTAAGTGAGATCGGTGGAAGGAATATGCCATTAACTCATACAAGAACGCATTCAGGTCGAGTAGCTTCCAATTAAAAATCAGTTGGTCGTATGTGGCAAACCTACCTTGGACACCAAATTGTTGAGCCAGAACCAATTAGGTTAGCCTACAATCTAGACTCTAACCTCTGAGCCTAATTAGGTCTTGCTTGATCGTGACTCGATCTTGACCCAGACTTAATCCTATTAGGCTGGTCAATTTAAGCATTGTTGATCCCATCTAACCAACTTTTGATTCGATTTGATTAACCGCTTAGACCTAATTGAGCTATCCAAGCCCGAATCCAGTATTATGAATATGTCTTAGATCTGAAATTCTCAATTTTAGACCTAATTGATATTCCATAATCTTAATTTTTAATTAAGTAGGGTTCATAAACAAAATATGCATAATAAATCCTAGGTTTTTAGGATCTAAGATTTTGCAAAAAGTAAGTTTTGGATTTTTGATTAAGGACGAACATGCAGCACCCCTACACATCATAAGAACACCCCAACGAATGGAAAGAGAGGTCCTTTAAACCCTTTTTTATTCTTATGACCGGACGGCCAAGAGGAATGCCTTAATCAGGAACATACAATACTACAAAATAGTTTTAGATTTGTATCATATATCTCATATATAAATCAAATCTAATCATAGCATATTTTGCATACATCTGATATATTGAATCATGCATGTTTTCAAATCTAAATTATCTCATAATAATCTAAAAAATTAGATTTAAATTGATCTAATCAAAATAAATTCTAATCTAGATAATTATATAGAACTATTCTACAACTAGTCTAGACATGCATCAATCATATCTCATATGATGTTTAAAATTAAATAATTTTATTTGCTATTTTTTAGATGTTATTATAACCATTATAATATCAAGAAATAGTAAATAAATAGATCTAAAATATGATTTAATAAAATTAAATTGAAAACATGCAAGACTATTCTATAGAACTATTCTATTTTAGAACTAGTTATTCATATTTTCTAATCTTAGATCCTAACCATTTAATTTTAATTTTTTCTGATTTCAGATCTGATCACATCTCATGTGACATCTAAAATTATTTATTTTTTAATTAAAATAAATTTAAAATTAGATCTAAATACTTTTAGAACCTTGGCTCTGATATTAGTTGAAGGAAAATCCTGATTTTTCGGTCCAGATTCGTTTAGATCTAATCAGATCAAGAGATATATTTCAAAAAAATTTTTCTTGATCCCAATCAGATTTTGATATGTTTTAGATCTGATTATTATTATTTTAGTAATCAAAATAAAATTAGATAAATTAAATCAGATTTAACTTACCTTGATATGGGTAATCCTATTACCTATTGATGAACCTGTATGCAGCGGAAGGTTCTGGATCTAGCCACGAAAGTGCCTGGCCTCTACTGGTATCCACTCGGGCTGAATCTAGAGATCCTCTTCTTCTCTATGACATCTCCAAAAATTAGATCTGGATCTGATCTGAAGGATCTTCAAAACTCCTTTTGAAGATCAGCAGTCATCCTTTGCAGCAGCGCAGCCTTCTAGCTTTTACTCGCCTTTCTCTTGTCTAGATTGCACCAACCAAGGTCCAAAACCCTTTTGGACATGGAGAGGAGAGGGAGAAAGTGGTTTGGCATGGTGGAAGAGGGGAGAGGCAGCCTTGGGGCATGGGGAATTGTGATTCAATCATCTATATGTGTTTGAGTTGGGTGCAGGGTCTTATTTATAGACTAAGCATAATCCAACTCCTCTTCTTTCCAACCAATCACAACTCTTTGTGAAATCAGATCTAAATCTGATTGGTGGGAATAGAGTCCCCTGGATTCCTCCTTAGAGGGTGCCTAAGACCAATCAAAGTTGGTTCTTAGGAGAACTCTAATTAGAATCCAAAAAGGAGATGGAGTCCCTATCCAACAGGGACTCCTAGGTGCCTCCAACTTGGGCACACACCTAGGGTGGCGCGCACTCTCCTCCTTGCAAGGTTCTGGTAGGGGGACAAGTCCCCACCAGCTTTGCAATAGGTGCGTGACATGTGGTCAAAAGTCAAAGTGTCTATGGTCAACATTTGTCTAGTCAAAGGTAGACTTTTGACCAAAGTCAAAGTACAAGAAATGGCAGGTGACCAAAAATGGCAGGTAATGTCTTACAAAATAAGACAACCTTTTCTGACTTGGACAACCTCCAGTAAAACCATATGAAGGCCTCTAATTGAGCACAAACTCCTTTGGCTCAGGCAGGATAACTTATTTATGATAGTAAAAGAAGAACGTTAGGTTCAATCGAGTGCTAGCACGATTTTCTTAAACCTAATTGAATCTCATTCAGATCAATTGAACTGGACCAGTTCAATTGATGATCACCAAATTCAAAACCTTGTTTGTGTGACCCAGTTAGATTCAATTCTATATGGTAATGGGATATGTCATGATCTCTATCATCGACAACATCGAAACTCCTTTCGATGGATCAGAACTCTTCTGATTCGAACAGCTAGAATGATCGATCATCTAAATCATTCTAATTACTCCCAAAATCCACCAGTGACACCTAGCAGTATATGGTGGCAACCCATCAGAGCTAAATGTGAACCTCTTGGTGTAGCTACTTGTGTGATTAAGTTCTTCTATCTTGAGCCCCGATCAGATTAGGGTTAAGGTGAACTCGTCAAACCCTAGTTTCTGTCATATGATGTAATCATTCGATTCAAGTCCGATGTGAAAATCTAAATAGAAACTCTTTCAATTATTTCACTCTACCATGGCCATGGGCTTCTGGACTTGATTCTCATGATCATCATAGGGCTGCTCCTCTACCACCGAGGTAGATAAATTTCATCTTGATGCAATCCAGTTCCTACAATGAACATGCTATAGCCAACATACACCTCAGGGATCCATATGGCTAGGAGATCGAGTAATGGTGTAGTCAAACTATAACACCCTTAAGGTGAACTGCCGATACACCTCAGGTCAAAAAACCAGACGCACTACTGCAGCATCGAGTCAGTCATTGACGAGAAGGTAGACTCCCTAATGACTACTCGAGGTGGTCACGCTCAGTACCCTCATTCTCTAACGAGTACCTATACTCTCGCTCCGATGTATCCACACCATAGACTCAAGACTCATCTACTAAAGAGAAGCGATTGTACACCAACCTTTCGGATTAATCACCATCCTCATGATGATCCTATGGTCGGGAGCATTTTATGAGTTAACAATGATTATTCATGTCTTAAATTTTCAACTCTTGAAAATATGAATTATCATTATCATTAACTCAAAGTATGTATCACAGACACTAAATACACATATGTGATAGAAAATAACCCATTTTATTGATATTAGTCAAAATTATAATTTTGCCCCTAGAAGTGTATTAGAAGTGCCAGCCAATTCTGGCTTCTAGGGCACATATATCTAACACCTTGTCCCCCTTAATTGCTTATTGCTTCATACTAAGGTGGCGCCAATGAGTCCTCTTTGACCAGTCTTGGCACCACCTAAGGAGGTTTGTGAGGGACTTTAATCTGATTGGATCAGATAATATCATCCCATCAATCAGATTTATATTTGATTGCACAAAATGCCATGATTGGTCGGAAGGATGTGGCACTGAATGGTGCAGCAGGGTCTGTATAAACCCTATCTACGCCTAGGATTGAGATTCTCTATCCTTTGCCCATGCCCATGTCACTACTGCAAGAGACAACACCCGATCTTCAAAAGATGTTTTGAAGATCTTCAAGATTAGATCCAGATCTAGTCTTTGGAGTATAGATTGAGAAGGAGAATATCTCTAAATTCTACTTGAGTGGATACCTGTAGAGGCTAGGCACTTGCATGGCTACATCCAGAATCTCAGGCAAACATCAGGATCATCGCAGGATAATAGGATTACCCAAAACAAGGTATAACTAAATTAGATTTAGTTTAATTTATTTTATCTTTATTTGATTAGATTGATAAAATCAGATTTGAAGAGTCTTAAATCTAATTTAGATCTAAGAGAAAAATTTTTGAAATATCCCTCTTAATCAAATCAGATCTGAACGAATCTAACCTGAAAAATAGGATTTTTTCTTCAACTGGTATCAGAGCCAGGTTCCATAATTATTTAGATCTAATTTTAATATAATTTTGATCTAATAATTAGATGACTTTAGATGTCACATTAGATGTGATTATATCTAATCAAAAATTAATAAAATTAAATAATCTTGATCTAAGATGTATGCGATGCATGACTAGACTAGAAATAGAATTATTCTATGTATAGTCTAGGATGATCATAGTTTTAATTTGATTATTATAATTTTAGATATATTTATTTACTATTTTTTAATATTATAAATATTATAATTAGAACTAAAAAATAAAAAATAAATTTATTTAATTTTGTTCATACGAGATATGATAGATTCATGTTTTGACTAGTTATAAAATAGTTCTACAAAGTTATCTTGAATAAATTTAATTTGATATGATTAAATTTAAATTTTATTTTTTAGAATTTATGGGATAATTTAGATCTAAAAACATGCATGATATGATACATGAGATATATGCAAGACATGTTTTTAAGTTAGATCAATTTTATATATGTGATATATATGTAGATCTAACTAGTTTTGTAGATTCAACATATTTCTAATCAAGGCATTCCCTTTGGCCATCCAGTAATAAGAAGGAAGTAGAATTTAAACATCCTCTCCTTTCATTCGATGGAGTGTACATATGATGTGTAGGGATTTTGCACATTCATCCTTAATCAGAAATAAAAAACTTATTTTCTACAAAACTTAGATCTTGAAATTCTAAGATTTTATTTATATATTTTATTTATGAATCCTAAAATTAATTAAGAATTAAGATTATAAAATATATTAGGTCTAAAATTAAGAATTTTTAGATCTAAGATATATTCATAAAATTGGGTTCGGGCTTGGGTAGCTCTATTAGGTCTAGCGGTTGATGAAATCGAATCAAGAGTCGGTTAGATGGGATCAATAGTGCTTAAATTGACCAGTCTAATAGGATTAAGTCTGGATCAAGGTCGAGTCACATGAGTGATCGATCAATTTAAGATCTAATTAGGCTCAGTGGTTAGAGTCTGGATTGTAGGCTAACCCGATTGGATTCTAGCTCAATAATTTGGTGTCTAAGGATAAGTTTGGTCAGATACGACCGATTGGTTTTTAATTGGAAGCTACTCGACTCGAATGCATTCTTGTCAAGTTAATGGCATATCCCTTCCACCGGTCTCACTTACCTGGCCATATTTGTTGGCTCAGTTCCTGATCTGAGGTGGTCAATAATTCAAAGCTAACCCATGCCACTAGGTTAGTCATAATGGTTATGACTATGTCAAGTCTAGTTTAATGAGACCTAAATCAAATCTTCCTAAGAAAAGATTAAGTCTAAGGTCTTCCACCATTGTAGATGTGCGGGCCCTTCCCAGGTTGATTATTCTCGGCTGGTTACAGTGGTTCAGTTGCACCAAAAGATGCAACCATGTCTATTAGGCATTGGATGCTATGGGCTGGAGGATGGATTGGGCTCAATATTTTGGATACGGTGAGAGACTCAATTAGGAATCCAATCTATGCAAATGGTGGGTCTGACTTAACTAAGGAGTGGATCAATATTTCAGGCACGGTGAGATTCATGAATTAGAGATCAAGTTTGGGTGCACCATGATTAGAGAATCATTGAACAAGAGTTGTTCACTCATTGGCTAACCCATCACCAATAACTATTAGGTGAGGTGATGAGTCAGTTGGTGGGACCGCACCATCCACTAGAAATCATTAATCATGGAAGATTTTTGCATCTCTATAGAGAAGTGTAGGGATCCAAGAAAATAGTGGAAGCTAATTTATTTAAAAATAAAATCCTAAATAAATTATTCAAGTCTTAATTATAAATATCTAACTAGAAACTTTGACTCTCTATAAGAAAAATATCTGCATCCAACCCACTAGCACGTATCCTGGACACCCATAGACTGACCAGATCCAATTATAAGGATTGGCTCCAGAACTTCAAAATTATTTTGGGTTTTGAGAAGTTAACTCATGTATTGGACCATGATCCCCTTACCTTATCAGTCCATCCATCCACTGAATAGAGAGCATCTCTTGACAAATGGACGGATGAAGATAACAAGATCGGATACTACATGTTGGGCTCGATGTCTAATGAGCTTTAGTGCCAACACGAAGATGTCAAGACTGCCCACCAAATGTTGGCTCACCTGTAAGAGTTGTTTGATGAACAAAGTTGTGCAGCCAAATATCAGGTCACTAAATGACTGCTTAAGGCTAAAATGCATGATGGGTAGTCAGTTCAAGATCATTATCTGATGATGATCAAGGACTTGGAAGAGCTTAAGAAGCTCGGAGTGAAGTTAGACCAGGATCTATAGAATGATATAATTCTATAATTTCTGACTGATGCATATGGGCCGTTCATCTTGAACTACCATATGCATAAACTTTAAAGTACTCAGGTCAAGCTTATGAATATGCTGGTTACTACTGAGCTTTCTATAAAACGTTCTAAAGGCTCAGTACTTGCTATGGAATGGACTTCTTTCAAAAGAAAGTTTTTTGGAAAGAAGAAAAAGTCTATGAAAAGATAGAAGGTGGAAGGTGGAAAGAAAAAAAGGTAGAGCTGAAGAAAAAGGCAACTGATAAAGAAAAGTATTTCCATTGTAATACTGATGGCCATTGAAAGCAAAACTATCCTATATACCTTGCCACTCTGAAGAATAAGAAGAAGAAAGATTTTTCTAGAGGTATGCTCGTTATTGAATCTAACCTTATAATTTTTTCTGCATCCAGTTGGGTGGTTGACTCTGGTTCTAGTGCTCATTTGTGCACTTCCATGTAGGATCTTGAAGATAGCAGGAGGTTGAGGGATGGTAAGATGACCTTATGCATAAAAAATGGAGCAAGAGTTGCTGCTATAGCCGTGGGAACCTACTCTCTTCGTCTACCATCTGGCTTAGATTTAGTACTAAGGGATTGTTATTATGTGCCTGCTGTAAGTGGGAATTTAATTTCTATTTCATGTTTAGCACAAAAAGGCTATGTAATTAGTTTTCTTAAGGATCATTGTAATATTATTTATGAAAAAAATAAAATTGCAAGTGGTTTCCTCATTAACAGTCTCTATTAGTTACATATTGATGTATCTGTCTTTAATATCTAGCAAAATATGAATGCCATAAGATTAAAACGACCCAGGGATAGTCCAAATGATAGGTATCTATGGCACCTAAGGCTAGGTCATATAGCAGAAGATAGGGTTAACAAATTAGAGAAAACTGGGCTATTGAATCAGTTGACTTTTGGGTCATATCTAATTTATGAATCATGTCTTCATGGCAAAATGACTAAGCTCCCTTTTATGGGACATGGGGAAGGGCCACGAATCTACTTGCCCTAGTACATATTGATGTGTGCGGCCCATTTGGTGTGCAGGCTAGAGGCAACTTTGTCTACTTCATAACCTTTATTGATGATTTATCTTGGTATGGATACGTGTATCTTATGAGACACAAGTCTGAAGCTTTTGAAAAGTTCCAAAAATTTGGATATGAAATAGAAAAATAAACTAGAAAACCCATTAAGATTCTTCGATCAGATCGAGGAGGTGAATACCCTAGTTGGAAATTTTTTGACTATCTTAAGCAAAATGACATAATCTCTCAATGAACTCCACTTGGAATACCTCAACTCAATGGATTTTCAGAATGGAGAAATTGGATCCTATTAGATATGGTCTGATCCATGATGAGCTTGATAGACCTTCCTAATTTTCATTGGGGGCATAGTTTGTTAACTACTATATATTTGCTGAATAGGGTTTCCTCTAAAACCATTCCTACCACACCGTATGAGATATGGCATAGTATGAAACCAAGTTTGAGTCATCTCAAAATTTGGGGTTGTCTGGCTCATGTCAAAAGACAACAAGCAGACAAGTTATATTTTAGATCCTTTAGAGCTTGATTTATAGGATATTCTAAAGAGTCATTAGGATATTATTTCTGCATTCCTGAAGACCACAATGTGATTGTGAGTCAGCATGCCATCTTTCTTAAGAAATAGTTTATTCAAGATAGCAACATTGAAAAGTAGATCAAGCTCGAGGAGAAAGTCTCATAAGAGCAACGAGCTAAGGATCCTGTGGAACCAAATCAGGTTGAGCTAATACAATCACTACCTCCTCCACCTCATAGATCAAAAAGGATTTTCCATCCTCCCAAGAGATATTTAGGTACTATCTTAGAGGAACTAGAGGAAATATTCCTCATAGGTAATGGGGTTTATGGTGATGATCCCAAAACCTATGACGAGGCGATATCAGATATCGACTCCGAGAAATGGTTATAGGCAATGAAGTTAGAAATTGACTCAATGCACTCAAACCAAGTTTGGACCTTGGTAGATCCACCAGAAGGTATAGTACCTATTTAGTGTAAATGGATCTACAAGAGAAAGATTTGTGCAGATGAAAATGTGGAGACATTCGAAGCTAGATTAGTGGCAAAAAGGTATAGTCAGCATGAAGGCATTGACTATCAGGATACCTTTTTGCCAGTAGCTATGCTAAAGTTCATCTGCACATTGCTTGCTATTGCAGTCTATTTTGATTATGAAATATGGCAAATGGACGTGAAAACAACATTCTTAAATGGATACCTTGAGGAAGATATCTATATGGAACAGTCGCTAGGTTTCACATCCAGTGATGTTGATCATAAAGTATGCAAGCAGCAAAGGTCCATATATGGACTTAAGCAAGCATCTTGGAGCTAGAATACTCAAATTAATGATGTGATGAAATTATTTGGTTTCATCAAAAATGAGGAGGAACCATGTGTCTTCAAAAAGGTCAGTGGGAGAGCTATTGTCTTTCTCGTACTGTACGTGAATGATATCCTCCTTATTGAGAATCATATTCCCATGTTGACCATTGTTAAAATGTGGTTATCTAAAGAATTCTCCATGAAAGACCTAGGAGAAGCATCCTTCATTCTAGGAATTAAGGTCTATAGAGATAGACCGAATAGGATGCTAGGTCATTCATAGAAGATGTACATAGAGGAAGTGCTAAAGAGGTTTAGCATGGAAAACTCCATGAGGGTTTGGTACCCTTCAGACATGGCATTCATCTCTCCAAGAAGATGTGCCCTAGCACACTTGAGGAGATAGAATGCATGAGCAAGATCTCTTATGCTTCAACAGTTGGGAGCCTCATGTATGCCATGTTATGTACATAACCTGATATAGCCCATACTTTGAGTGTCACGAGCAGATATCGGTCGAATCCAGGACTTCTATGAAATGTATCCTTAGGTACTTGAGAAGAACTAAGGATATGTTGTTGGTTTTTGATAATAGAGAACACCAAGTCTAAGGATATACAGACTCAGATTTTATGTCAGATATAGATGATCGAATATCGACATCTGATAGTTTGTTTGTGTGTAATGGTGGTGCTATCAGTTGAAAAAGTTTCAAGCAGATAGTGATAGCAGATTCCACCATGGAAGCAAATATATCGCTGTGTCAGAAGCTATGAAGGAGGCATTCTGGTACAAAAAATTCACCACAAAAATTGAAGTGATGCCATCAGATGCCATTCCTCTGTATTGCGACAACAATGGCGCCATAGCCCTTACTAAGGAGCCGAGGTCTCACCAAAAATTGAAGCACATCGAGCAGTGATATCACCTCATCCATAATTACATCAAGAAGGGTTATGTCGAGGTCAAGAGAGTCAACTCTATAGATAATGCAGCAGACCGACTCATAAAGCTGTTGGGCTAGCAAAAGATCGAAACCCACCTTGAGAAGATGGGACTCAGATTTGTAGCCAATTGGCTTTAGGTCAAGTGGGAGTTTGTTAGATATGTGTGCCCTAGAAGTCAGAATTGGCTAACACTTATAATACACATCTAAGGACTAAATTATAATTTTGACTATAAATAATAAAATAGATTATTTTCTATCATAGTTTGTATTTAAAAGTGTATTTTTATTATTAATTCATAAAATGCTCCCAACTGTAGAATCATTATGAGGATGATAATTGATCTGAAAGATTGGTGTACGATCACTTTTTTAGGATAGATGAGTCTTGAGTCTATGGTGTAGAGACACCAGAGCGAGAGTACAGATACTCATTAGAGAACGAGGGCACTGAGTGTGACCACCTCGAGCAGTCATCAGAAAGTCTACCTTCTCATCAATGACTGGCTAGAAGCTGTAGTGGTGTGTCGGGTTTTTTGACCTGAGGTGCATCGATAGCTCACCTTAAAGGTGTTATAGTTTGACTACACCATAACTCGTTCTCCTAGCCATTCAAATTCCTGAGGTGTATGTTGGCTATAACATGTTCATTGTAGGAATTGGATTGCTCCAATAGAGAATCTATCTACCTTGGTAGATGAAGAGCAGCCTTATGATGATCATGAGAATCCAGTCCATAAGCACATGGCCATGGCAGAGTGAAATAGTAAAAAGAGTTTCTATTAAGATTTTCACATTGTACTTTAATCGAATGATTAATTCATATGATGAAAATTAGGGTTTGACGAGATCACCTTAACCCTAATTCAAAAGGGGCTCAAGATAGAGAAATTTAATCATACAGATAACTGCACCAAGAGGTTTATTTTTAGTTCTGATGGGTTGCTACCATATGCAGCTAGGTGTCACTGATAAATTTTGGGAGCAATTAGAATAATTTGGATGATCGATCATACTAGTTGTCTGAATCAGAAAAGTTCTGATCTATCGAAAGGTGTTTCGATGATGTCGATAATAAAGATCATAAGATATCCCATTTTCATATAAAACTGAACCTAACTAGATCACATAAATAATCATTTGGATCTAGATATCATCAATTGGACTAACCTAGTTCAATTGATTTGAATAAGATTCAATTAGGTTCAAGAAAATCGTGCTAGCACATGATTGAGCCTGATATTTTCTTTCAACAATCATTAAAAGTTATCTCGACTGAGCCAAATATGTTTCGGCTAACTTAGAAACCTTTACTTGATCTGACTGGAGCTTGTTCAGGTCAGAAAAGAATCATTTTAATTTATGAGATAAATTTGAGACAACATCTACCATTTTTCATCATCTGCTAAATCTTGTCTTTGGACTTTGGTGAAACATTGACCTTTGACACTTAGACATCTACCCATGTGTCATGCACCCATAGAAGAGAGCTTTGACCCTTGTCCCCCAGCTAAATAGCGGAAAGGAAAGGGGTGCATGCCTAGGGAGGCATGCACCCAAAGTGGATAAGGATTAGAGTCCCATACAGATGGGACTCCAGTTGCTTGTTGCTTCATACTAAGGTGGTGCCAAAGAGTCCTCTTTAACCAATCTTGGCACCTTCAAAGGAGGTTTGTGAGGAACTCTAATCTAATTGGATCAGATGATGTCATCCCACCAATCAGATTAAGATCTGATTACACAAAGAGCCATGATTGGCCAAGATGATGTGGCACTGCATGGCATAACAGGGTCTATATAAATCCTGTCTGCGCCAAGGATTGAGATTCTCTACCCTTTGCCCATGCCATAAGGCTTCTATTGAAGGAAAATCCTAATTTTTCGGACCAAGTTCATTCAGATTTGATCGGATCAAGGGATATATTTCAAAAAATTTTCTTTTTGATTCAGATCAGATCTGGGATATTTTAGATCTGATCTTTATTATTTTAATAATTAAAATAAAATTTAGATAAATTAAATCAAATTTAATTTATCTTAACATAGGGTAATCCTATTACCCGTTGATGATCCTATAAGCAGCGGAAGGTTCTGGATCTAGCCATGCAAGTGCCTGGCCTCTACCGGTATCCACTCAAATTGGATCTGAAGATTCTCTTCTTCTCTATCACGTCTCAAAAAATCAAATCTGGATCTGATTTGGAGGATCTTCAAAATACCTTTTGAAGATCAGCAGTTGTCCTTTGCAGCAGCGCAGCCTTCTAGCTTTCTGTCGCCTTTCTCTCATCTGGATTGCACCAACTTGGATTCCAAACTCCTTTGGACGTGGAGAGGAGAGGGAGAAGATGGACTTGGCATGGAGGAGGAGAGGAGAGGCAGCCTTGGGGCATGGGATTTTCAATTGATTTCAGATATTCCTTGAGTTGGGCGCAGGGTCTTATTTATAGACTATGCGTGATCCAACTCCTCTTCTTCCCAACCAATCACAACCCTTTGTGAAATCAGATCTAAATCTGATTGGTGGGAATAGAGTCCCTTGGATTCCTCCTTAGATGGTGCCTAAGACCAGTCAAACTTGGTTCTTAGGAGAACTCTAATTGGAATCCAAAAAGGAGATGGAGTCCCTATCCAACAAGGGACTCCTAGGCGCCTCCAGCTTGGGCACACGCCAAGGGTGGCGTGCGCCCTCCTCCTTGCCAGGTTCTGGCAGGGGGACAAGCCCCCACCAGCTCTCCAATAGGTGCATGACACATGGACAAAAGTCAAAGTGTCAATGGTCAACATTTGACCAGTCAAAGGTCAACTTTTGACCAAAGTCAAAGGACAAGAAATGGCAGGTGACCAAAAATGGCAGGTATTGTCTTACAAAATAAGACAACCTTTTCTGACTTGGACAAGGCTCCAGTCAGACCATAGTGAAGGCCTCTGATTGAGCACAAACTCCTTTGGCTCAGTCAGGACAACTTATTTATGATAGTAAAAGAAGAACGTTAGGTTCAATCGAGTGCTAGCACGATTTTCTTGAACCTAATTGAATCTCATTCAGATCAATTGAACTGGATCAGTTCAATTGATGATCACCAGATTCAAACCCTTGTTTGTGTGACCCAGTTAGGTTCAGTTCTGTATGGTAATGGGATATGTCATGATCTCTATCATCGACATCATCGAAACTCCTTTCGATGGATCAGAACTCTTCTGATTCGAACAGCTAGAATGATCGATCATCTAAATCATTCTAATTGCTCCCAAAATCCACCAGTGACACCTAGCAGTATATGGTGGCAACCCATCAGAGCTGAATGCGAACCTCTTGGTGCAGCTAGCTACCTGTGTGATTAAGTTCTTCTATCTTGAGCCCCGATCAGATTAGGGTTAAGGTGAACTCGTCAAACCCTAGTCTCTGTCATATGATGTAATCATTCGATTCAAGTCCAATGTGAAAATCTAAATAGAAACTCTTTCTATTATTTCACTCTGCCATGGCCATGGGCTTCTGGACTTGATTCTCATGATCATCATAGGGCTGCTCCTCTACCACCGAGGTAGATAGATTCCATCTTGATGCAATCCAGTTCCTACAATGAACATGCTATAGCCAACATACACCTCAGGGTTCCATATGGCTAGGAGATCGAGTAATGGTGTAGTCAAACTATAACACCCTCAAGGTGAACTGCCGATGCACCTCAGGTCAAAGAACCAGACACACTACTGCAGCATCGAGTCAGTCATTGACGAGAAGGTAGACTTCCTAATGACTACTCGAGGTGGTCACGCTCAGTGCCCTCGTTCTCTAACGAGTACCTGTACTCTCGCTCCGGTGTCTCCACACCGTAGACTCAAGACTCATCTACTAAAGAGAAGCGATTGTACACCAACCTTCCGGATCAATCACCATCCTCGTGATGATCCTATGGTCGGGAGCATTTTATGAGTTAATAATGATTATTCATGTCTTAAATTTTCAACTCTTGAAAATATGAATTATCATTACCATTAACTCAAAGGATGTATCACAGACACTAAATACACATATGTGATAGAAAATAACCCATTTTATTGATTTTAGTCAAAATTATAATTTTGCCCCTAGAAGTGTATTACAAGTGTCAGCCAATTCTGGCTTCTAGGGCACATATATCTAACAATCTCCCACTTGTCCTAAAGCCAATTGGCTACAAGTCTAAGTCCCATCTTCTCAAGGTGGGCTTCGATCTTCTGCTGGCCCAACGGCTTTGTAAGTGGGTCTGCCACATTATCTGTGGAGTTGACTCTCTTGACCTCGACGTAACCCTTCTCGAGGTAATCGCGGATGAGGTGGTATCGCCGCTCAATGTGCTTGGATTTTTGGTGAGACCTCGGCTCCTTAGCAAGGGCTATGGCGCCATTGTTGTCGCAGTATAGAGGAATGGCATCTGATGGCATTACTCCAATTTCTGCAGCAAACTTCTTGTACCAGAATGCTTCCTTCGCAGCCTCTGATGCAGCGATATATTTGCTTCCATGGTGGAATCTGCTATCATGGTTTGCTTGGAACTCTTCCAGCTGACAGCACCACCATTGCACACAAACAGACTCCCAGATGTCGACTTTCGATCATCTATATCGGACATGAAATCCGAGTCTGTGTATCCCTGGACTTGGAGTTCTCCATTACCAAAGACCAACATCATATCCTTAGTTCTTCTCAAGTACTTAAGGATACATTTCACAGAAGTCCAGTGTTCTTCACCTGGATTTGACTGATATCTGCTTGTGACACTCACAGCATGGGCTATATCAGGTCGTGTACATAGCATGGCATACATGAGGCTCCCTATTGCAGAAGCATAAGGGATCTTGCTCATGCATTCTATTTCCTCAGGTGTGCTAGGGCACATCTTCTTGGAAAGATGAATACCATGTCTGAAGGGTATTAATCCCCTCTTAGAGTTTTCCATACTAAACCTCTTTAGTACTTTCCTCTATGTACATCTTCTGTGAAAGTCCTAGCATCCTATTCGGTCTATCCCTATAGACCTTAATTCCTAGAATAAAGGATGCTTCACCTAGGTCTTTCATGGAGAATTCCTTGGACAACCATAATTTGACTGTTGTCAATCATGGGAATATCATTCCCAATAAGGAGGATGTCATCCACGTACAATACGAGGAAGACAACAGCGCTCCCACTGACCTTTTTGAAGACACACATGGTTCCTCTTCATTTTTGATGAAACCAAAATATTTTGATCACATCATTGAAATGAGTGTTCCAGCTCCGAGATGCTTGCTTAAGTCCATATATGGACCTTTGCAGCTTGCAAACCTTGTGATCAGTATCACTGGATGTGAAACCTAGCGGCTGTTCCATATAGATATCTTCCTCAAGATATCCATTTAAGAATGCCATTTTCACGTCCATTTGCCATATTTCATAATCGAAATAGGCTGCAACGGCAAGCAATGTGCGGATGGATTTTAGCATAGCCACTGGGGAAAAGGTATCCTGATAGTCAATGCCTTCGCATTGACTATAACCTTTTGCCACTAGTCTAGCCTTGAATGTCTCCACATTCCCATCTGCACCAATCTTTCTCTTGAAGATCCATTTACACCCAATAGGTACTATACCTTCTGGTGGATCTACCAAGGTCCAGACTTGGTTTGAGTGCATCGAGTCAATTTCTGACTGCATTGCCTCTAGCCATTTCTCGGAGTCGATATCTGATATCGCCTCGTTGTAGGTTTTGGGATCATCACCATGAGCACCATTACCTACGACGAACATTTTCTCTACTTCCTCTGAAATAATACCTAAGTATCTTTCAGGGGGATGGAAAACTCTTTCCGATCTACGAGGTGGAGGAGGTAGTGTTCTTATTGGCTCAACCTGATTTGGTTCCAATTGGTCCTTAGCTCGTTGTACTTGTGAGACTTTCTCATCAAGCTTAATCTGCTTTCCAATGCCGCTATCTTGAATAAACTATTTTTCAAGAAAGATGGCATGTCGACTCACAATCACATTGTGGTCTTCTGGAATGTAGAAATAGTATCCTAATGACTCTTTAGGATATCCTATGAATCGAGCTCTGAAGGACCTAAACTCTAACTTGTCCGCTTGTTGTCTTTTGACATGAGCCGGACAACCCCAAATTCTGAGATGACTCAGACTTGGTTTCTTACCACCGTGCCATATCTCATACGGTGTGGTAGGAACGGTTTTAGAGGGAAACCCTATTCAGTAGATAAATTGAAGTTAACAATGAAGTGTCCCCAAAGAAAATCAGGGAGGTCTGTGAAGCTCATCATGGATCGAACCATATCCAATAGAGTCCGATTTCTCCATTCTGAAACCCCGTTGAGTTGAGGTGTTCCTGGTGGAGTCCATTGAGAGACTATGCCATTTTTCCTTGAGATAGTCTAGGAATTCTCGGCTAAGGTATTCACCTCCTCGATCTGATCGAAGAACCTTAATGGGATTTTTCAGTTTGTTTTTCTACTTCATGTCTGAATTCTTTGAACTTTTCAAAAGCTTCAGACTTGTGTCTCATAAGATACACATACCCATACCTAGACAGATCATCGGTAAAGGTAATGAAGTAGACAAAATTGCCTCTAGCCGGCACATCAAATGGGCCGCACACATCAGTATGTACTAGGGCAAGGAGATCTGTGGCCCTTTCCCCATGTCCAACAAAAGGGAGTTTAGTCATTTTGCCTTGAAGACAAGATTCACAAGTTGGATATGACTCGAAAGTCAATGGACTCAATAGCCCATTTTTCTCCAATTTGTTGATCCTATCTTCTGCTATATGACCTAATCTCAGGTGCCATAGATATCTATCGTTTGGACTATCCCTAGGTCGTTTGGCATTCACGTTTTGCTCGATAGTTAGAATAGGTACATCAATATGTAGCTGATAAAGACCATTAATAAGGAAACCATTTGCAATTTTATTTCTTTCATAAAGAATGTTACAATGGTCCTTAAAGAAGGTAATCACATAGCCTTCTAGTGCTAAGCATGAAACAGAAATCAAATTCCTGCTAGCTGCAGGCACATAATAACAGTCTTTCAAAACTAAGTCTAAACCAGATGGTAATCGAAGAGGGTATGTTCCCACCGGCTACTGCAGCAACTCTTGCTCCATTACCGATGCGTAGGATCATGTCTCCATCCCTCAGCCTCCTGCTATCCTCAAGACCCTGCATGGAAGTGCACAGATGAGCACTAGAACCAGAGTCAAGCACCCAACTGGATGCAGAAGAAACCGTAAGGTTAGACTCAATAACGAGCATACCTCCAGAAGGACCTTCCTTCTTGTTCTTCAGGGTGGCCAGGTAAGTAGGGCAGTTCCGCTTCCAATGGCCGTCGCTGTTGCAATGGAAATACTTTTCTTTGACATCGGCCTTTCTTCTTCGGCTCTGCCTTCTTCTTCTTTCCTCCTTCCACCTTTTGCTTTTTCACAGACTTCTTTTTCTTTCCATAAGACTTTCTTTTGGAAGAAGTCCATTCCATAGCAAGAACTGAGCCTTTAGAACCTTTCATAGAAAGCTCAGCGGTGACCAGCATATTCATTAATTCGGCCAAGGAATTTTGAAGTTTATGCATGTGGTAATTCATGATGAATTGCCCATATGCATCAGTCAAGGATTGCAGAATAATATCATTCTGCAGATCCAAGTCTAACTTCACACCGAGCTTCTCAAGCTCTTCCATGTCCTTGATCATCATCAGACAGTGATCTTGGACTGACTGCCCATCATGCATCTTAGCCTTAAAAAGTCATTTCGTGACTTGATACTTGGCTGCGCGACTCTGTTCACCAAACATCTCCTGCAGGTGAGCCAACATTTGGCGAGCAGTCCCGATATCTTCATGTTGGCGCTGGAGCTCATCAGACATCGAGCCCAACATGTAATATCTGGCCTTATTATCTTCGTCTATCCATTTTTTCAGAGATGCTCTCTGTTCAGTGGATGGACGGGCTGGTAAGGTGGGAGGGTCCTGGTCCAATACATGGGTTAACTTCTCAGAACCCAAAACTAATTTTGTAGTTCCTGAGCCAATCTTTATAATTGGGTCCGGTCAGTCTATGTGTGTGTCCAGGATACGTGCCAATGGGTTGGACGCAGACATTTTTCTGTAGAGAGTCAAAGATTCTAGTTAGATACTGTAATTATGACTTGACCAATTTATTTAGAAATTTTATTTTTAAACAAATTAGCTCCCACTATTTTCTCGGATCCCTACACTCCCTCTATAGAGATGCAAAAATCTCCATGATTAATGATTTCTAGTGGGTGGTGCGGTCTCACCAACTGACTCATCACCTCACCTAACAGTTATTGGTGATGGGTTAGCCAATGAGTGAACAACTCTTGTTCAATGATTCTCTAATCATGGTGCACCCAAACTTGGTCTCTAATTCATGAATCTCACCGTATCCGAAATATTGATCCACTCCTTAGTTAAGTCAGACCCACCATTTGCATAGACTGGGATTCCTAATTGAGTCTCTCACCGTATCCAAAATATTGAGCCCAACTCATCCTCCAGCCCATAGCATCCAATGCCTAATAGACATGGTTGCATCTTTCCGGTGCAACTGAGCCACTGTATCCAGCCGAGAACAATCAACCCCGGGAAGGGCCCGCACATCTACAATGGTGGAAGACCTCAGACTTAATCTTTTCTTAGGGAGAATTGATTCAGGTCTCATTAAACTAGACTTGTCATAGTCATAACAATTATGACTAACCTAGTGGCATGGGTTAGCTCGGATTATTGACCACCTCAGATCAGAACTGTGTCAACAGATATGGCCAGGTAAGTGAGATCGGTGGAAGGAATATGCCATTAACTCGTACAAGAATGCATTCAGGTCGAGTAGCTTCCAATTAAAAACCAGTCGGTCGTATGTGCCAAACTTACCTTAGACACCAAATTGTTGAGCCAGAACCAATTGGGTTAGCCTACAATCCAGACTCTAACCTCTGAGCCTAATTAGGTCTTGCTTGATCGTGACTCGATCTTGACCCAGACTTAATCCTATTAGGCTGGTCAATTTAAGCATTGTTGATCCCATCTAACCAACTCTTGATTCGGTTTGATCAACCGCTTAGACCTAATTGAGCTACCCAAGCCCGAACCCAGTATTATGAATATGTCTTAGATCTGAAATTCTCAATTTTAGACCTAATTAATATTTCCATAATCTTAATTTTTAATTAAGTAGGGTTCATAAACAAAATATGCACAATAAATCCTAGGGTTTCAGGATCTAGGGTTTTGCAGAAAGTAAGTTTTGGGATTTCTGATTAAGGACGAACACGTGCAGCACCCCTACACATCATAAGAACACCCCATCGAATGGGAAGGAGAGGGCCTTTAAACCCTTCTTCATTCTTATGACCGGACGGCCAAGAGGAACGCCTTAATCAGGAACATGTCAATACTACAAAATAGTTTTAGATCTATATCATATATCTCATATACAAATTAGATCTAATCATGGCATATTTTGCATACATCTCATGTATCGAATCATGCATATTTTTCAGATCTAAATTATCTCATAATAATCTAAAAAATTAGATTTAAATTGATCTAATCAAAATAAATTCTAATCTAGACAATTATGTAGAACTATTCTACAACTAGTCTAGACATGCATCAATCATATCTCATATGATGTTTAAAATTAAATAATTTTTATTTACTATTTTTTAGATGTTATTATAATAATTATAATATCAAAAAATAGTAAATAAATAGATCTAAAATATGATTTAATCAAATTAAATTAAAAACATGCAAGACTATTCTATAGAACTATTCTATTTTAGAACTAGTCATGCATATTTTCTAATCTTAGATCCAAATCATTTAATTTTAATTTTTTCTGATTTTAGATCTGATCACATCTCATGTGACATCTAAAATCACTTATTTTTTAATTAAAATAAATTTAAAATTAGATCTAAATACTTTTAGAACCTTGGCTCTGATACCAGTTGAAGGAAAATCCTGATTTTTCGGACCAGGTTCGTTCAGATCTGATCAGATCAAGAGATATATTTCAAAAATTTTTCTCTTTGATTCAATCAGATCTTGGATATTTTCAGATCTAATTTTATTATTTTAATAATAAAATAAAATTAAGATAAATTAAATCAAATTTAATTTACCTGATTTAGGGTAATCCTATTACCCTGTTGATGATCCTGTAAGCAGCGGAAGGTTCTGGATCTAGCCACGCAAGTGCCTGGCCTCTACCGGTATCCACTCAGGCTGGATCTAGAGATCCTCTTCTTCTCTATCACATCTCCAAAAATTAGATCTGGATCTGATCTGGAGGATCTTCAAAACTCCTTTTGAAGATCAGCAGTTGTCCTTTGCAGCAGCGCAGCCTTCTTAGCTTTTGATCGCCTTTCTCTGATCTGGATTGCACCAACCAAGGATCCAAAACTCCTTTTGGACGTGGAGAGGAGAGGGAGAAGATGGACTTGGCATGGAGGAAGGAGGAGGAGAGGCAGCCTTGGGGCATGGGAATTTTCAATTGATTTAGATATTTTGAGTTGGGCGCAGGGTCTTATTTATAGACTAAGCGTGATCCAACTCCTCTTCTTCCCAACCAATCACAACCCTTTGTGAAATCAGATCTAAATCTGATTGGTGGGAATAGAGTCCCCTGGATTCCTCCTTAGAGGGTGCCTAAGACCAGTCAAAGTTGGTTCTTAGGAGAACTCTAATTGGAATCCAAAAAGGAGATGGAGTCCCTGTCCAACAAGGGACTCCTAGGCGCCTCCAACTTGGGCACACGCCAAGGGTGGCGTGCGCCCTCTTCCTTGCCAGGTTCTGGAAGGGGGACAGGCCCCCACCAGCTCTCCAATAGGTGCATGACATGTGGTCAAAAGTCAAAGTGTCAATGGTCAACATTTGACCAGTCAAAGGTAGACTTTTGACCAAAGTCAAAGAACAAGAAATGGCAGGTGACCAAAAATGGCAGGTAATGTCTTACAAAATAAGACAACCTTTTCTGACTTGGACAACAACCTTTTCTGACTTGGACAACCTCCAGTCAGACCATATGAAGGCCTCTGATTGAGCACAAACTCCTTTGGCTCAGTCAGGACAACTTATTTATGATAGTAAAAGAAGAACGTTAGGTTCAATCGAGTGCTAGCACGATTTTCTTGAACCTAATTGAATCTCATTCAGATCAATTGAACTAGATCAGTTCAATTGATGATCACCAGATTCAAACCCTTGTTTGTGTGACCCAGTTAGGTTCAGTTCTGTATGGTAATGGGATATGTCATGATCTCTATCATCGACATCATCGAAACTCCTTTCGATGGATCAGAACTCTTCTGATTCGAACAGCTAGAATGATCGATCATCTAAATCATTCTAATTGCTCCCAAAATCCACCAGTGACACCTAGCAGTATATGGTGGCAACCCATCAGAGCTGAATGCGAACCTCTTGGTGCAGCTACCTGTGTGATTAAGTTCTTCTATCTTGAGCCCCGATCAGATTAGGGTTAAGGTGAACTCGTCAAACCTTAGTCTCTATCATATGATGTAATCATTCGATTCAAGTCCAATGTGAAAATCTAAATAGAAACTCTTTCTATTATTTCACTCTGCCATGGCCATGGGCTTCTGGACTTGATTCTCATGATCATCATAGGGCTGCTCCTCTACCACCGAGGTAGATAGATTCCATCTTGATGCAATCCAGTTCCTACAATGAACATGCTATAGCCAACATACACCTCAGGGTTCCATATGGCTAGGAGATCGAGTAATGGTGTAGTCAAACTATAACACCCTCAAGGTGAACTGCCGATGCACCTCAGTCAAAGAATCAAAGAACCAGACACACTACTGCAGCATCGAGTCAGTCATTGACGAGAAGGTAGACTTCCTAATGACTACTCGAGGTGGTCACGCTCAGTGCCCTCATTCTCTAACGACTACCTGTACTCTCGCTCTAATGTCTCCACACCTAGACTCAAGACTCATCTACTAAAGAGAAGCGATTGTACCCCAACCTTCCAGATCAATCACCATCCTCATGATGATCCTATGGTCGGGAGCATTTTATGAGTTAATAATGATTATTCATGTCTTAAATTTTCAACTTTAGAAAATATGAATTATCAGTACCATTAACTCAAAGGATGTATCACAGACACTCAATACACATGTGTAATAGAAAATAACCCATTTTATTAATTTTAGTCAAAATTATAATTTTGCCCTTAGAAGTGTATTACAAGTGTCAGCCAATTCTGACTTCTAGGGCACATATATCTAACATCTATCCCTTCCTCTCTATGCCACCTTCAGATCCTCTCTCTCCTCTCCATGCCTGAGAAGCTTTGGGCTCGAGTTTGGTGTGATCCAAGTAAGAGAAAGGTGACAAGAAAGAAGAAGGCAGCACTATTGCAAGAGACAACACCCGATCTTCAAAAGATGTTTCGAAGACCTTCAAGATCAAATCTAGATATGATCTTTGGAGTACAGATTGAGAAGGAGAAGATCTCCAGATCCTGCCTGAGTGGATCCTAGTAGAGGCCTGGCTCTTATGTGGCTACATCTAGAATCTCAGGCAAACATTAGGATCATCATTGGGTAATAGGATTACCCATAATAAGGTATTATTAAATTAGATTTAATTTATTTTATTTTAATTTTATTTTATCAGATCGATAAAATTAGATCTGAAGAGTCTCGGATCTAAGAAAATTTTTTTTGAAATATTCCTCTTGATCAAATTAGATCTGAACGGACCTGATCCAAGAAACAGGATTTTTCCTTCAACACTGGACACTAGATTCAGTGTGTTCCCACCATTACATTGCACATCAAGAGTGGTTCTCATCTTATGAACGATCCGATGGAGAAAGTGTAAGTCTTGAAAATAATCATCCATGTAAAGTTGCTGGTGTTGGTACAGTAAGAGTGAGGATGTATGATGGAGTCATACAAACACTCACCAATGTGAAGCATGTGCTTGAACTGAAGAAGAACTTGATATTCCTAGGTTACATGGAAGGATAAAGATATGCTTTCAGTTGTCAGCCAAGCAGTGGGTGTTTGAGTTTTTCTAAGAGTGCATTAGTGTTGATGAAAGGGAGAAGAGTGAGCAACAACCTATACATGATGGACGGCTTAGTGATTACAGATAGTGCAGAGGTGTCTATAGCAGCACAAGAGGAGCAACTAGCCTACAAGCTGTGGCACTATCGTATGGGTCCCTTGAGTGATATGGGGCTCATAAAGTTAAGTAGGAGTGGTCTGATTCTAGCAGTCAAAAAGAAAGAAGATGACCTATGTGAGCCTTGTATCTATGACAAACAGTACAGAGTTACATTTGTCAGTTGTACTAAGCAGTGTAAAGCTATTTTGGAGCTTGTTAACTCAAACATATGGGGATCGGCACCTGTTGCATCTCGAGATGGAGCGAGATATTTTGTTATCTTTATAGATGATTTCTCTAAGAAGGTATGGGTCTATCTGATAAGGAAAAAATTAAATATTTTTTTTTGATTTAAAATCTAGAGAGCTGAGGTGGAGAAGGAGACATGGCAGCCAGTGAAGTATTTGAGGTCTAATAGTCGAAGAAAATATGTCAGCTTAGCATTTAGAAGATACTGTGAGGAAAATAGAATAAAATGCCATTACATGATGAAGATGACCCCTAAGCAGAATGGTGTAGCAGAGAGAATGAATTCGACACTGATAGAGAAGACCAGAAGCTTGAGGCTGTAGGCATCACAGACCAAATTATTTTAGGGTGATGCTCTTATTTATTTATGTTTTCTTGTTAATTGATAAGTATAATAAATTCATCAATAAAAGTATTAATTTATCAATTAATTGATATTAATTTTTAAGAATTAATAATCAATTTATATATAATTTTTGAAAAATTCATATTTTTATTAATTAAAAAATTAGTTAAAAAAATAATAAAAAAATAATAAAAATTAAAAAATAAAATTTTATTATCAATAGAAAGAGCTCATTTTATTGATCACAACGAAATAAATTTCAAGTAAAACGGAGCTAAAATGGAAAAGATATGAATTTTGAAAGATATAAAATAAATAAAAATTAAATAAAAAAAGAAAATGGCTCAGCCGGCTCCGCAAGCCGAGCCACCAAGCCAAGCCAAGCCATCAAGCCGACTCAGCCATTGAAGCCATCAGCCGGTCCACGATCTAGGCGTGGACCGCCAGCTCAGCAAATTTCGGCGAATCAGAGATTGCCACGTGGTGGACCTAGACCCCTTAAGGGTCTACAGAAATTTATCGCGGCTCACAAGGGTAATTTAGTCTTTTCATTCGACAACAGCGGCGCTGATTGGTTGCGGTGTGCGGTGCGGCCGGTCCACACGGTCCATGGGAACAGTTATTGCGCGATCGGACGGATGTGGTTGTTTGCGGTCAGGATCGGACGGCTGTGGTTGCTTCCGAATTTTATTCAGATACAAACATCATGCGGATCACCATCGGATGGCAGCGCTCGATCCAGGCGATGATCCGACGGTCCAGAATGCTGCCGGCGGTGATCAAGACTCCCGAAGTGCATGATTTGCGGCCAGATTTCCTCGATCAAGCGCGATCCAACGGCCAGAATTTAATCCGACCCGATCTGAGCTTATCTGCATCCGATTTTGATGATTTTTGGACCGTTGGATTTTTATTGAATGGCTGGATTTTATCAGATTTATCAGAGTCATATCAGAGCTATTTTGATTCAAATTTTATCCAAATTTGTTTGTATTTTGATGATTACAAAGGCATTAGTCCCATATTGCCTTTAGAAAAAAATATCCAGCCCTCCTAGCTCTATAAAAAGGACCCCAGGCCATCAGAAATCAACATCTCCGATCAAGGTGAAGCTTTGGTACAGGGCGAAGCCAGGCTATGGGTTAAAGGCTGCTTCGAAGCAATGGGTGCCGAGAAGAAGAGCCGAGCTTCTACACCATCTTTCTGCCAATGCCGATCCAAGATCAGAGATCAGGCTATTTTATTTTTTTAAATTTCATGTATTTAAATTTTAAAATTTTAATTAATAAAAATTTTATTTTTGCACTTTAATTTCTTACTTTTTTTATTTTTATTGCAATTTAATTTCTGCACTTTAATTATTATGCACTTTAAATTATTGCTTTGCAAGTAGATGCTAAGATCTAACTAGTAGATCTTAGTACCAAGTTTAAATTCCTGCACCTTTTAATTTTTGCTTTTTATTTTTCGACTTCACTTTTGATCCCAAAACTCTTCTCTTTTCTTTTTCTTTTATAAAATCAAAGATTTCAAATCTAAAAAAAAATACTACCTTCCCTGTGGATTCGATCCGACTCACTACTATCTACGCAATTTCAATGATTTTAAGAAGTCGGATTAAACTGATAAACACGGTGTCTTAATGACAGCACCGCGTTCCTATCATTAATAGATCTCCCCATCAAAAATTGAGTGGAGGACTTTCAGAGGCTATCCGGAGTAGAAAGAAGGTGGAGCTTGGCCACCTAAAGGTGTTCGGCTATCCTGCATATGCTTTGATAAAAGAAGCCGACAGAAGCAAGTTGGACCCAAAGTCATAGAAGATGATATTCATCGAATTTTTATGTGGTGTGAAGGGTTTCTTGCTATGAAATTCATATTCTTAGAGGTGTGTCATTAGTTGAAATATGATATTTGATGAAATGAACATCGTCTTAAAGTTGGGAAGTGTTGATAGAGTTGTGAAGATAACATAGAGTAGTATGGAAAAGCCCTCGGATATAGGTGATTTACCCTCAACATCAACCTTGAGTCATGTTCAGTTTAAGGTGGAGTTAGGCAGGCATGAAGATACACCATGGAGGACCAGCATAGAGAGTGATCTATCTTAGAAGAAGCATAGAAGCAGCCACAGGCAGCAGACTTGCAAGATACTGCAAGGAGAGTGGCATTGCACAAGCCAAGGCACACTATTCACAAACTGATGCGATATGGCATTGATGAGATTATTTTCTATGCTCTCATCACTACTAATGGAGATCCAGAGAGTATCAAGGAGGCCAAAGAGAGTTCAAATCAGGAGTCATGGATGCAAGCCATGATGGAGGAGATGGAGTCTCTTAGAAAGAACTGGACATGATAGCTGGTGGATCTACTGGATGATGCTCGACCCATTGGCTCTAAATGGGTTTTCACCAGAAAAGAGGCACCTTCAGAGCAAGGTGGAGTGAGGTACAAGGCTAGACTAATTGCCAAAGGATACACATAGAGAGAAATGATTGATTACTTGGAAGTCTTCTCTTCGGTTGTTAAACATACATCCATCAGGATGATGTTGAGCATAGTTGCTGCTCATTATTTAGAACTAGAACAAATGGATGTTAAGACAGCATTCTTCCATGAGAATTTGGAGGAGAACATATACATAAAGTAGCCACAGGTATTCAAATTTCTAGGTGCAATCATGACCTACGTATATATGTTAGGTCTCTAAAAGATGGATCTTGGTTATTCTTACTCTTGTATGTAGATGACATGTTGATAGCATGCAAGAGTAAGGAAGTTGCACAGGAGTTGAAAGGAGCTTTATCTCAAAAGTTTGAGATGAAGGACTTGGGGCCTACAAAGAAGATCCTTGATATGAAAATCATCATAGATAAAACTAAGAGGCTACTACATCTATCTCAAGGAGCATACATCAAGAAGATCTTAGGGAGGTTTAGTATGAAGAGGCCAAATTGGCTGAGTTGCCTCTAATCGGGCATGTCAGACTCTCTAAGACCATGTCACCACAGACTGAGATGAAAATTTAAGAGATGAAAAAGATTCCATATGCTTCTAGTGTGGAAAGTATTATGTACTCTATGATATGTTGTAGGCCAGATTTAGCCCATGCAATGGGTCAAGTGAGCAGGTTTATGGCTTTGCCTAGAAAGGAGCACTAAAGGATATCTTCAGATACTTGGAAAGTTCAATTGGGATCGACATCTGCTACAGTCAGTGGGAAGGTGCTAAGGAACATTCTAACATGTCTAAGAAAGCTCAAGGACTAATAGTGGGATTTATGGATGTAGATTTTGGTGGATATGTGGATACTCGATGCTTGACTATAGGTTTTATATTCAGCTTGTATGAAGGTCCAGTCTCATGAAGATCTTACTTGTAGCCAATTACAACCTTGTCCACTACTGAAGTGGAGTACATTGACATCATGAAGGTAGCGAAGGAAGCTCTATGATCGAAGGGCTTGGTGCTGGAGATGGGATTCCCATAGGATGCAGTCAGGATATATTATGACAGCCAAAGTGCTTTGTTGCTCGCACAGAACTCTATGTTGAAAGAGCAAGGGTGGTTCTCCCAAGGCTTGGGAGATCATGAAGGAGTCAAGGTGGTGGCTCTTGGAGGCTTGGATCGACTGAAGTTGTATCAACTGAGAAGGAGGGCTGATGCACCGTCGAGTAGGCTTGGATATAGGTCGAGCCAGCTCGGAATGAGATCAAGCCAACTTGGACCAAAATCGAGCCTGCTCTCTCAAATAAATAGAAAACATGTTTTTGAAAATCTATGGCTTGGCAGGTGGTCGAGCTGGCTCGAGTGTTTGACGAGCTAGCTTGGACAGGCAGACAGATGAGCACGAGTTTTCTTGTTAGATCTTGGATTGAATATAATCCAAGGGATCTTAAGGCCTAAGTTGAAAGGTCTTAAGGTGGCTAACTTATGTATAGGGCTGGATCTTTGTCCTAGGGATGAAAGCATACAAGACATGGACTTGGGTGAGTGCTTTTTTATGTGAGTTAGCCTAGAAAAGTTTTTTTAGGAATGAGTCATGTTGACTCAGAACTTTTATATATACTTTGTATATATAATATTTTTAATAAGAAAAGAATAGAAATCTCTTTTCTACCTAAAAACCCTACTCTTCTCTCTCTAGATTTGTCGTTCATCCTTCTCTTAGTGTCTATTCATTAGGGCTGCCACCTCCTTCTGGTTAGAAGTTTTGGGTGCTAATTCTAAATCTTATAATCTCTAGTGAATCGATCTTTACAATTGGTATCAGAGCTCGGAACGTGTGGAGGAAGAAGGAGATTGCAGAAGGAAGAGATCTACAAAGGCTGAAGTCTTAGCAGGATCCTATCAAGATATTTTTCATCTATCTTGGTGATTTTGCTATTGTGTAACTTGGATCCAGTCATAGAAAGTAGCATAAAGATAGATTTTGATAAGTTTGATGGGAAAGAGAGATTTTTCATGTAGAAAGTTCGTGTAGAGGATCTCCTTGTGTAGTATGAATTAGATCAAGCCTTAGAGAATAGGCTAGAAGAGATGACAGATCAACAATGGATGTCCATGAAGAAATGGATGTGTTCTATGATTAGAGGGTGTTTGGTAGACTCTGCCCTTTATTTGGTGCTAGAAGAGAAAACACCTAAATGACTTTGATCAAAGTTGCAGGATCTTTATATGAAAAAGATCATGTGTAACAAACTTATGTTGAAGAAGAGGTTGTATAGCCTTCGCAAGGTTGAAGGTGGAGATGTCCTCAGTCACATATAGTTGTTTGATCAAGTGAGTAATGGATTGCTGAATATTAGGATAAAGATAGAGAAGGAAGATAAATCATTGCTATTACTTTATTCACTGCCCTCTTCCTATGATTCGCTAGTCATGACACTGCTCTATGGGAAAGAGATACTGTACTATCAAGACATTATCTCGATGTTGCACATAAATGAGCAGAGAGAGAAGATGACCAAGGATGGTATTTTCCAAGAGGGTTTGACTGTAGGGGAGAGATCTGAGAGAGGAAGGATAAGAGAAAAATCAAGGGGACGATCAAAGTTCCAGAAAGGCAAAAAATAAGTAAAGTATTACAAGTGCAATGAAATTGGGCGTTATCATCGTGATTGCTCACAGCTGAAGAATCAAAAGGGAAAAAATGGAGGATCAGATTATTTGAGTATAGTTGCTGATCAGGAGGTGGGTGATGATCTCTTGGTGGTGTCGAATGCTCATAGGCAAGGCATAAAATTTGGATCCTAGATTCAGCCTATTCACATCACTACACCCCAAATCGATCTTGATTTTCTACATGCACTAAGATCGATGAGGGGAGTGTGATACTTGGGGATAATCATCCTTGTAAGATTGTTGGTATTGGAACAATTAGGATGAGGATGTTTAATGGGACGGTGCGGACTCTCACGAATGTGTAGCATATCCTAGAGCTAAAGAAGAAGCTTGTGTCATTGGGCTACCAAGAATAGAGCAGCTATAGCTTTAGCAGTCATGCCAGGAGTGGAGTATTGAATATCTCCAATAGAGCCATGATAGTGATGAGGGGTAGAAGGTAGAAAAATAAGCTCTACAAGATGGAGGGATTTATGGTGATCGGAGGATATGATATAGCTACAGCAACGCACAATCAATAGGGGGCTTATTGTTTGTGGCATTATCATCTAGGCCACATGGGAGATAGAGGGCTGAAGGAGCTGAGCAAAAAGAGACTGATCTCTGATCTGGGTGGAGGAGTTTCTAAGCTTTATGAGCCATGCTAGATGGAAAAATAGCGAAGAGTTTAGTTTGCGGTCAGCACAGCCCGCACAGCAGCCTCACTGGATCTAGTTCACACGGATGTGTAGGGATCGGTTCCGATTTCAGCCAGAAATGGAGCAAGATACTTCATGATCCTGATATATAATTTCTTAAGAAAAGTTTGGGTCTACTTTATGAGGGAGAAATCAGAAGTCTTCACCAAATTCAAAGTTTGGAAAGCCGAGATGGAGGAGCAGGGCAGAAGTGTAAAGTGTTTGCGGTTTGATAATGGTGGAGAATACACCAGCAAGGAGTTCCAATTTTTTTGTGAGAAGTGTGGCATCAAAAGATGCTTCTCGATGAAGGAGACTCCTCAGCAAAATGGGATGGTTGAGAGAATGAATAGGATCCTTATGGAGAAAGCGAGATGTATGAGGCTGTAGGCAAGGCTTCCAAAGTTATTTTGGATAGATTCAGTAGATGCAGCCTGCTATCTAGTGAATTGATCACCTCATACTAGATTAGATGAAGGAATTTTAGAGGAGAAGTGGTCTAGAAAGAGTATAAACCTGAACCATCTAAGGGTGTTTGGGTGCACGATATTTGTGCACATCGGTGTTGGTGAACGGAGCAAATTGGACGCCAAGGCAAAGAAGATGGTGTTCTTGGCATATCCACGAGGTGTTAAAGGGTACCAACTATGGAATCTCCTGGAGAAGAAGGTCGTCATTAGTAGGGATGTGTCCTTTGATGAGAACTCAATTCTACATAGGCGCGGTGGCATGGAAGGACAGTAGGAGCAGTAAATGGTCCAGCAAGGCAATGTTGGACAACTAATTTCTTATTCTATTTTGTCACTTGCAGGTGTATTAAGAGAACTTGAGTTTCAGATGGAGGATTCTTTAAAGGAGTCTTCATAAGTGGAGAGGACTAAAACAAGGGTTAGAAGCCAGGAAGACCAGCGAGAGTGAGTTGGATCAAGGACCGACATCGGCATTGCACTGCACAAGCCAAAGAGGAATGTGTGACAGTCAGATAGATATGGCTTTGGAGATTCAGTGTCATATGCCCTGGTGACAGTAAATGGAGATCCCTACACTTATGAGGAGACTGTGGAGAGCCAAGATAGAGATAGGTGGGTTCAAGCTATGGCTGAGAAAATATAGTTTCTCCAAAAGAATTAGACGTGGTGTTTGGTGCAATTGCCATAAGGGAAGAAGCCTATTGGATGCAAATGGGTTTTTCAGTGTGAGGAGGGGCCTTCAGAGCAGGAAGGTATCAGGTACAAAGCAAGATTGGTGGCCAAAGGGTACTTCCAGAAGGAAGGCATCAACTTTAGTGATATTTTCTCTCTGATCATCAGGCATACATCTATCAGGTTACTACTGAGCATCATTGCAGCTTATTACTTGGAATTAAAGTAGATGGATGTTAAGATGGCATTTTTCTATAGACATGTAGAGGAGAGCATCTACATGTAGTAGCCACCAGGGTTTAGAGAGCCTGGAATAGAAGAGAAGATATGTTAGCTATAGAAGTCGCTATACGGGCTGAAGCAGTTGCTAAGGTAGTGGTACAAGCGCTTCAATACCTTTGTGAGGAGCATCGGCCTTTCTAGGTGTGAATTTGATCCTTGTGTGTATGTTTAATCTCTAAAAGATGGGTCTAGGACATTCTTACTCTTCTATGTAGATGATATACTGATAGCATGCTAAAGTAAGAAAGTTGTGTAGGAATTGAAGGTTGCATTATCTTGGGAGTTCGAGATGAAGGATTCGAGCCTACCAGAAAGATCTTAGGCATGAAAATTTTTAGAGATCAAGATAAGAAGGTGCTGCGTTTATCCCAGGGTGGTTACATTCGAAAGGTCTTAAAAAAAGATTGAGATAAAAGAAGCCAAACTAGCAGCACTGCCACCTGCCGGTAATTTCAGACTTTCGAAGACTATGTCACCACAAACTGAGGAGAAGATTCTGGATATGGAGAGTGTCCCATACACTGCTGGTGTGGGAAGTTTGATGCACACCATGGTATATTGTACGTTGAACATAGCCCATGCAGTGAGTCGGATGAGCAGACTTATGGCATAACCTGGCAGGGAGCACAGGCGAGCACTGAAGAACATCTTCAGGTATTTGGTAGGTATAGTTGGAGTAGGTATCACCTATGGATAGCTAGGTAGTGTCGAGGAATGCTCTAACATGTCAAAGAAAGCTCAGGGGTTGATAGAGGGGTTCGTAGATGCTGATTTTGGTGGAGATGTAGACACCAGACATTCGATAATAGGGTTCATGTTTTGCTTGAACGAAGGTCTCATTTCATGGAGATCATGTTGCAGCCCATCATGGCCTTATCCACCACTGAGGTGGAGTACATCGGTATTATAGAAGCTACAAAAGAGGCTTTATGGTTGAAGGGATTGGTGTTGGAGATGGGTTTTGATCATAAGGCCGTTAAGGTGCACTGCGATAGCCAGAGTGCATTGTTACTTGCTCAAAATTCAGTCTACCATGCAAGAACAAAGCACATTGATATTAGGTACCACTGGATCAGAGAGCTCATGGAGGATGGTGAGGTGGATTTGGTAAAGGTTCATATCAAGGAGAATCCAGCTGATGCACTAATAAAGGTTCTTCCATGGGGAAACTTTCATAGATGTGTGGAACTGATGCATTTAATGGATAGGAAGAAGTTGCCCCAAGCCTTGGGGCACTAAGGTGGAGATTGAAAGAGCAAAGGTGGTTCTCCCAAGACTTGAGAGATCATGAAGGAGGCAAGGTGGTGGCTCTTGGAGGCTTGGATTGGCTAAAGTTGTATCAACTGAGAAGGAGGGCTAATACACTATCGAAATGGCTTTGATACAGGTCGAGCCAGCTGGGGATGAGATCGAGCCAGCTCAGACCAAAATTGAGCCAGCTCTCTCAGACAAACAAAAAGCATGTTTTTGAAAATCTATTGCTTGGCAAGCAATTGAGCTTGCCCGACTGTTTGAGGAGCCAGCTCGGACAGCGGATAGATGAGCGCGAGTTTTCTTATTTGGTCTTGGATTGAATCTAATCCAAGGGGTCTTACGCCCTAAGTTGAAATGTCTTAAGGTGGCTAACTTATGTATAGTGCTGGATCTTTAGTCCAAGAGATGAGATCATACAACACATGGGCTTGGGTGAGTGCTTTCTTATATGAGTTAGCCTAGAAAAATTTTTTAGGGCTGAGTCATATTAACTCAGAGCTTTTATATATACTTTGTATATGTAATGTTTTTAATAAGAAGAGAATAGAAATCCCTTTTCTCCCTGAAAACCCTTCTCCTCTCTCTCTGGATTTGCCGTTCAACCTTCTCTTAGTGTCCATTCATCAGGGCTGCCACCTCCTTCTGGTTAGAAGTTTTGGGTGCTGATTTTAGATCTTCTAATCTCCAACGAATTGATCTTTACATGTATATCATGCAAGGACCAAGTACATTGATATCAGATACCATAGGATTAGAGAGCTAGTGGAGGATGGTGAAGTAAAGCTGGTGAATGTTCACACTAAGAAAAATCCTACTGATGTGCTCATAAAGGTACTTCCATGGAATAGCTTTTACAATTGCATAGCATTGATGGGATTGTTGGATAGAGTTGAGTTCACAAGGACTTGTGATCACCAAAGTAGAGATTGTGAGCTCATGTATAGTGCTCTCAAGCCTTAGAAATAGGTGGAAAGAGAGCAAGAAGTGAATGGAATCAATCATCGAAAAGCTTTGACAGAATACTTTAGAAGAGCTGGCTTGGATCCTATCAGAAGAGCTAGCCTGAGCTATAGAAGAGCCAGCCCAAGCTAAAGACAAGCCAGCTCAAATTCTAAGAGAGCTGGCTCAAGCAGAAGTCTAAAAAATGTATCAGACTGATATGCTGGAAGAGCTGGCTCGACTCCTGTTAGAGCTAGTCCGAGTGAAAGTCGAGCTGGCTCGAATCCTAAGAGATCCAGCTCGAGCAGTAGAATAGAGAATTTTGATTCAAGCTCTTGTAGAAGACATCACCATTCGAGCCGATCCGATTGCTGACCGAGCCGACTCAAGCAGTGAATAGAATAGAACGTAGTTTTCGTTATGGCCTGGGATTGGGTTTAATCCTAGGAACTTAGGGCCTTATTTTGTAAGATCCTAAGAGGGCTAACCTATGGATTTGACTGGGATTTGTCTAGTGGATGTGTGCATGGGAGATATGGGTGTACATGGGCTGGGAAAGTGCATCACGTTAGGTTAGCTAGAGGAGTTTTTTTAGGTTGGATCTTATTTGACCAAGTATATATACTCTGCATTGAGTTTTGTAAACTAAGAACAGAATCAATAAAAGCTTTTTCTTTTTGAAATTTTTCTCTTCCTCTCTTCTCAACGCCCTAGGGTTTGCTAGGGTTTCAACAGAAAGGCCATCCCTTTTCTAGGATCCTTGTTGCTATTGCTGCAATCATCGAGTAGCAAGGATTGTTCCCAAGAGATTGGTATCAGAGTAGCCATCTGGAATAACAAAATTCACATTCTCAATCATGATGATCAGCTACCCATGCACTGATTAGAGATCTGATCTCAGTAGATGAGATCTACTCATGTGGTATGCCTATTGTAGATATGATCTACATTGTCTTGATATGATCAATTGCCTTTCAGAAATCAAATCATACATAAATTCATGTCATATGATTCTTATTTGGTAGTTTTTAGATCAGATCTAAGGTATGCATAATAGATTAAAGTGTTTAATCTATACTCTTCTGCAAAAAAATTTTGAAAGTGCATGCAAGAAACTATTGGTTAATCCTTCAATTGGTATTAGAGCAAGGTTCTATATGATGTGAATTATATGCACTCAAATCTGATTTCATGTTATTTAGATTAGATCTAAATATTTTTTATATGCTCAGATTTGATTTTGATCAGTGTTATTTATGTTTGATTAGGTGATCCGATGAGCAAGTAATTGGATTGGGTTGATCACCATGGTCGTCCGGTCATAAGAGAAAGTATGGTTTAAAAGGCATCTCTTCCCATTCAATGGGAAAACTCTTATGGCGTGTTGGGGTGCTGCTTGCGATTATAGCCCATGAAGATGAAAAAAGCGAAAGAAAAAAACCCTAGGTCTAAAAATCCTAGGATTATTGTATGTGATACAATTATATGAAAAGTAATAACATCTAATCTTAAATGATTAAAATAAAATTTTAATTCATAAAAAATAAAATTTGAAATCATAGATATGGTTTAGATGAGATCTAAAATAATCTATGATTGAATATACTCATGTTTCATGTTGAATTTTCTATTCTGAAACTTTGCAATAGTTGCTAGCATGTCTGCTGGGGTTAATTCATTTTCTATTCGAGTCAGCTCCTTCCCCTAGTGGGTCCACTCCTTGCTGTTGGGGTTGACTCATTTTACGCAGGTGAATTTTGATGCTCTCTATTTTGTCACAGCAGGTCAACCCATTTCTAGAATGAGTCGACCCACTGTGATGAGTTGACTCCTTCTAAGGCGGGCTTGATTCCTTTCTTCCGAATAGTTGCTAGTATGTTTAATGTAATAAATAAAAATTATTTTATTTATACACTTAATTGAGAATTAAGGGTTGAATCTTTAGATCTAGAATTATGAATTTAAGATCTAATAACATTGCATAAAATATGGGGTATATGGGTTAGCTCAAATCAAGTTTTTTAACTAGGTTAGACCTAGGGGTAGAAATCATATAGATAATGGATTAAGTTAAAAAATTGATTAAATCTAATTAATAGTTAATTTAGATTATGTTAATTCTTTTCTTTAGATCAATTCAATAGTTGTAGTTGATCAAGCACATTATTTTGTTCTACCAAGTAGATCTGATTATGGCTCAGTGGCTAAGCTTGAGTCATTAGACTGATAAAATAGAAACTAAATCAATTGATGTCTAAGATAAGTTTGGTAGTATTGACTGGTGGTTATTAATTGGGAGCTACTCACTTAGATTGAGTCTATGGCGAGTTAAAGGTATATCCCTCCCACAGATCTCACTTACCTGACCGACTTGATGAATTAAGTTTTGGTTGGATTGCTAAGTGATTCGAGTTAACCCATGTCACTAAGATTGATCAGTATGACTGATTTAGGTGCATCTAAATCAGCTTGGTCATTAGTTCTCTTTAAGAGTTGGTGAAGTCAGTAGGAGGATTGTTGACTGCTGGTTAATCATTTCTTTTCCTCTCCAAACTTTTAATCAAATCCTCTAAATTATTAGGTTTCTAAAATGAAATACTTATGGTGATAATTAAATCATAGTCTTCCATTAAGTTGGATAATAATGGATCAATTAGTTTGATAATCATTGGAGGCCTAAAGGCCCAATGTTTATCTGTTATTGGAATTATCATTCATAATATGATAACTCTAATATATTTCTCTGATGGATGGTCAGGTTGGCCAGCCAAAGTTGGATCTAATCATTCGTTGGTTAGATACACTAAGTATGGTCATGTTAATAGTTGGACCTAACAAGACCTTTCAATGGAGGCCAAAGCCTACTGAAAAAATTCTGGGATAAAATAATTTATTAGAAGTTATTTAGAGAAATAATTGATTAAGAACCTACCCGTAGATGCACATGGATTGGCTGACCAAAATTGGGCTCATGTATAGTCTATATAGATTCTAGTACTTAATAAAGAATTAAAGTAATTTCTCGAATTGGAGGTAGAGGCTACCAATTCGTATAAAATAGTAGAAGAACCTTTAGACTGAAGACCATATCTTTAGGCTTAACCAATTCATATACTAATTAGGCTTTTGGTTTTTCTTTTATGCAGTAATGGCCACCATCTTGTCGCTTCGATCACTATTATACAGTGATAAGTTGACTGATAATTATCATAAATTTATTAATAAAAATATTAAAATATATAATAATTAATATTTATTTTAAAAAATTAATATTTTTATGTATGTTTTTAGAAAAAAAAGTTCACCAATGTGAAGACCTCAATTTATGGGATAAAACAAAATAAATTTGACGTAAATCGAAGCTAAAATGAAAAAGTTATGAAGGTCGAAAGATTTAAAAAATAATAAAAAATAAAAAATAATAATAACTGGCCTACTGAATCTGTCGATCCAGAGAAATCGGCCTAGCGCTAGATCGACTGATCGTGGTCCAGTCCGCCAAAGCCCATGCGCAATGCAAGCCCATGCGCAAAGCAAGCCCGCGGCCCAACTCCCTCCTGCCCATGATGTCACCCTGATGTTAGAGTCCTTCACGGTCTTCCATGGACTAACTGCCAACACGGTATGCATGGACCCTTAAAGGGTCCATAGAAAAATTTCATCGTGGCTCATAGGGGCAATTTCATCATTTTAGTTGATGCAGTGTGCGGCCATTCATTGCGGTCTTTACGGCATCCAGTCCACGGGATCCACGGGAATAGTGAAGCACGATCCAATGGTTGTTAGCACTCCTGGTTCAAATGCAATGGCGCAAGGCGATTCCGATCTTGATAAGGATTTCTCAGGCTTTCACCTGTGCAATTCGACAGCTAAAAACCATTTCAGGCACCATCCAATGGCTATTAACACACTAACTAAGATCCAATGACGAACAACTAATCTGGGCATTTTTATTGATGATCATAGGTGGATTTTGATGGATTTTAGGCCGTTTAATCTCAAATAGATGGCCAGGAAACTCTAGCAAGCTTGAATTCAATTCAAACTCCAAACATGACTCCAAAAATAACTCAAAAATCCTTGTTCTTCCTCTATTTAAGCCCCTTCTCATGCCAGAGACAGACAGAGAGAGCCCCCTATGGGAGAATTAATCCTCCAAACCTCCACTTCTCTTCTCCTCTCCTCTCTTCTTCTTTCTTCTTTTTTTATTTCTTTTCTTTTTCTTTATTTTGGAGAATTCAAAGATGCCGAAAGCTATAAGGATCAACATCATGTATGGCTAGAAATCTCATGTCTAGGAGAGTAAGAGAAGTCTTCCAAGAATGAGAATTTATAATTTGAATCATGTTTATCTTTTTATTAGGTAATAAAATTTATTTATCTTTTACATATCTTTCTTATTTATGCTTTAACATTTAATTTCTTATAATTTATACCTAAGGAGACAGATCATGATCGTAGATAGATATCATCTTTGCTTAGATTAAGATAAATTATAAGAATTAATTAGATTTATATTTATGTTCTTTGATTGCATGATCTAAATAGTCTATGTCTATAAGATGGGTCATGATCATGTTAGATATAGTTCATGCTAGGTAGAATAGGTAATGTTAGAATCAGATCAAGGTAGGGCTGAGCATGGGTCGAGTTGAAAAAAAATTTGACCGGACCGAACCTAATTGGATTAAAAAAATCCAACTCACTGCCGACTGTTTATCATATATAAACCATTTGAAACCAAAGTTAACGGTTTGTAGTGGATTCGGATGGGTTATGTTGGTTTAGACTTTAATGTTGATCTAATATTGATTTTAAGCATTACAAACTAATACATCATTAAATTCATATAGAAACTAGGATATAATAATTTTATAATATCTATAAGTCAATACATAACATATCATAATTACTAATTTTTAAACCCTAAATATTTAAATATTGAAAATACTATATCGGTTGGTCGGGTTCGGTTTCATATGGGTTAAAAATGCAAAAATGAACTTGACCATAATTAATCAAATTTTTTATGGGTCACAATCCGATTCAAGTTTTTCAACCGACCAAAATCGATGTTTATTGGGTCGGATTGGGTGGGTTTCTTCGGGTTTTGATTTTTTGCTCAGCCCTAAATCAAGAAAACATACATCTTATAAGATTACATGTTTATAATAGAAAGATTGCATGAATAATTATAAACTTAAATATTGAAAGATGAAATTAAAATCCTAGACAACTTCTCTTCTTATCTTTAATTAATTATTAAACCTTAATTAATTAATTAATTAATTTTTATTTTAATCTATTAAATTTAAATTAATTCTCTTTAATTTACTACTTTAAATTTCTACTTTAAAGATTAATTTAAATTTTTAATTTTTTAAAATAAAAATTAAACATAACTTAGCTTTTAATTCTCAAGAAAATCGACACCTGACTCACCTCTATTCTAATCAATAGTAGATTTGGTTTTAATTTTTATTTATTACTGTAACAACAAGCAATCAAATTTTTGGTGCTGTTATCAGAAATTATAGCATGATTACTTTAATAAAAAATTTTAAAAAAGTAAAAATTTAAAAAAATAATAATTTTTTTAAATTAAATTTTTATTTAATGCTTTTGTTGCTCAAATATGGCTATCCAAGAAGAGGAATGAATTGGATATTTTAAAAATTAAATAATTAATATGCATATTTGAATGATTTAAACTAAGTGATATGCACATAATAAATAATATAATCTTGAATGTAAAGATGCAAAGAATAACAACAATAAACACAAGCATAAATACATAAATTTTATAGTAGTTCGATGTTAAATTTAGCATCTACATCCACTCTCTAAGTATACTACTTAAAAATTTAACTATAATTCATAATTAGAATTACAGTCTAATTTTTAGGCTCATAATTAAATTCGGTCAGTTTTTCTTGGCTTACCAACCAAAATCATATAAGATTATTTTCTGAGCTCACAATCAATTCAGTTGATTTTCTCCGAATCACCAACCAAAACCTCACAAGTGATTATTTTTCTCGAAACTTACAATCATTCCGATTGGTTTTAATCTTGGCTCACCAATTAAACTACTGCAAACGTCTAGTTCAAGGCTTAAACCAATCCAAGTTTCTCACCCTAAGAAATTTAAAATAAAATATAAAAATATAATTTAAAATAAACTTTTTTGAAGCTCATCAAGAGAAAAAAATCTGAGTTGCTTTGCTTGTAAGCTTGATTACTTCTCCTTGAATGATTGAGAGATGGTGAGGCACCTTGATTCTTGATTTGATTACTTTCTCACTTCACTTCACTCTTGCTCTCACTTGCTTGAGGATGATTTATAGTAGAAGGATAAAGAATAACTCTGAAAATAACTCCTCTTCTCTTTTTAGCTCACTTTTCTGGCTTTCTCAATGAATACTCAGTAAACTCTCTAAAAGCTACTCTCTAATGTTCCAAAGATTTTCTTATATATCCTTAATATTTTTTACCATTTTAATTCATTTAGAAAATCTTCAAAAAATAATCTAGCCATTAGAAATAAGAAAATAGTCATTCAGAGTTATTATGGATAAAAAGTTAAAGTTCTAAAAAATTAGCCATTATAGTCGCTAGGTCGACTTAGTTTTTCACTGGGTCGGTTTAGTTTTTCACTAAGTTGGCTCAGTTTTCAGCTGGATCAGCTCAATATCAATAGACTTCAAAAATTAGCTTTCTATCTTTTTATTTACTGAGATTGAGCTGATTAAATTTTTTACTGAGTCGACTAAGTCCTCAGCTTTCAAAAATTCTACATATTTTTCTGCATGAGTGGCTTTTTGTCTTCAACTTTTGAGGGCTTCTTCCATCTAATTGTTTATGGTCTTTCCAACCTTTAAGGCTTCCAAAAATTTCTTATTTGAGATTTATTTGAGCATTTAAAATCATTCTTTTCTTTGACTTTTCTTTTTTTAAGAAAATTTTTTCTATGGATAATTTCTTTATTTTAAGAACTTAAAGAGTCCTAATACATTCTTGAAATACATGATTAGTATCATTTATACTTAACTTTTTGGAATCATCAAAATTAATCTTAGGATCAATAATCTCTCTCTTTTTGATGATGATAAAATCTTAAGTATATAAATAATAAAAATAAATAATATATTTTAATATATTTTATTAAAATATATCATGAAGTATCATGAAGTATAGATCAAACACATGGATAAGTACTTCATAAATATTCTCAATTAATCTTTTGGTTCATTATACATAATTAATTCATTGTACATATTTTATATACTCATTTCAAGTTTATGTCTTAATTTAAATCAATAAGTATTAAGATTTCAAGCATCAAATTTATTAAGTTTCTTAAGTATTAATCCTTTAATCATATACTTAACATTCCTTTCTTCCTTTTTGACATAATCAAAAAGCTAATGAGAAGGATGAAGAAAAATCATCAAAATCAATAATATTTAAAAATTATATCAATTTAGAAATATATCAATTTTAAAAAAATCAAGTCAAATGAATTATTTCTTTTTGAAAACATTTTTTTAATTTAAAACATGTTTAAAATACTTTATTTACTTTTAGAAATTAACTTGAATTCAAATATCAAAGGCTCTTCCTTTTTTTGAATGAATATGATATTTTTAATTAAATTTTTAAATATACATTTTTTAGCTTCAAAAGGAATAGAGCTTTTCAAAATATTTGATTATGAAATCAAGCATAATATATACTTTAGTAGTCAATCTTTTCTTTTCTCAAAAAGTTTTAGTCAATTAAGTTGAAAAAAGGTATGTATCAAAAATGTATTGAACAAGTCAATAATAGTATCAGAGCAAAAATAATTTTACAATGATTTCTAAATGCACATTAAAAGTTTTGTATTATATTTAGATTTTTAAATAAGTTTTAGAAATAAATTTAGAAATTTATTTTTTAAAGTAGGAGTATGCTTCAAATTCATTTTGATTCCAACTAATTATCCAAAAATAAGATTGAGCAATCAAATCATGTAAATCAAATTTGATGATTACATGAAAGCTTAAATTAAGAATACTATAAAGTAATTGATTGAGAATATAAGATCATCATTCAATTTTTTTTAATTTTTAATTAAAGCTAGATAATATTCAATAAATATCTCTCTTCCTATTTTTAAGAGTAAATGTCAAAAAATTCATCATAAAATATTTTCTCTTTTTGAATAGTAGATGAAAAAAAATTTTCTCCCCTTTTTTTATTTAAGTTAAGCATCTTTAATTAATACCAATTAATCTTTAACTAATATAATTTAGTAATCAATTCATCTTAAATCAATTCTCCCTCTTATCTTTGCAAATAAAGGCATTTTCAATTAAATGATCTTTTAAGATCAATTTTTTTCTTAAGTGTTTTCTCTCACTTTTGCAAAAATATAATATGGGTTTTATATTCAAATTCAAATCAAGAATCATATTCAATGTTAGTACCAATAAATCAATCAAATCAAATGAGATCAAATCAAGATTAGGTCAAAGGTAAATTAGATAAAGGCTCCAAAAGTTAGGTTCAACTAAAGAATTTTTTAAGACCTTAGAGATCAAGCCAAGATATAATACAAATCATCAATATCAAGCACTTGATGTTTTATGAATGAATGTCTTAGCTTCAAGTACTTATTTCATGCATTTTTTAGAAGACTTTTAATATTTAAAAATTTTATGAGGAAATGTTAAAAATTAGTTTTACTTGCAAATTTTTGATAATTAAAAATATTCATTGCTAATTAAGCTTCTTTCAATTTTGTCAATTTCAAATTTTGATATGAGGAAGCTTAAAATATCATCTTGAATTTTAGTGTGATTTTTTTTCAAAACATGATACATAGAGAAGAGCATATTGTTATTTAAAACCAAAATATTCAAGTCATAATATAAATTTATTGCAAGCATCAAAATTAATCAATTATATATAAAAAATATTTCAAGTAAGGAATTATCATATGCATACATATTCATTTATAGATTTAATCAATCAAAATGATTTTAACAATCATTGTATGGTTGTGGTTCCTGTAGGACCGTAGCCCCTAACCACTCTTCTAAAAGGCAATTGCCTATTAGAAGGAGGGATTTATTAGCCTTTATAAGGTGCACTAGAACCTCGCATCTATAATGTACTGTGGGTGGGCTTGAGGGGCTTCGCACCTAAGTCGATCCACATCAAGCCAAATCGATCTCAAGGGGTAGGCTGGGCAATTATTTCCACTTAATCCCTATCCATCAGGGACTGATCGACCCTCCAAGTTGATCCCCAAGGATGTTGCCATGTCAACAGCCACCTCCAGCTGGCAATCCCTCCTTAGATCCCACCGGATCTGCGCTGGCTCTTGGCTGACAAACCCCCCAGCGACACTCGGAGGGCCTGCCAGGTTTCGAACCTGCAACCTCGCTCCGATACCATCTGTAGGATCGTAGCCCCTAACCACTCTTCTAAAAGATAATTATCTATTATAATAAGGAATTTATTAGCCTTTATAAAGTGTACTAGAACCCCGCATCTATAACGTGCTATGGATGTGCTTGAGGGGCTTCGCACCTGAGTCGACCCTCATCAAGCCAGATTGACCTCAAGTGGTAGGCTGAACAATTATTCCCATATAATCCCTACCCATCAGGGGCTGATCGACCCTCCAAGTCAACTCCCGAGAATGTTGCCATGTCAACAGCCACCCCCGGGCTGGCAACCCCTCCTTGGGTCCCACCGAATGTGCGCCGACCCTTGGCCAATAGATTTATATGCTTTATTACCTTATTTATTTTACTACTTTATTTTACTGCACACTTTATTTTGTTGCCTTATTTTTTTTACTGCTTTATTGTCTTATTTACTTTATGTATTTATTTTACTGCTTTAATTTGTTAGTTTATTATTTACTGCTTTTCTATTTTTGTTCTTCATATTTTATTCTACTAATTAATAATTTATATTTTATTATCAATCAATTTAATTTAATTGCTTAACTACCTATTATTTATGCTTTTTTTAAATTTTTGCTTTATATTGCTTTTCATATATGATTTATTTATTTCTTTCTAGCTAGATTAACTTAATTATATAGTTAAATAATTATTTTATTTTATATAATTAATTTAATTTTTTTATAATTTAGAATAAATTATTATTTTAAAAATTAATTTAATTTCTTAGGCTATCTAGTTACCTTTTAAGCCTAGTATAATTTACTTTTCAATTAGCTAGATGCTTTAAATTAGTTTAAATAAAATCTAACATAGTCAATCTAATTAATTTAATTAAAACCTACTTTTTATTTTTTTGCTTTAAATACCTAATATAAAATAAATAAATACACCTTATAATATTTAATTAATATAGAGAAACTAATTAAATCTTAAAAGAGCTTAATATGTTTGGACATCTTGTTTTATTTACATTGCATCTTCATAATTAATTTTAAAGATATAATCCATTAAATAAGATAAGGTGGAGATTTGATCATCTTTTCTTAGCCCACAAACCACCATCCTTCAGATTGCATTGATCCAGATCTTAACTTAAAATCAATTAGATGTTGGCCCTTAAGGATATTCAAGCTCATTAGGATAAGAAACTCTAAAAGTTGGATTGGATTAGGATTAGTCAGTTTAACTGATGTCTAAGGCAAGTGGTTCAGAAATTACATCCCGAAGGAAGGTAGTTACTTAATTAATTTTGTTAGCTTACCTGACCAAGATAATTAATATTTAAATAAAGCAACGGAGGGACTCCCATCGATCTTACTCTTACTTGGCCAGTTGAGTGACTGATTCTTTACTTGAAGGACTTGAAGATGACCTTGACAGTTAGAAGCTGTCTAGATCTAGGTTAACCCTAGAATAGAGAGTTCATGCTTAATTAACTTGATTGTAATAAATATCAAATATTAATTAATTCTTTGCATCTATCATCCTTAGATCTAAGACTCTTTAAGGCTCTTATCTTTATAATTCTCTCTCCTCATCTCTTTTCTTATTCTTTAAAATAAAGTAAAATAAATAATAATTAAAGATGAATTTTTATGCTGAGTTATCCCATAGATTAGATTATCTAGAAATCGATAGAAATCCTTCATATACATCTCTTCTTCCTACACAATAAGTTTATGTGATATGTTTGAGCCCCACTCACTATGCAAATAAACGTCCACATCGATTTTCTGAGTATATGTATGAGTAAATTTATCAAGATCAAATCCAATTGACCTACTAATAAGGAAATAACCAATACTTTAACACTTACAATCCAAGCTAGGGAGCTCAACCAGATTTTTCATGGCAATCACAATCAGTGATTATTTCGATGCCATAAAGATCTACTTTCATGGATGCATATTATGATATGCCCTACCTATAATATCAATCTTCTCCAAATAATAATGAGTCAATTTTTAAGGAGAGGACTCAGCAAGCAGTGGATGAGTTAAAATTTACCAATCAACCATTGAATAATTTAGAGGACCAAAGGCTTAATTCTTTAGAAAAGTGCTGAGAAGCCATGATGAAATTGCAAAATGATCTTATTAACCAACTTATAAATTCAAATTCTTAAGTTATAAATTCAAACTTCCAAGCCATTACTCATCTGAAAATATAGTTAGATCAGTTAGCCATGGCTATTAGTGAAAGTGAGTTGCTTAATCAACCCAAGAGTGATCCTGAGGAACCATACCTAGCTAAAAATTTTAATGTCCCAAAATTTTTCCTGAATAATCACATATAACTCTCAAGAAAGAAGTGGTCATAGAACAATCTTGTAAAACTAAAAAGACCCTCTTAGATCATATAACTAAGATAAAAATGTATAGAAAAGAATCAGAATGGTGGGATGAACCAATTTCATCATTATCTTACTTACCTATAGATTTTTTCCCATGTGCCTTAGAATCATCAATTTCTTTTAATGAGAAAGGAGGACAAACTGATGAGATAATGAAATCAACAAAGACTTCCCAAGAACTACAAATGAAAAACACACTAGAGGAAGCTTCACCCATAATTCTTTCTCAGGATTCTTTAAATCCCTATTTGGCTCATTATGAGATGGATGATTTTGATGATGATGGATATAATATAAAAGTTAATGATCAAGTAGATACATCCTACCCTAAAACCATCCCATCACGGATTGAAAAACTTGAGCTACCACCTAGCCTACTAATAGCTCCCTTATTAGAATCATCAACTAATCTAGAATTAAAAATACTTCCTAATGAATCCACTAACACCCTACCTATGATACCTACCCAGGAAGACCAACTTATATATGTTCTAAAAGTGCATAAAGAAGCTATAGGATAGGATATTGCTGAAATGAGGAATAACGACTTTAAGTCTGATTTTTCTATATTTGGCACTACTTTTGAGAACTACATCCAAAATTTATCAACTATATTAAAATGATGTATGGAGGCAAATTTAAAATTAATTTTAAAAAGTGCCATACTATAGATCAAGAAGAATTAATATCAGGTCACATTATATCTGAGAAAGGAAGTGGGGTAGATCAGGTTCTAGTTGAAGAAATTCAAAAACTACCACCCCTAATCTCGACCCAACAAACATAATTCCTTCCTAATTGTCATAAAAACTATAATAAATTTTGGTATAACATGCTTGCTCTAAATACTTTATTGATTAGAGTTAAGTTTAATCACCATACAGGATTCCATGAACATTTTTCTATCATAATGACAAGGCCTCCTGATTGATCTTATCTTTTAGAAACTCTAAAGGATGTACTAAAATTTATTATATTTAAAACTCCTTCATAGGATCCGACTAAAGATGTTAAATTTAGCGCTTACTAAAAGGCAACCTAATTTTTATTTTTAATTTTTTTTTTATTTTTAGTTTATCTTTTATTGTCCAGGTATGGCTACCCAAGAGGGAGGATGAATTAGATATTTAAAATATTCAAACTACAAAGATACTAAATTTTAATATTGTGTGCTTAGTGAAATAAAGTAAAATACAAGTATGAATGAAGAATAAAAGAAATAAAACTACACAAACATAAATACCAATCTTTTATAATAGTTCGACATCAAACTCGACATCTACGTCCACTCCCTAAGTAAGCTACTTGGGAATTCAACTATAATTCACAACTAGAATTACAATCCAATTATTTTTGGGGCTCATAATCAAATCTAGTTGGTTTTTTCTGGCTCATCAACCAAAATCATACAAGATTATTTTCTGAGCTCATATCAATTCAGTTAATTTTTTTCAGATCACCAACCAAAATCTCACAAGTGATTATTTTTCTCCGAGTTAACAATCAACCCTAATTGATTTTATCCTAGGCTCACCAATCAAATCTTTACAATGTCCAACTCTAGGCTTAGACCATCCAAGTTTCTCATCCCAAAAAACTTAAAAAATAATACATCCAAAAATAAATATAAAAGATTAAGTTTAGAAAAATAATTTTTTTTGAAGAATCGAAAGAAGTCTGAATGATGATAGTTGAACACTTGACTTCTTCTTGAATGGTTGAGTGATGGTGAAGCTCTTTGATTCTTGACTTGAATACTTTCTCACTTCACTTCACTCTTGTTCTCACTTGTTTGAGGATGATTTATAGTGAAAGGACAAAGAATAATACTAAAAATAACTCTTCTTCTCTTTTCAACTCATTCCTTTTGTTTCTTGATGAATACTCAATAAAACACTCCAAAAGTCTCTTTTTAATGCTCAAAATATTTTCTTATATATTCTTAAGATTTTTCACCATTTTAATTCATTTTGAAGATATTTATAAGTGATCTAGCCATTAGAAATAAGAAAATAGTCATTGGAAAAAAGTTAGGGATGAAAAAGTGCAGTTCCAGAAAAACTAGCCATTATAGTGAACTTAGTCTACTCAATCTGACTTAGTCTACTAAGTGGATAAAGCTTGAAAATCTGCCTTGCTACCTTACTATTGTTCTTTAAAACTAAATCGACTAACTTTTTGACTTAGTCAAGTAAGTCTCCTAGATCCTGAATTTTGATTTTTCTGTACTTTCTATCTTTTTTATTGTCTGAGACTGAATCGACTTACTCCTGGCTTAGTCGACTAAGTTGTGTGCTAACTATGCCATGAAATTTTTTAGCAACTTTTCTTCTTCGAATTCATTTGTAGGATAAACTTACTTTTTAAACTTGATTTAACTCTTATTAACAATCTTTTTCAAGGTATGTCGAGCCTAGTTATTCTTTAATGATCTCTTGATTGATAGTACTCCATTTAATTGATGAAAATCACTTAGAGAATTGTAAGAACTTGAAATTTAAACTACACATCATCAAAAATAAGATTAGTAACATAACAAATTATACTCAGAACTCTTTGTCATCATCAAAATCAATTTTTAGGTCAACCATCTCCTCCTTTTTTATAATGATAAAATTTTTGAGTATATGCAAAATAACATATAGTGAGTTTCTAAAGAATTACATATTTAAAAAGCATGAAACCACTAATTAAAAAAATATTTTTCATTCTAGTTAAGCTCAAGCATATACTCAATAACAACTCTTTTTCTTTCTGACAGCATCAAAAAGCTCATAAAAAATGTCAAAAATTAATTATCAAAATCAATTCAAGTTCTAGTATATAACAAAATTTAGAATGTGTCAAATTCAAAAAAATCAATTCAACTCCCCTTTAAAATATTATCTTTTGATTCAAAATAGATTTAAATCATTTGATCTTTCTCAAAATTAGCTTAAACTCGGATGCCAAAAAGTTCTCTCTTTTTTTTGAAAAATAAATTTTGGTCATTTAAATTTGAAAAAGGCATGTATCAAAAATATATCGAGCAAGTCACTAGTTTTAACATATGGTATCAAGGCAAATGAGAATTATATTTTTAGATTCATTTTTCTTAACATAGGTTAGTTAGAATTTTCAATCAAATCAAGCTAGAGAATATTCAGCAAACATTTCTCCCCCTTAATATTATAATCAATTGAGTTCAATTTTTATTCAAAAATTCATCCCCCTTACTGAATGCCAATTTTTTTATTTTCATTCCTTGCTTACTCTTGATACAACTTAATCAATTCTTGTCCTTATTGAATTTTGTATCTGATAACCAAATTAAAATCACATTATGATAAGATCTTGATGTAATTAGATATGTTAAATTTATTATCTCTATTTACCAAATTTTTTTTCTTATTATCATTAATAGTATTTACTATAATCCAAAATATCAATTGAGTTTGAAAACATTTCTTCAAGAGATTCAGCTAATCAAACATAAATAGATCGATATTTTAAATTATTCTTAAACTCTAATTATGAGAGTTCATAAATTAATTTTATTTAATATATCTTCAATCATAATCAATCATAATACTCAATTATATAATCAATCAAAATAACATCATCAAAATCAACAAGATAAAATATTAAATCATTTGATATGAAGTTGGCTATACTTAAGTCATGCATCAATATTTCAATATTCTTTCTAATTGAATGGTAGAAGTAATTATCAATTACCAAGACTAACTTATGTCCAAGAATTTTAACTTCTCTATCTTCTATTTTATGCCTTGATCATGCACAATTAAGTTGCTATTTTCTTTTGGATTAGAGGAATGTCAAGTACACATGTACTTACAAACATCAAGTATATTTTGGTACCCAAACTAACTTGAATCCTTTGAGGTTAGTATCAATGATTTCTTTTGAAATCCAAATTTACTTGATTTTTATATTTATATATATATTAGCCCAACAACAAATGATTTATGTCCAGTTTTGTTGCATTTAAAGCATGTAATAAATTTCTTATCAAAATGATATTTATCAATAAAAATTTTTGAAAATCTTAATTTTGCAAAAGAGTTAGCTTTAGATGTCATATTTTGTTTATCCATTAACATATGCAAATTTTATGAACTAATGAAGAATTTATCTATAATTGATTTTAGTTCATTTATTTTATTTTTTAAAGTTTCATTCTTTTCTAACAAATCTTTTTGTTTAACTAGTAATTCATTCTTTTTATTTACTATGGATTTTAATCTATCTACTTTTTTTTGTATACTCTCATTTTGTTTAATTAAGTCATCTTATTTAGTTTGCAAATCTTTCTTATCTTCTTCTAATCTATCTTTATCTTTACTTAAATCTTGATTTTCTTTCTTAAGCTCTTTGTTTCTTTTAGATAGCCTTTTAAAATTATTAAATAATTTAGAGAATACATTATGTAATTCATCAAAATAAAATTATTTAATTGATTTAAGCTTACCTCTTTATTGTGAGCCATCAAGCATAGGTTTGTCTTTTTTTTTTCTTGAGAATGACTTTTTTTCTGAATTTGAGCTCTCACCATTTTTCTGATTAGCCAATATAGCATTTCTTCTTAATTTCATTGAGCTCTTTTTCAGTAGGGGATAGTTCTTTTTATATTTTCTAAATTAATTCTTTTTTTTTCTTTTCTTGGTTCAGAATTTTTTTTCTTTCTCATAAATTTCATGAACCTTCTTATAATCACCATCATT
>QRFJ01003020.1:0-29179 GCA_006176705.1 Cocos nucifera | reverse complement strand
AGTTTTAACATATGGTATCAAGGCAAATGAGAATTATATTTTTAGATTCATTTTTCTTAACATAGGTTAGTTAGAATTTTCAATCAAATCAAGCTAGAGAATATTCAGCAAACATTTCTCCCCCTTAATATTATAATCAATTGAGTTCAATTTTTATTCAAAAATTCATCCCCCTTACTGAATGCCAATTTTTTTATTTTCATTCCTTGCTTACTCTTGATACAACTTAATCAATTCTTGTCCTTATTGAATTTTGTATCTGATAACCAAATTAAAATCACATTATGATAAGATCTTGATGTAATTAGATATGTTAAATTTATTATCTCTATTTACCAAATTTTTTTTCTTATTATCATTAATAGTATTTACTATAATCCAAAATATCAATTGAGTTTGAAAACATTTCTTCAAGAGATTCAGCTAATCAAACATAAATAGATCGATATTTTAAATTATTCTTAAACTCTAATTATGAGAGTTCATAAATTAATTTTATTTAATATATCTTCAATCATAATCAATCATAATACTCAATTATATAATCAATCAAAATAACATCATCAAAATCAACAAGATAAAATATTAAATCATTTGATATGAAGTTGGCTATACTTAAGTCATGCATCAATATTTCAATATTCTTTCTAATTGAATGGTAGAAGTAATTATCAATTACCAAGACTAACTTATGTCCAAGAATTTTAACTTCTCTATCTTCTATTTTATGCCTTGATCATGCACAATTAAGTTGCTATTTTCTTTTGGATTAGAGGAATGTCAAGTACACATGTACTTACAAACATCAAGTATATTTTGGTACCCAAACTAACTTGAATCCTTTGAGGTTAGTATCAATGATTTCTTTTGAAATCCAAATTTACTTGATTTTTATATTTATATATATATTAGCCCAACAACAAATGATTTATGTCCAGTTTTGTTGCATTTAAAGCATGTAATAAATTTCTTATCAAAATGATATTTATCAATAAAAATTTTTGAAAATCTTAATTTTGCAAAAGAGTTAGCTTTAGATGTCATATTTTGTTTATCCATTAACATATGCAAATTTTATGAACTAATGAAGAATTTATCTATAATTGATTTTAGTTCATTTATTTTATTTTTTAAAGTTTCATTCTTTTCTAACAAATCTTTTTGTTTAACTAGTAATTCATTCTTTTTATTTACTATGGATTTTAATCTATCTACTTTTTTTTGTATACTCTCATTTTGTTTAATTAAGTCATCTTATTTAGTTTGCAAATCTTTCTTATCTTCTTCTAATCTATCTTTATCTTTACTTAAATCTTGATTTTCTTTCTTAAGCTCTTTGTTTCTTTTAGATAGCCTTTTAAAATTATTAAATAATTTAGAGAATACATTATGTAATTCATCAAAATAAAATTATTTAATTGATTTTAGCTTACCTCTTTATTGTGAGCCATCAACCATAGGTTTGTCTTTTTTTTTTCTTGAGAATGACTTTTTTTCTGAATTTGAGCTCTCACCACTTTTTCTGATTAGCCAATATAGCATTTCTTCTTAATTTCATTGAGCTCTTTTTCAGTAGGGGATAGTTCTTTTTATATTTTCTAAATTAATTCTTTTTTTTTCTTTTCTTGGTTCAGAATTTTTTTTCTTTCTCATAAATTTCATGAACCTTCTTATAATCACCATCATTTCTTCATCATCTTTCAAATTCTTGGTAGAATCACTTGAACTTTCTTCAATGGTCGATAACTTGAGTACAAAGATTCTCTTCTTCATCTCTTCCTCCTCCATGCTTTAGTTCACATTGAGCTCATATGTCATGAGCGATCTGATTAACTCTTCCAAAGCAAGCTTGCTAAGATCCTTGGCTTCTTGAATTTCTATTACTTTTGCTTTCCAAGCCTTCGATAAGGATCTAAGAATTTTGCATACAAGATCACTGTTAGAATAGTCTTTTCTAAGGCTCTTTAATTTATTTATAATTTTAGTAAATCTTATAAATATATCACTTATTGTCTCATGAGATTTTATTTTGAATAACTCATATTTATGAACCAACATATTTAATTTAGATTCTTTGACTTGACTTGTACCCTCATGGATCACTTCAAGTCTATCCTAAATCTCTTTTGTAGATAAACATATTGATATTTGATTAAATTTATTATAATCTAATACATAATATAAAATATTAATAGCTTTAGCATTTAATTGAGCTAGCTTTTTAACTAGCTCATTCCAATCTTTTTCAGATTTAGGTACACGTAAATTATTGACAATCATTATGGGTGTATGAGGACCATTGAGTATGACATTCCATATGTCATAATCTTGTACTTGAACAAAAATTCTCATTCTAGCTTTTTAATAAGTATAATTGGTGCCATTAAAAAAAGAAGGTCTAATGGTTGAGTGTCTTTCACTCAACAAAGAACCAAATGGATCAGCCATAAGATCTTTAACTCAAAATTTAAAAAAAAAAAAAATTAGAGCACCCATTCTGATACCAATTATTGCCTAGGTATGGCTACCCAAGAGGGGGGTGAATTGGGTGTTTAAAAATTTAAACTATGAATATGCTAAATTTTAATATTTTATGCTTGGTAAAATAAAATAAAATACAAGTATGGATGAAGAACAATAAAAATAAAACTACACAAACACAAACACCTAGCTTTTATAGTGGTTCGGCACTAAACTTGGCACCTACGTCCACTTCCCACGTAAACCATTTGTGAATTCAACTATAATTCATAACTAGAATTACAGTCCAATTATTTTTCGGACTTATAATCAAATCTAGTTGATTTTTCTAGCTCACTAATCAAAATCATACAAGATTATTTTTGGGGCACACAATCAATCTAGTTGATTTTTTTCTAAATCACCAACCAAAATCTCATAAGTGATTATTTTTTTTAGACTAACAATCAATCTCGATTGATTTTATTCTAGGCTTATTAATCAAACCTTTACAATGTCCAACTCTAGGCTTGGACCAATCCAAGTTTCTCACCCCAAGAAACTTAAAATATAATAAAATCAAAAATGAATACAAAAGATTAAGTTTAGAAAAATAAAACTTTTTGAAGAATCAAAAGAAGTCTGAATGATGATCGATAAACGCTTGACTTCTTCTTGAATACTTGAGTGATGGTGAAGCTCCTTGATTCTTAACTTGAACACTTTCTCACTTCACTTCACTCTTCCTCTCACTTGTTTGAGGATGATTTGTAGTAGAAGGATAAAGGATAATTTTGAAAATAACTTCTCTTCTCTTTTTAGCTCACTCTTGGTTTCTCAATGAATACTCAATAAAACACTCCAAAAGTCTCTCTTCAATGCTCAAAATATTTTTTTATATATCCTCAAGGTTTTTCATCATTTAATTCATTTTGAAGATCTTCAGTAGTGATCTAGCCATTAGAAGTAAAAAAAATAGCCATTAAAAAAAGTTAGAAATGAAAAAATGATGTTCTAGAAAAACTAGCCATTATAGTGAACTTAGTCGACTAAGTTTTTCTGAGTCGATAAGTATTAGTCTGCTTAATCCGACTTAGTCTACTAAGTAGACAAAGCTTGAAAATCTACCTTTCTATTCTACTGTTGTTCTCTAAAATTAAGTCGACTAACTTTCTGACTTAGTTGACTAAGTCCTTTAGGTCCTAAATTTTGATCTTTCTGTGCTTTCTATCTTCTTTATCCTCTAAGACTGAGTCAACTAACTTCTGGCTTAGTCGACTAAGTTGCGTGCCAAGTATGCCATGAGATTTTTTAGCAGCTTTTCTTTTTCAAATTTATTTGTAGGCTAAACTTGATTTTACTCTCATTAACAATCCTTTTTAAGATGTGTCAAGTCTAATTTTTCTTTAATGATCTCTTGATTGATGGTACTCCATTTAATTAATGAAAATCACTTAGAACATTATGAGCACTTGAAATTTAAACTACACATCCTCAAAAATAATATTAGTAATATAACAAATTATACTCAAAACTCTTTGTTATCATCAAAATCAATCTTTAGATCAACATCTTTCTTTCATGACTAAGTTGGAAGGAGAACTACAAATCTATACTGAACGAAGAACAAATAATACCTAAGTCGAGATTAGAAACATATTAAGTCAGATATCAATTGACTTTAAGATGACCTGAAGAAATTTTTACATCATATCGAGTCGATACATACTTCTAACTTTTCTTTTTTTACTCGAGAATAAGTAAAACTCAAGTTGAAAGATGTGATAACTATTATAAATTTATTAATAAAAATATTAAAATATATAATAATTGATATTTATTTTAAAAAATTGATATTTTTATTTATATTTTGTAGGAAAGAAGTCCAGCAACATGAAGAACTCAATTTATGGAATAAAATAAAATAAATTTGACGTAAATTAGAGCTAAAATAAAAAAATTATGAAGGTCAGAAGTTTTGAAAAAAATAAAAAAAATAATCGACTGGCTGAACTGACCAGTCCAGAGAAATTGGCTCAGCCAGCCTACGTGCAATGCAAGCCCATGCGTAAAGCAAAAAATTTATCATGGCTCATAGGGGCAATTTCATCATTTTAGCTAACGTGGCATGCGACGATTCATTACAATCTTTACGGCATTCGATCCATGCGGTCCATGAGAACAATGAAGCATGATCCAATAGCTGTCAGCACTCCTGGTTTAGATCCAATAGTGCATGGCAATTCCAGTCTTGATAAGGATTTCTCAGCCTTTCACCTATAAAATCCGATGGCTAAAAACCATTTCAGGTGCCATCCAATGGCTATTAACATGGCCGACTGAGATCCAATAGTGGAGAACTGATCTGGACATTTTTATGGATGATCAGAGGTGGATTTTGATGGATTTTAGGTCATTTGATCTCAAACGGACGATCGGGAAGCTCCAGTAAGTTTGAATTCGATTCAAACTCCAAATATGACTCTAAAATTAGCTCAAAAATCCCAGTTCTTCCTCTATTTAAGCCCCTTCTCATGCTAGAGACAGACAAAGAGAGCCCCCTATGGGGGATTAATCCTCCAAACCTCCACTTCTCTTCTTCTCTCTTCTTTTCTTCTTTCTTATTTTTTTCTTTATGTTAGAGAATTCAAAGATGCCGAAAGCTACAAGGATCAATATCATGTATGGCTAGAAATCTAATGTCAAGGAAAGTAAGAAAAGTCTTCTAAGCATGAAAGTTTGTAATTTGAATGCTATTTATCTTTTTATTGGATAATAAAATTTATTTATCTTTTACATATCTTTCTTATTGATGCTTTAACATTTAATTTTTTATAATTTATACCTAAGAAGATAAATCATGATCATAGATAGGTATGGTCTATGCTCAGATTAGAATAAATTATCAAAATTAGTTAGATTTATATTTATGTTCTTTAATTATATGATCTAAATAGTCTATATCTATGAGATGGATCATGATCGTATTAGATATGGTTCATGCTCGATAAAATAGATTATCTTAGAATCAGATCAAGAAAACATACATCTCATAAGATTACATGTTGACAATAGAAAGATTGCATGAATCATTTAAAAACTTGAATATTGAAAGATGAAACTGAAACACTAGACAACTTCTCTTCTTATCTTTAATTAATTATTAAATCTTAATTAATTAATTATTTTATTTTATTAAATTTAAATTATTTTTTTTAATTTATTACTTTAAATTTTTATTTTAAAAATTAATTTAAAATTTAAATTTTTTTTAAAAATAAAAATTGAATGTAACTCAGCCTTCAATCCTCGAGAAAATCGATATCCGACTCACTACTGTTCTAATTAATTAGAAGATCCATTTTAATTTTTATTTATTACTATAACAATAAGCAATCATTGATAGGACCCAATTTCAATAGCTGAAATCAAAAATTGAAGATTATTTTGGAGAACGAGCAGATCTTGTACGTGCTTACAGATCTATAATTGGAGGCACCCACTCCGAATACTCATGGGATGGCCAAGATACTTACTAGAAGTGGCTCAATAATCGAACCATGGTGTGTTGCATTATGTGGGCGGTCATGAACTATGAGTTCAGCTGCAAGTTCAAGGATGCTCAGCCAGAGAAGATGCTACAAGTATTGAACAAATCTTTCGACACTCTCGATGACATTGAGAGGTACAAGATCAATTATGCTATCTTTAATTTTAGGATGAGGGATGGGGCATCAGTCATCGATCATGTACTCTACATGATCAAGATGATTGAGCACCTAAGCAAACTTAAATTTTTCTTGCATTAGTAGCTTGAAAAAGATGCTATACTGGACTCTCTGTCAAAGTCGTACCTTTCTTTTCTCAGTCATTATCGAATGACAAAGCCTGCAGTCAATTATCATGATCTACTGGGGTTATTATAGACTTTTGAGAATGATCACCAGCTCCACAAGAAGATGATGAACATAGTGGAAGGATCTTCTTCGACGGAACATCATCCCTTTAAGAAAGGAAAAAAATAAAAATAAAAATAAAAAGGTGCAGCATGCTGGGGGTCAGACCAACAAGTTCAAGTTTGACCAAAATCAAGCAAAATGCATATTTCTATTATAAGAAGTAGGAGCATTGGAAGAGAAATTGTCCTCTGTATATTGGCTCACTAGACTCGAATAGGTTGAATAAGAAGAAGAAGTAGTTGCTGGTCAAGGTATATGATAACACATTGCAACTTCTCTATTTGTGATATAATGACCTGGGTATTAGATATTGGTAGTCCTATTAATATTTGCAATTCATTGTAGGAACTTTAGGTCAGTAGAAGATTTAGAGATGGCAAGAGATTCTTGAATATTGGAGATGGATGATCAATTCCAGTTCTAACTTTAGAAATTATCAAGCTTATATTCAATTCTCATGTCATTGTTCTTAGTGATTGTCACTTTTATCCTAGTTTTTTTATTTAATATAATTTCTATGGGCCTTTTGGCTAAGAAAAGTTATGAAATTTTAATAAAATAAAATTTTATGATATTATTTTGAATGATGTTACTGTGATTAATGGATAATTAAATAATGGCATTTACATTGTATTACTGCCTAGTGTAATGTATATATCAAATAAATGTCTTAGGATAGATAATGTCTTAGATGCCTACCTTTGGCATTATAAACTAGGTCATATTAATAAGAACAGGATGAATAGGTTAACTCAAGAGAGAATTCTCGAAGTCAATAATTATAAACCATTGCCTATCTATGAGTCTTGCCTACTTGGAAAGATGACCAGTCACCTTTTAGTTCTAAAAAAGGTGAACGAGCTAGCAAAGTTCTAAGTCTTATACATATTGATGTATGTAGACCCATGAGCACTAGTACTAGAGATGAATATCACTACTTTATTATATTTAAAGATGACCTATCTAGGTAGGGTACATCTACTTAATGAAATATAATTCTAAATTATTTAAAATGTTCAAATAATTTCCTAATGAGGTAGAGAAATAAACAAGAAAGAGCATTAAAATTCTTCAGTCTGACCGAGTGGGTGAATACCTCTTCAGTAAATTTTTGACATATCTATGTGAGAATGAAATTTTTTTATAATGGACCCCTCTTGGGACACCACAACACAATGAAAGGAGGCTTTGAACCCTATTGGATATGGTTAAATCTTTGATGGGCTTTGCTAGTCTGTCGATCTTCTTTTGGGGATATACACTCAAGTTGGCTTGTTATGTACTTAATAGAATTTCGAGTGAGTTGTAAATAATATACCGTATGAGATATGGACATGACGTAAGCTAGTACTCTCACACCTTAGAGTTTGAGGATGTTCGACCAATGTCAAACATTTAATAATGAACAAGCTCAGACCTAGGTCTGATAAATATCTTTTCATTGGATATCCAAAAGAAACTAAGGGATATTATTTTTATCTTGATGAATAAAAGATATTCATCAGTCTTAAGAAAATATTTTTAGAAAAAAAATTTTTTGGAGAAGGAACTAACGCTTCTAAGGTTGACTTGAGGAAGTTCGATAGGTAGAAGAACCGATACAAATAATTGAATATAAATTGAATTTGATTAGATCAAACCTGGAGCCTAGTGTAGAGTCATCCTTAAGATGATCTGGTAGAGTATCGTATCAATCAAATAGATACTATAATTTCTTGATCCTAGATGGAGATCTTGTTGAGCTCGACGTGAACAACAAGGATCCAGTCATCTATATGGATGCAATATAGAGACGTAACTCTGAGAAATGGCTAGAAGTCATGAAGTCCGAAATAAAGTTCATGAAAGTCAACGATATATGGACACTCATTGATGCATCTGAAGAAATAAAATTCATAGGTTGTAAGTGGATCCTCAAGAGGAAAAGAGGCACAGACAGGAAGGTAGAGACCTACAAAACCCGTCTAGTTGCTAAAGGATATCATCAGCATTATGGTATAGACCATGATAAAATATTTTCTCCTATGGTAATGCTCAAGCTCATTTGGATCATGCTTGTGATAGTAGCACATCTAGACTATAAAATCTGATAAATGAATGTGAAAATAGCTTTTCTAAATGGAGAGCTAGATGAAAAGTTATATATGATATAATCTAAAGGATTCACATTCATAGATGAACTTCAAAGATCGATTTATGGATTGAAGCAAATAGCTCGAAGTTGAAACATGCATTTTGATAAGATGATTAGAATGTATGGCTTCATTAAGAATAGAGAAGAACACTGCATATATAAGTGAGTTAATGACTCTGTGATTGTATTTCTTATTTTATATATGGATGACATTCTCTTAATCGAGAATGACATCCTTGCATTACAAGAAATAAAGATTTGATTATCATCATAGTTATCCATGAAGGATTTGGAAGAAGCATCCTACATTCTAGGGATGAAGATTTCTAGAGGTAGATCTAAGAGATTGCTTTGATTATTTCAGTCTACGTAGATTGATACTATGCTGAAGCAGTTCAGCATGAAGAATTTTAAGAAAGGCTATCTATCAATAAACAATAAAAAAAAATTTTTGAAGAGAGATTGTCCGATAATACCTCAAGAAAGAGAGCACATGAGTAGGATTCCATATGCCTCGACAGTGAGATTTAAAAAGTACGTCATGACATGTACGAGACCAAATATGACATACTCACTAGGGGTAGTGAGTAGATACTAATCTAATCTAGATGAGAACCACTAGAAGATTGTGAAAACCATCTTTAAGTATTTAAGAAATACTAAAAACCAGTGGCTCATTTATGAAGAATCAGATTTAAAATTTATAGGATTTATAGACTCTAGTTTTCAATCTAATCATGATGATAGCAAGAGCGTGTTGGGATACATTTTTATCCTAAATGGATGAGTGGTCTACTGAAAAAATTTCAAGCAGCACATCATGGCTGACTTAGTTTGTGAGGCAGAATATATCATGGCATTTGATGCTATGAAAGAAGTTATGGTTGTGGAAGTTCATTGGTGAGCTCGAAATGGCATCCTTCGTTGATGGCCCTATCTCGTTGTATGGCAACAGCACTAGAACTATTACTCAAGCAAAGAAATCGAAGTCTTATAAGTGCACCAAGTATATTCTGCACTGCTACCATCTTATCCAGGAGATCGTGGATTGAGGTGACATCGAGCTTTAGAAGATCAATGAAAAAAAGAACCTAATCGACCCATTTACTAAAGCTCTCTAAGTCAACAAGTTTGATTATCACAAGTCAAAGATAGGTATACGATACCGTACTGATTGGTTTTAGTTCAACTGGGAGTTATTGAAAATTATTTCTCAAATTCAATCATCAGCCTATTGACAGTTGAGCTTATTTATATAATTATATATGAATTAATTATTAATAAATATTATTTAGTTTTTTATCATATTATGTATATCTTTTTTTGAACTTCTATATTGTGATGAAGTTCTTAGTACTATTTTAGTCGATAAAAAAGAATTTATCATTTAGTTCTTAAAAGTGCTCATGATCAAATGATATGATATTATTAGGATGATAGCTATATCAAGTGTAGATCATTATGTACCATATGGATTGGTTGTCCTCTTAACTAAGATATATAAAAATACTGATATGGCATGTAGATGAGACATCAGAGTATATCTCACTGAATGTGACCAACTCTAGAGCACTCTACTGTCAAGAGTTATCTCCAAGGGATATAGGTAAAAATATCCCTCCGACCTGAGATTACCATAGTAACTTGCAAACAACTCACTATGCTTTGGTATCAGACTACTTAAATTTTTAATTCAATAATAAAAAATTTTTAGGCATGGTCAAGTACTTACAAAGTCAGTGTGTGAGTCAAGATGGAATAGACCCCTCTAAATTATAGGAGATAGTGCATCACTATATTTTAATTTAGCAAAATCTTGATCAAGATAATCCATGTGATTGATTTGAAAGATTGAATTATAATGTGGATGACTTATTTAGGATTGATAGTTAAACCTTAGGTCATCCTGAGCATTCAGGATCAAAGGGATGAATTATATGGTAACTATATGCTAATGGATTATGGAATGTTGCTTTGCAATCATTCAGCCTATCCGGACGTCGGGTACTATTGCTAGATGGTCATTTTGAATGGTACAAAAAATTATTTCTATGCTACTAGCTTAGGTTTGAACCTATGGGATCATACTCAAAAAAAATTCTAACTGATTATATGATTGATTGACAATTAAGAATCATTCAAGGATATAATTATCAATTCGATTGATGAATAATCTTGTACAAAAATTATAATATGTTAATTCACTAAAGATTAGTGAATTATAGAAGGATTAATAAGCAATTAGATTATTAATTAGCTTAATTTGATTGAGCCATGAGATTGAATCGAATCTAATCGAATTAGATTCAATTAGGTTTGACCTGATTAAGTTATGAGATGATTGATTCCTGATTTGATAAAGATTTATGCTCGATTAATCCCTAATTAGGTTAGGATTAATTGAGATAATTAGGAGCCTAATTGGATTAGGTTCACTATGGTCTATCTGGATCTAACTGGATAAGATTTGGTTGGAACCTAATAACTAAAACCTATAAAGTCCAATTAGATTGGACTAACAGCTTGCCCCCATCACCCTTGTTCACGTCAGCTTTCATCTTTCATCATGCAAATTCAGAATTTGCATGATGAATTCCCATGCCAAAACCTTATTTTGTTGCCCCCTTCTTTCTCTTATGGATAGGGATAAAGTTGGTTTAGGTTTTGAATTCAAAGGAGTTTGAATTTAAAACAAATCATCTCATCCTTATCCCTCCCTATCTTCTCTTGGCCACCCACTTTAAGAAGAGTTCTTTCTTAGGGACGTGCATGTGATCTCTGAGACCATTCACTAAGAGAAACAAAGAGTGGGGCATAAGATTGGGGTGGGCTTCTACTTTGGCATGTGCTTAGAGGAAATCCGATTCCTCTTGGGTGAAAACCTAGATTTGATATGGGGTTTCGAATGAGAAAAAAACAAAGAGAGGAGAGAGTTCTCCTCCCTCTTATTCCTCCACTACATCCTCATCTTGATCCATCTTCAAATCCAGAAGAGTTTGAGAGATCCAAAGAAGGAGTGAAATCAGCCATCAAGAAGGTCTTTGCGTGAGCTAGCACTCCCAAGGAGGCTGATTAGATCGGGACTTCGAGTAGACGATCCATAGAGGTCGAACATCTTATGTAGCTGCAAATGATCCAGAAGATCCCTCAAATCCACATTCTCAGTCACAGTGATTAGCTACCTATGCTTTAGTAAGAGATCTGATCTCAGTAGATAATATCTACTCACATGATATTCCTGCTGTAGATATGATCTACATTGTCTCTTGATATGATCAATTGCCTTTCAAAAATTAGATCATACATAAATTCATATCATATGATCCTTATTTGGTAGTTTCTAGATCTGATCTAGGGCATGCATAATAGATTAAATTGTTTAATCTATAGTCTTCCGCTAAAAAATTTGGACAATGCATGCATGAAACTATCAATTTATCCTTCAGACCGACCTCAGGTGGAGAGATCAGCAGCAACATTTGGTGCTAGAGGAAGGGCCTTGTTTGATTTCTAGGTCTAATTTTGAGAAGAAAAAGCTCATCATCAAACACTATGAAAATACGAAGGGATGCATCGAATGCATCATAATGCTCCAGCAAAAGATGGACCAATAACATTCAGCCGACCAATGTACCACCATCACCTATCTAGGAGAACCCCCTGCTAGCAGCACAAGCGTTCTCTTAGGAATAGTACAATAGCCTTGTTCAACATATGCAAGCACTTGCAGCCATGGTGAGAGAGATATAGCAGAACAACAAACCTCATCCTACCGTAGGAGATCCAGGACTCGCCTGAGGATGGTCGGCAGACTAACCTCCCCAAAATCTAAGGGCAGAAGCCAGTCATCATAGCTGACCTGCTAGCCCTTTTCATTGTACACTTGGACAATCACCTACTCCAATTTTTAGAAGAGATTCTATTGCAGGCAATATTTCTCCTCAGCACCATCTAACCCAGGAGGACAATCTAGAAAAAAGACTTCAAAAAATGCAATAACAGATCGATGCACTACAAGCACCGAGGCAACTAGATGATGACCTAGGATTCATTGTTGATGCACCGTTCACACAGAAGATCATGAATAAACCTTTGCCACCTCGGTTCAAGATGCCCTAGATGGAGCCGTACTACCAAACTACTAATCCTCTTGACCATTTAGACAACTTCTGAACTCTAATGCTATTACAAGGGACCGTTGATGCGACTATCTACCAAGTTTTTCCTTTGACTCTAGGAAAGGCGGCTCGTCATTGGTACTCTAATTTGCAGTCGAACTTTGTAGACTCCTTTCATCAGTTGAGCTGATTGTTCATCGCCCATTTTGTTAGCAGTTGTCGACAATGTTACAACTCGGACTTCCTCATGAGTATCACGCAAAGGAAGAATAAGCCTCTTCGGGACTATATCAACCTTTTCAACACCACGATGTTATAGGTGCGGAACTTAGATCAATCCATGGCAATGACTGCATTGAAGGTCGAACTCCTTTAGAATGACCTGCTCTTCTCACTCAATCAGAATTATCTGAAGGACTTTACCAAAATGTTGGAATGGATGGAGAGATATGCTCAAGCCGAAGAAGCCTGAGATCAACAAGAGGGAAACCTCATCATTGGATTGCAGTCGAGTTTGGAGTAGGAGAAAAAGAAAGATTATCAACAAGTATAGCATCGACGTGAGAAACCATAGCCTTGTCGCTCTCAGGCCCCATCTAGGGGGAACCAACCCAGATCTCCTATAGCACCTCATCGATCAAGGACTCCTCCATGAAGATTTCATTATTTCACACTTCTCAATACTTCTCGAGCTCAAATTTTTAATAAAAATTGAGCACCAAGAAAAACTCTCTCGATCAAAGAGGATGATAGCTCCACCAGCACGAGCAAGAAATCCAAGAAAGTATTATAGATATCACCGCAATCATGGGCATGATATAGAGGAATGCTGGTAAGTCAAGGAAGAGATAAAGATGCTTATCAAATGCGGACATCTTTAGTGCTACATTAATGAACGATAGATCCCAACAGACCCACATGGCAAGCCTCCTCGGCAAGAGGACCCTTATAGAGACCAACCAGTGGTAGGAGAAATCAAAATGATCTCTAGGGGGTGTCTTAGCCGTGGTACCTCAGATCCGAACTGAACTGAGGAAATGGAGCCAAAGAAAAGAAAGATCGAAGACGAGATCACTTTCTCTAAGGCTGATCTACATGGAATAAATCATCCACATGATGATCCTATAGTCATTTCTTTAAATATTTTTTATTATGATGTACACCGAGTTCTAGTTGATAATAGAAGTTTCATTGATATTTTGTTTTACAATGCATTTGTTCATATGAATTTGGATCTTGAACTACTAGTGAAGAGGAATACACCTTTGATTGGGTTCTTGGGTAGAATGGTCCCCATAGAAGGATGGACCCTGACTACGATAGCCGGACAAGCTCCAAAATAGGCTATCATCAGAATGTATTATTTTATAATAAAGAGTTCGTCCATCTACAATGCTATCTTAGGTTGGCCTGGACTAAATATTCTCCGAGCTATAGTGTCAACCTACCACTTGAAGGTAAAATTCCTAACTCCGCATGGGATCAATGAGCTCCAAGGAAATCAGCAACATGTGAAGGAATGTTACATGGTGACTTTGCGCAAAGTGGCACCCATGGAATAGCCAATGAATAAGCTGGATGTGTGGGATGAGCTGAATGAACAAAAAGGCTACCTAGTGGATGATCTAATCCAAGTGTCAATCGATGAAGACCCAAATAAGGTGGTGAAGATCGGCTTAAACCTATACGAAGAGGATCATCAACATCTCACCTCTTTTCTTTGTGCTAATGCAAACATATTTGCTTGGCCAGCCTCTAATATGCTTGGCATCGATCCAGAGGTTATGGTTCATCAGCTCAATGTGGATCTAAAGCATCGTCTGGTCATACAAAATAACTGCAGCTTTTCTCCCAAGTGATAAAAAGTCATACAGGAAGAGGTGGACAAGCTTTTAAAGGTAGGGTTCATTCGAGAAGTCTACTATCCAGAGTGGTTAGCCAACGTCGTTCTTATTAAGAAGGCAAATGAAAAATGATGTGCATGCATCAATTATACCAACCTCAACAAGACATGCCCGAAGGATAGCTATCCTCTGCCTTGTATCGATCAGTTAGTAGACGTGACCTCAAAGCATCAGCTTTTATCTTTCATGGATGTGTTCTCTAGATACAATCAGATTCATATGGCCTCTGAGGATGAGGAAAAACATCCTTTCTTATTGACCAAGATATTTTTTGCTACAGGATTATACCATTCGACTTGAAAAATGTATGTGCGATCTAACAACAGCTTGTTAACAAGCTTTTCAAGAAGTAGATTGGTAGAAATATCGAGGTGTCATAAATGATATGCTTGTCAAGAGCAGTGCCACCAAACATCACATCACCGATCTCTAGGAGACATTCTCTACATTGCGGCATTTTCAAGTGAAGCTTAACCTGGCAAGTGTGCATTTGGCATCACCTTCGATAAATTTCTCGACTTCATGGTATCACAACAAGGGATCGAAGCAAACCCAAAAAAATTCGAGCTCTTCAATAGATGAAGCCTTCGAGGACAATCAAAGAGGTGCAGTACTTGACTGGAAGAATTGTAGCTTTAAACAGATTCCTCTCAAGGTCGGCAGAAAGAAGCCTCCCTTTCTTTATAGCTTTTAAATAGATGAAGAACTTTCAATGGTCAGATGAGTGCCAAGCCGCATTTGATGATCTGAAAAAATACCTTGGCTCACCTCCTCTTCTAAGCAAGCCAAAGTATGGAGAAATGCTATATTTGTACCTTGCTATTTCATCTTCGACGATCAGCTCAGTCCTCGTCTAGTAGGAGACTAAATTATAGAAATCAATCTATTATGTTAGCCAGATGCTCCATGATGCCGAGACTAGATATATAAAGTTGGAGAACATGGCCTATGTTCTTATGATATCTTCTAAGAAGCTACGCCCATACTTTCAAGTACATACCATTATCGTTCTAACCATCCAACTGATCAAATCAGTACTCTACCGACCTGATACCTTAGAATGATTGGCCAAGTGGACCATTGAGCTGGGAGAATTCAATATCAAGTATCTACTAAGACCATCTATTAAAGCTCAGATGTTGGCTAATTTCATCCTAGAGTGTATAATTTTGGATGAGGAACTAAATGTAAAGGCAGCCCCAACGGCCGACGAATGTTGGGATTCACCAAATCGATGGTTCTTCAAACATCTTAAGGCATAGGAAGCTGGATTGATCCTTAACTAGCCTTAGATAGAGTGGTCACACAGTATGCCCTACATGCTTTGACTTTTCCTACTTCAAACAATGAAGCTGAATATGAGGTACTTGTGATGGATCTAATTATGGCAAAAGAAATAGGATGTTTGGCATCTCAGGGTTCACAGTAATTCATAGCTCATTGTCGGCTAAGTTCAGGGAGAATATGAAGCATGGGAGCCGAACATGATAAAATACTTGCAAAAAGTCAAGGATCTAGCCTCCAACTTTGCCACCATGAATATCCAACAAATATCGAGGGTGCAGAATGTACAATGGGCCTGACCTTCTCTCAAAGCTCGCAACACTTAGGTGTGGCTAACCTAAAAAAGTTTGTACCTTCAAAGTCCTTGAGTAGCCGAGCATCAAGGAGACCTTTGTAATTTAGACAGACTCAGAATCGAGTTGGATAGATCCGATTCTACGCTACTTGCAAGATGGGGTATTATTCGCCGATCGAGATGAAGCCAAGAGATTAAGACACCTCGCACCACAGTACCTCATCTATGATAGAAAACTATACAAGAAGATTTTTTACTTTACCCTTGCTCAGGTGCCTCCATCCCTAGAAGCTGACCATGCTCTGTGAGAAGTTCATGAGAGGATGGCAATCACTTGGGGGGCAAGGCCCATGCTTCACAAGATGTTACGATAAGGATACTTTTGGCCGACCATGTAAAAGGATAACACCACCCTGGTGAATAAGTGCGACCAGTGCTAGAGGACTTCAAACATTCAGTGCCGACCTTCAACACCTCTAGCTTCCGATCACCACATCTTCGGTTTTGCATTCAATGGGGGATGGACATCCTCGGACCTTTCCCATCATAGCGATGTAGAAGAAATTCTTGCTTGTAGCAATTGATTATTTTACCAAGTGGTTAGAAGCAGAAGCACTAGCAACCAAGGTGGCTCAGAGGTTGATAGAGGGGTTTGTGGATGTGAATTTTGGTGGAGATATGTACACCCGATGTTCGATGATAAGATTCGTATTTTGCTTGAACGGAGGTTTCATTTCATGGAGATCATGCTTGCAACTCATCACAATCTTGTCCACCACCGAGATGGAGTACATCAGCATTATAGAAGTTGTAAAAAAGAAATTATGGCTGAAGGGATTGGCGTTGCAAATGGGCCTTGCACAGAAGGCCGTTAAGATGCACTGTGACAGCCAGAGTGCACTATTACTTGCTCAAAATTTAGTCTATCATGCAAGAAAAAAGCACATCGACGTCAGGTACCACATGATCAGAGAACTCATGGAGGATGGTGAGATGGAGCTGGTGAAGATTCATACCAAAAAAAATCCAGCTAATGCACTGACAAAGATTTTTCTGCAGGATAGCTTTCATAGATGTGTGACACTGATACACTTGATGGACAGGATGGAGTTGTCCCAAACTTTGGGACACCAAGGTGGAGATTGAAAGAGCAAGAATAGTGCTCCCAAGTCTTGGAAGATCGTGAAGGAGTCAAAGTGGTGGCTCCTAGAAGCTTGGATCGGCTAGAGTTGTATCAGCCAAGATGGAGGGCTGATATACTATCGGACTAGCTTGGATACAGATCGAGCTGGTTAGAGCTAAGATCGAGCCAACTCCAGCCAAAATTGAGCTAGCTCTCTCAGATAAATAGAAAACATATTTCAAGAGTCTGTGGCTTGAGAGATGGTTGAGTTAGCTTGAGTGTTCGTCGAGCCAGCTCGGACAGGCAGACAAATGAGCACGAGATTTTTTATTTGATCTTAGATTAGATCTAATTTAAGGATCTTAAGGCCCAAGTTGAGAGGTCTTAAGGTGACTAATTTATGTATAGGACTAAGTCTTTAATCCTAGGGATGAGAGCATACAAGACATGGGCTTGGATGAGTGCTTTCATGTATGAGTTAGCCTAAGAAAGCTTTTTAGGACTGAGTCATATTGACTCAGGGTGTCTATATATACTTTATATATATAATATTTTTTGATAAGAGAGGAATAGAAATCTTTTTCTCCCTGAAACCATACTCTCTTCTTTCTTCGTATCTGCCATCCATCTCTCGGTGTCTATTCATTAGTGCTGCCACCTTCTTCTGGTTGGAAGTCTTTGGTTGCTGGTTCTAGATCTTCTAATTAAGCTTAAGAAAATCGATCTTACAATTGGTATCAAAGCTTAGATCATGTAGAGAAAGAAGAAGATCGTAGAAGAAAGAGATCTACAAAGGCTGAAATTTCAGCAGAATTCTATCGAGGTATTTCTCATCTATCTTGATAATTTTGCTATTGTGTGACTTGGATCCAGTCATGGAAAGTAGTATAAAGATAGATTTTGAGAAGTTTAATGGGAAAGAAAGATTTTTCATGTGAAAAGTTCGCATAGAGGATCTTCTTGTGTAGTATAAATTAGATCAAGTATTGGAGAATATGTTGAAAGAGATCATAGGTCGATAATGAATGTTGATGGAGAAATGGGCGTGTTCAGCAATTAGAGAATGTTTGGCAGACTCGGCCCTCTATTCAGTGTTGGAAGAGAGGATCCCTAAAGAACTTTGGTCAAAGTTGCAAGATCTTTATATGAAAAAGAACTATTAGGATTAGTGGTACTCCCAAGCCTTGGAAGGCCACTAGAGAAGTCAGAATGTTGGCTCTAAGAGATTAGGATAGGTGTGGTCCTAGGACTAGGATCAGTTTTGATCCTAGGATGGAAGTTCAATCCTCCACAGTCATGAGGCCCTAGTTTGGATCTCATGGAGGCTACTCAGAGTTTGGACTAGATTTGGATCCATGGGATTAAGTGCATGATCAGATCATGAGTCTACATGGATTTGGATGAGTGCATTCGGACTGGGTTAGCTCAAAGAATTTTTTATGGCTTAGGATTTCGATCCATGTACAGGTGTATATATATACATGTATATTGTAAATTCTAGAGTAGTAAGAAAGAAAGAGCCATTTTCTCCCACATCTCTTCCTCTCTCTGGTTTTCTCACATGCCAAGGTACCCTAGGGGGCGCACCTCCAAGCTTGGAGGAACAAGGCATGCACCACTCTTCCTTCAGCCTCAACAATGTCAAGGATCCTACATGATAATTGGTATCAAAGCCATCTTGACGAGGAGGCATGAAGGTGCGATCCTATGCAAAAATGGAAGATTCAGTAGCGGAAGAAAAAAATTATTTTCTTCCTCCCAGATCTAGCGGCGGTCGGTGATTGGCCATTGATCCTAGGTCTAATGGCCAATCCCGACATCTGATGGTCGGTTCCGATGAGCTGGTGGCCGATCACGACATGCGGAGGTAGATCCTGCAGACAATCGATGGTGGTGCTCGTAGGCAGAATGTGTGAGATCCGAAGGGAGGCGACTGTAGGAGATCCAAAAAGGGGGCAGCACGGCAATCTTCTTCTCCAGGGGGGTAACATCGCAAGCGACAGCATCGACTCCAGTGGTGGTGCAAGCGATGGGGTTCGGTGGCTATGTGTGCCATAATGGCATTGGATCCGACGGTAGTGACACGCATGCAGTAGAGAGTCAGCTCGAGGTGCACGAATCTGATGATGGAGCATCAATCCAGCGATGGCTGCACCTAGATCCGACCGTGGGGCGCAGATTCACCAATGAGATGGCACAAGCCATCCTCTTCCTCTCGATGTGCAGTATCTGGCATGGTGGAGCTCGGATCTGGTGATGGCAAGCCACGAACAGTGGCAGTGATGAGCCACGGTGGCAATCTGGCAGCGGCGGCACTCAAATCCAATGGCGGTGCTCGAGTCTTGTGGCAATTGCTCGAGCGAAAAAGGTCGATGGCATTTTACGGTGGTAGGTGGTACGATTCAATTTTGGATGGGACGAAGATAGAAGGAGCCGCAGTGGTGATGCGATGGCGGCAGCGCTCGGATCCAACGGTCATGCAGGTAGGAGATGGTTGGCAGCATTCCATGGAGGCGATCAGGTGTTCTAGTTTTGGACGGGATGGAAGGAGCCGAAGGAGCCAAAAGAGCCTAGAAGTTTCTAGCAAGGGAAAAAAATTGAAAGGGATTTTTGGGTTTATTGATTTTTTGATTTTTTGATTTTTTTTGTCTTGGTTCATGCTGTTCTCCTGGATGCAGTGGGGTGTCGGTGATGTTTTCATCTGGCATGTCAGAGGAGAGATCACTCAAGGGCTCGGGGTCAAGGTGGAGCTGAAGAAGCAACTATTCAGTTTGGTGGAAGGCTGTGAAATGTAGTTAGGATGTATTCAGTGGTATGACTAGTTGGAGCCTTGAGGGTGATGGAAATGGATGATCCATGAAGGTCCAGTAGGTTAGGACTGGACGACTGTAGAGCGGCACAGAGACTAGGTAGGGAGTGCTGGAGTGCTATAGTAGCACTACCCTTGAGGCATAGGAGTTGAGAGAGGCTCGACGGTGCAACAGTCAAGGACGGTATCTCAATAGAGTGTCAGGGGCTTCTTAGAGAGATCGAGAGTAGATCTTAGAGAGAGCCAGGATGTCTCGAGAGTGCTAGAAGCATCTAGCAGTCGAGAGTATCCTGGATTAGATTTTTTCCTGTAGGAGTATCAAGGAGAGTCGCAGTTCAGTGAAGGATGGTTTGTGTATAGCAAGAGAGGATCCAGATACCTATGAGAAGATGGTGTCGAGATGAGGTAGGGAGTGCTGGAGTGCTGCAGTAGCACTATCGTAGAGGCAGAGAGGCTGAGAGAGGCTCGGTGGTGCAGCAGCCGAGGGAGGTATCTTAATGGAGAGTATCATGAGGTATCTCAGGAAGATTGAGAGCAGATCTCAGGGAGAGCCAGAGAATCTTAAAAGCCTCAGGATGAGATAGGTGGGTCTGAGCCCGGCATGAAATTTAAACTATATTTCCTTCGAGCGCAACTAAACTGATGGCTAGTGCAGGAGCAGAAGAGAAGTGCTAGGGTGGAATTTTCTAGGATTCAGTCACTAAATTTAGAGAAGTTGGATGAGCTTCTATATGTTTTGAAGGTGTTCGCAGGTTGCGGAGGTATTCGAGACCACTTCGGAGGGATCCGTAGAGTGTGGAGAGTCCGAAAGAACAGTGATGGTGTATGAGGTATAGTGGCAGGCCCAGCAGTGCAGCATTGGATGGTTGGTCTCAGGTGACTCGGTGATAGAGTCAGATTCTTCTACGATATCAGATGGACTTTGGATCAGGTAGAGCTCTGAAGTGGTGGCTTCATAGGTGGAACTCCAGAGAGGTGGCTTCTCAGGTGGAGCTTCGGAGTGATGGCTTCATAGGTGGAGAGAAAATTTGGCATGAGTTCAAAGCGAAGGAGTACAAGAGGATCGATATCCTAGCACCAGCATCGATGATGCACAGTTCTAGGTGGAGCAGCACGTGCAGATGGACAGGCATAGTTTTGAGAAGATCGTGTCAGATGGTATAGCATGTGCTGGTATAGGAATGCTATAGGTTCTTCAAAAAAGTCTAAGAAAGATGATGCAGCTACTAAGCAGAAGAAATCCTACAATTTCAGGATGGTGCTGAGGAGCAAGCCAGATTTTCAGCTATGAAGGCGATCATCCTAAAGGTCCTCAAGGGTGCATAGCAGCTGAAGAGAATTGGCAGAGGTGTTAGAGTTTGCACAGTGAGCTGTCTGTGTGCATTGCAGAGCACAGGTTGGTATTACAGCCATAGGATCAGAGTAGGAGGATATTAGTTTGAAGCTAACGAGTACAGTGGAAGCACAAGTCTCAGGAGCTATGGAGCATAAATCAGTGTTGCAGCTTGGGAGGTGAGGTGGCTTCAACAGGATGGTGTCAACTTTTGAGACAACAGGATGGTGCAGACAATTCACGTAGGATTTGCCAAGACTTAGGGCACCAAAGTGGAGATTGTTAGGATTAGTGATGCTTCTAAGCCTTAGGAGGCCACTGAAGGAGTCAGGGTGTTGGCTCCGGAAGATTAAGTATGGTCCTAAGGCTAGGATCGATTTTAGTCCTAGGAAGGAGGTTCAGCCCTCCACGATCATGAGGCCCTAGTTTGGGTCTCATGGAGGTTACTCAGAGTTTGGACTAGATTTGGATCCATGGGATTGAGTGCATAATTAGACCATGGGTTTACATGGAGTTGGATGAGTGCATTCAGACTGGATTAGCTCAGAAAGATTTTTATGGGTTAGGATTTCAGTCCTTATGCAGCTATATATATACATGTATATTGTAAACCCTAGAGTAGTAAGAAAGAGAGAGCCATTTTCTTCCACATCTCTTTCTCTCTCTGATTTTCTCACATGCCAAGGTGCCCTAGGGGGCATGCCTCCTTTCTCCATGTACAGATATATATATATATATATATATATATATATATATATATATATATATATATACATGTATATTGTAAATCATAGAGTAGTAAGAAAGAGAGAGTCATTTTCTTCCACATCTCTTCCTCTATCTGATTTTCTCATACACCAAGGTGCCCTAGGGGGCGTGCCTCCAAGCTTGGAGGAAGCAGGCACGCCCCACTCTTCCTTCAGCCTCAACAAAGGTATTAAAGTTTGCACAGTGACCTATCTAGATGCGCTGTGGAGGATAGATTGGTGTTGTAGCCATAGGATTAGTGCAGGAGGACATTAGTTCAAAGCCAATGAGTGCGATGGAGCACGAGTCTTAGGAGCTATGGAGCACAGATCAATGTTGCAGCTTGGGAGGTGAGGTGGCTTTGATGGGACGATATCAGCTTTGGAGGCAGCATGATGGTGCAGATAGTTCATGCAGGGTTTGCCAAGGCTTGGAGACCAAGATAGAGATTGTTAGGATTAGTAGTGCTCCCAAGCCTTGGGAGGCTACTGGAGGAGTCAGGATGTTGGCTCTGAGAGATTAGGATAGGTGTGGTCCTAGGACTAGAATCGATTTTGGTCCTAGGATGGAGGTTCAGCCCTCCATGGTCATGAGATCCTAGTTTGGATCTCATGGAGGCTACTCAAGATTTGGACTAGATTTGGATTCATGGGATTGAGTGTATGATCAGATCATGGGTGTACATGGATTTGGATGAGTGCATTTGGACTGAATTAGCTCAGAAAGTTTTTTATAGATTAGAATTTTGGTCCATATATAGGTATATATATACATGTATATTGTAAATCCTAAAGTAGTAAGAAAGAGAGAGTCATTTTCTCCCACATCACTTCCTCTCTCTAGTTTTCTCACATGCCAAGGAGCCCTAGGGGGTGCGCCTCCAAGCTTGAAGGAAGGAGGTGTGTCCCACTCTTCCTTCAGCCTCAACAACATCAAGGATCCTGCACGACAAGAACATGTGCTACAAACTTATGTTGAAGAAAATGCTACATAGCCTTCTTATAGTTGAAGGTGCAGATGTCCTCAGTCACATGTAGTTGTTTGATCAAGTAAGTAATGAATTGCTGAATGTTAGGATGAAGATGGAGGTGGAAGACAAGTCATTGTTGTTACTTTATTCGCTATCCTCTTTCTTTGATCCGCTGATCATGACACCGCTCTATAGAAAAGAGATACTGTACTATCAAGACATTATTTTGGTGCTGCACACGAATGAGTAGAGGGAGAAGATGACCAAAGATGGCATTTCTCAGAAGGGTTCTGTAGGGAAGAGATCTAAAAGAGGAAGGATAAGAGAAAAATCAAAGGGATGATCAAAGATCTGAAAAGGCATAAAATAGGTAAAGTGTTATAAGTGCAACGAGATTGAGCACTTTCGGCGTGATTGCCCATAGTTGAAGAACCAAAAGAAAGAAAATAAAGGATCAGATTCCCTGAGTACGACTGTTGATCAAGAGGTGGAGGATGATCTCCTGGTGGTGTCGGATAGTCATAGGCAAAGCATAGAAGTTTAGATCCTGGATTCAGTCTGTTCGCATCACTATATCCTAAATCGGTCTTAGTTTTCTATATACACTGAGATCAATGAAGGGAGTGTGACACTTGGGGATGATCATCCTTCTAAAGTTGCTGGTATTAAGATAATTAGGATGAGGATGTTTGACGGGATGGTATGGACTCTCACGAACGTGAAGCATATCCTGAAGTTGAAGAAGAACCTTGTGTCATTAGGCTATATGGAGCGGAGCGGCTATAGCTTCAACAGTCATGCCAGGGATAGAGTATTGAATATCTCTAATGGAGCCATGATAGTGATGGGTAGGAGGTTGAAAAATAATCTCTATAAGATGGAGAGATCTGTGGTGACCGGAGGATCCGATACAGCTACAGCAGCGTAGGATCAGCAGGAAGTTTATCAGTTATAGCATTATCGCCTGGGCCATATGGAAGATAGAGAGCTAAAGGAGCTGAGCAAAAAAGGACTGATCTCTAATCTAGGTGGAGGAACTTCAGAGCTTTGTGAGCCATGCCAGATGAAAAAATAAAAAAGAGTTTATTTTGTGGTCAGCATAGCCTGCACTGCAACCCTACTGAATTTAGTTTACATTGATGTATAGGGACTGGCTCCAGTTTCAGTCAGAAATGGAGCAAGATACTTCATGATCCTAATAGATAATTTCTCGAGAAAGGTTTAGATCTACTTTATGAGGGAGAAATCATAAGTCTTCACCAAATTCAAAGTTTAGAAGATCGAGGTAGAGAAGGAGCATGACAGAAGTGTGAAGTGTTTACGGTCCGACAATGGCAGGGACTACACTAGTAAGGAGTTCCAAGGTTTTTGTGAGAAGTGTGGCATCAAAAGACACTTCTTGGTGAAGAGGACACCTTAGCAAACTGGGATAGCCGAGAGAATAAACAGGATCCTTATGGAGAAAGTAAGATGCATGATGCTGCAAGCAGGGCTTCCTAAGGTATTCTGGGTAGATTCGGTGGATGCAACCTACTACCTGATGAATCGTCACCTCACATCAAGTTAGATAGAGGAATTTGAGAGAAGAAATGATCTGAAAAAAGTATAAACTTGAACCATCTAAGGAAGTTTAGGTGCATGACATTTGTGCACATCAATACTAGTGAGTGGAGCAAATTAGATGCCAAGGCAAAGAAGATGGTGTTCCTGGGATATCCGCAAAGTGTTAAGGGTACCATCTATGGGATCTCTTGAAAAAAAAAGATCGTCATTAGTAGGGATGTGATCTTTAATGAAAACTTAGTTCTACATGGACGAGGTGGCATGGAAGGACAGCAGGAGTAGCAAGCAGTCCAGTAGAGCAGTGCTGGACAACTAATCTCTTATTCTATTTTGTCACTTGTAGGTGCACCAGGAGGACTTGAGTTTCAGATGGAGAATTCTTCAAAGGAGTCTTCACAAGTGGAGAGGACTAAAACAAGGATTCGAAGTCGGGAGATCTAGTAGGAGCAAGCTGGATCAAGGATTGATATCGGCGTTGCACTACACAAGTCAAAGAGGAACGTGCGACAGTCAGATCGATATGGCTTTGGAGATTCGATGTCATACATCATGGTGATAGTAAATGGAGATCCCTACACCTATGAGAAAGCCGTGGAGAGCCAAGACAGAGATAGGTGGATTCAAGCTATGGCTGAGAAAATGTAGTCTCTCCAAAAGAATCAGACGTGGTGTTTGATGCAGCTGCCATAGGGAAAGAAACCCATTGGATGTAAATGGATTTTCCAATACAAAGAGGAGCCTTCAGAGTAGGAAAGTATCATGTGCAAAGCAAGATTGGTGGCCAAAAGATACTCACAGAAGAAAGGCATCGACTTTAGCAAAGTTTTCTCTTTGGTCATCAGGCATACGTCTATCAGGATGCTGTTGAGCATCATTGCGGCTCAGGATTTAGAGTTGGAGCAGATGGATGTTAAGACAATATTTCTCCAAGAAAATCTAGAGGAGAGCACCTACATGGAGCAGCCACCAGGGTTCAAAGAGCATGAAATAGAAGGAAAGGTGTGTTTCCTATAGAAGTCGCTGTACGAGCTAAAGCAGTCGCCGAGGCAGTGGTACAAGCACTTCGACGTCTTTATGAGGAGCATCGACCTTTTCAGGTGTGAATTTGACCCTTGTGTGTATGTTCAATCTCTGGAGGATGGGTCTAGGATGTTCTTACTCTTATATGTAGATGACATGCTGATAGCATGCAAGAGTAAGATAGTTGTACAAGAACTGAAGGCTACATTATCTTGAGAGTTCGAGATGAAGCATTTGGGGCTTACGAAGAAGATCTTAGGCATAAAAATTCTTAGAGATCGGGATAAGAAGGTGCTGCATTTGATAGGATGGTTACATTCGAAAGATCCTGGAGAGATTTGGGATGAAGAAAGCCGAACTGGCAGTGCTGCCACTTGCCGGTAACATAAGACTTTTGAAGACTATGTCGCCACATACCAAGGCTCAAGATATGGAGGGAGTCCCATACATTGTTGGTGTAGAAAGTTTGATGTACACCATGGTATATTATAAGCTGGATATAGCCCATGCAATGAGTCAGGTGAGCAAATTCATGGCCCAGCTAGGTAGGGAGCACTGGCGAGCATTGAAGAGTATCTTCAGGTACTTGGTGGGTACTAGTTGGAGTTCGGCATCTAGCTATGGACAGCAAGGATGGTGCCGAAGGAAATGCTCTCTGACATGTCCAAGGAAAGGCTCGGGGAGTTGATAGAGAGCGTTTGTGGATGCAGATTTTGGTGGAGATGTGGACATTCTGGACATTCGAATAATAAGATTTGTGTATTTAGCTCGAACTGGAGGATCCCATGTTTCATGGAGATCGTATGCTTGCAAGCCCATCACGGATCTTGTCCACCACTGAGGTAGAGTACATCAGACATTATAGAAGCTAGTAAAAGAGGCATTATAGCTGAAGGAATTGACGTTGGAGATGGGCCTTGCATAGAAGACTATTAAGGTGCACTACGATAACTAGAGTGTACTATTACTTGCTTAGAATTCAGTCTACCATGCGAGAATGAAGTACATCGATATTAGGTACTGTTGGTGCAGAAATCCGTCGCCGCCGGAGGTCGCCGAAATCGAGGCCGCTGAGCGCCGCCGGGGACCTGCAAAACGAAGTCCCGTCCGGAACCGGTGGGGTGGTGGCTCTGGCAGGACCCTCCGACGGTCAAGTTAGTTTCCGGCCAACAGTAATGGAGTGCTCGGAATGAGTTCCGGAGCTTAGAGATGTGGAGGAGAGCTTAGAGAGTCGAGAGTTCAGAGAGCTTAGCCTTAGCGTGTCGGGAGGGTCCTTTATATAGTGGAGCTTGATGGTGACAGCTGCAGCCGCGTGCTGGCGGGCCGCTCGAGGTTCGGCGGAGTCAGTCTCACTGGTGCCGTGTGCGGCGGATTGAGGGTGACAGCCATCGCCGCCTGAGTCGGCGGATTGAGGGTGACAGCCATCGCCGCCTGACAGTGGGTCGCTATCGCCTGCGGCGGTTGCAGAGCTTGCCGAATGAAGGGTTGAAGGCCTTCGTGTGCCCATTTCGGAGGAGTTCGGGCTCCTGAAGAAGAAGATAGGAGGGAGTTCGGCTCCCATAGACGTCTGGCTGGAGGTATGCAGCTAAGGCTCGTCCGCTGAAGAGTTCGACTGCTGAGAATCCGAAGCTCGGCCGTTTGGAGGTTCGGCCGGCTGTTGGACTTCGGCTGAGGCTTGGACACTTGAGAGTTCGGTAGGAGCTCGGTCGGCCGAAGTTTGATGAGGGCGACCGCTGAGGAGTTCGGCCCAGTGACGACTGCTGAGGAGTTCGGGCTCCTAAGTGACGACTGCTGAGGAGTTCGGGCTCCTGAGTGACGACCGCTTGGGGATTCCACTAAAGCCCGTCCGCTGAGGAGTTCGGCCGCTGAGAGGACTTCATTGAAGCTCGGCCGCTTGGAGTCGGTCCGAAGGAGTTCGACCGTGGGAAGTCCGAAGGAGTTCGGCCGCCTGGAGTCGGTCCGAAGGGAGTTCGCCGCCTGGGCTCACCTGGAGTCGGTCGAAGGAGTTCGGACTTGTAGGAGAGTTCGGCCGAAAGGGAAACCCGGGAGGAACTCGGCCGCAGAAAGGTTCGCAGGAGCTCGGATGGCCGAACGGGCGTCTGGGAGGAGTCCGTCTCCCGAAGAAGTCCTGCCACTTGGAGTCGGCTGGCCGGAAAGTTCGGCTGGCGGTGGGGTTCGGGCCGGCCTGGCGCTAGTTCGGCTGAAGCTCTTCAGCGGCTACTGGTTACATTGGGCTGAGCGTCGGGCCGGGCTTCGGCAGGAGCGGGATTTATCCCCAACAGTAGCCCCCCCACTCCCGAGTTCAAAAATTGAAGGAAGGGAGTACCAAAACAGGCGACTGCCGAAGTCTTCTTCCAGGCTCCGCATTTGTTGCAGCTGAAGCTCGGGGGAGGTCTCATCTCCAGCCAATATTGACGCTGAAGTTGAGGCTGAGGCTTGGGGGAGACCTCATCTTCAGTCGATGTTTGGAGTTGAAATGGAACTCGTTTCCAGCTAAAGTCGATGAAGCTGATGTTGAAGCCGAAGTAAATCTCGCCTCCTACGGTCGAGGTCGGATTTGAGCTCCTCGGGGGCGACGTTGTCTTCATCAGTTGAAGTCGACTCGAGGGAGACCTCCTCTCTTGCAGCCGAGGTTGAAGTGCGCGCTCGGGGGAGATCTTATCTCCTGCAGCCGAGCTTCTTCGGGGGAGATCTCGTCTCTAGCCGAGGTTGGTGCTCGCGTTAGGACGAGGTTCTCCTCCTGTTCCTAACCGAGGTTGTTCACGGTCGCTCGGGAGAGATCTTATCTCTAGCCGAGGTTGTCAACGGTCGCTCGGGAGAGATCTTATCTCTAGCCGAGGTTGGTGCTCGTGTTAGGACGAGGTTCTCCTCCTGTTCCTAACCGAGGTTGTTCACGGTCGCTCGGGAGAGATCTTATCTCTAGCCGAGGTTGATTCGGTCGCTCGGGAGAGATCTTATCTCTAGCCGAGGTTGGTGCTCGTGTTAGGACGAGGTTCTCCTCCTGTTCCTAACCGAGGTTGTTCACGGTCGCTCGGGAGAGATCTTATCTCTAGCCGAGGTTGTCAACGGTCGCTCGGGAGAGATCTTATCTCTAGCCGAGGTTGGTGCTCGTGTTAGGACGAGGTTCTCCTCCTGTTCCTAACCGAGGTTGTTCCGGTCGCTCGGGAGAGATCTTATCTCTAGCCGAGGTTGATTCGGTCGCTCGGGAGAGATCTTATCTCTAGCCGAGGTTGGTGCTCGTGTTAGGACGAGGTTCTCCTCCTGTTCCTAACCGAGGTTGTTCACGGTCGCTCGGGAGAGATCTTATCTCTAGCCGAGGTTGTCAACGGTCGCTCGGGAGAGATCTTATCTCTAGCCGAGGTTGGTGCTCGCGTTAGGACGAGGTTCTCCTCCTGTTCCTAACCGAGGTTGTTCACGGTCGCTCGGAGAGATCTTATCTCTAGCCGAGGTTGAAGTGCGC
>QRFJ01003019.1:0-119505 GCA_006176705.1 Cocos nucifera | reverse complement strand
TTGTTAGATATATGTGCCCTAGAAGCCAGAATTGGCTGACACTTGTAATACACTTCTAGGGGCAAAATTATAATTTTGACTATAAATAATAAAATGGGTTATTTTCTATCACATATGTGTATTTAGTGTCTGTGATACATCCTTTGAGTTAATGGTAATGATAATTCATATTTTCAAGAGTTGAAAATTTAAGACATGAATAATCATTATTAACTCATAAAATGCTCCCGACCATAGGATCATCACGAGGATGGTGATTGATCCAGAAGGTTGGTGTACAATCGCTTCTCTTTAGTAGATGAGTCTTGAGTCTACGGTGTGGAGACACCGGAGCGAGAGTACAGGTACTCGTTAGAGAACGAGGGCACTGAGCGTGACCACCTCGAGTAGTCATTAGGGAGTCTACCTTCTCGTCAATGACTGACTCGATGCTGCAGTAGTGTGTCTGGTTCTTTGACCTGAGGTGCATCGGCAGTTCACCTTGAGGGTGTTATAGTTTGACTACACCATTACTCGGTCTCCTAGCCATATGGAACCCTGAGGTGTATGTTGGCTATAGCATGTTCATTGTAGGAAATGGATGGCATCAAGATGGAATCTATCTACCTCGGTGGTAGAGGAGCAGCCCTATGATGATCATGAGAATCAAGTCCAGAAGCCCATGGCCATGGCAGAGTGAAATAATAGAAAGAGTTTCTATTTAGATTTTCACATTCGGACTCGAATCGAATGATTACATCATATGACAGAAACTAGGGTTTGACGAGTTCACCTTAACCCTAATCTGATCGGGGCTCAAGATAGAAGAACTTAATCACACAGGTAGCTGCACCAAGAGGTTCGCATTCAGCTCTGATGGGTTGCCACCATATACTGCTAGGTGTCACTGGTGGATTTTGGGAGCAATTAGAATGATTTAGATGATCGATCATTCTAGCTGTTCGAATCAGAAGAGTTCTGATCCATCGAAAGGAGTTTCGATGATGTCGATGATAGAGATCATGACATATCCCATTACCATACAGAACTGAACCTAACTGGGTCACACAAACAAGGGTTTGAATCTGGTGATCATCAATTGAACTGATCTAGTTCAATTGATCTGAATGAGATTCAATTAGGTTCAAGAAAATCGTGCTAGCACTCGATTGAACCTAACGTTCTTCTTTTACTATCATAAATAAGTTGTCCTGTCTGAGCCAAAGGAGTTTGTGCTCAATCAGAGGCCTTCATATGGTCTGACTGGAGGTTGTCCAAGTCAGAAAAGGTTGTCTTATTTTGTAAGACATTACCTGCCATTTTTGGTCACCTGCCATTTCTTGTTCTTTGACTTTGGTCAAAAGTCTACCTTTGACTGGTCAAACGTTGACCATTGACACTTTGACTTTTGACCACATGTCATGCACCTATTGGAGAGCTGGTGGGGGCCGTCCCCCTACCAGAACCTGGCAAGGAGAAGGGCGCACGCCACCCTAGGCGTGTGCCCAAGTTGGAGGCGCCTAGGAGTCCTTGTTGGACAAGGACTCCATCTCCTTTTGGATTCCAATTAGAGTTCTCCTAAGAACCAACTTTGACTGGTCTTAGGCACCCTCTAAGGAGGAATCCAGGGGACTCTATTCCCACCAATCAGATTTAGATCTGATTTCACAAAGGGTTGTGATTGGTTGGGAAGAAGAGGAGTTGGATCACGCTTAGTCTATAAATAAGACCCTGCGCCCAACTCAGATTGATAACATGAGATGATTGAATCAAATTCCCCACGCCCCAAGGCTGCCTCTCCCCTCCTTCCTCCATGCCAAACCACCTTCTCCCCTTGCTCTCCACGTCCAAAAGGAGTTTTGGATTTTTGGTTGGTGCGATTCAGATCAAAGAAAGGCGATCAAAAGCAAGAAGGCTGCGCTGCTGCAAAGGACGACTGCTGATCTTCAAAAGGAGTTTTGAAGATCCTCTAGATCAGATCCAGATCTAATTTTTGGAGACATGATAGAGAAGAAGAGGATCTCCAGATCCAACCTGAGTGGATACCGATAGAGGCCTGGTGCTTGCGTGGCTAGATCCAGAACCTTCCGCTGCATATAGGATCATCAACAGGTAATTGGATTACCCAAATAAGATAAATTAAATTTGATTTAATTTATCCTTATTTTATTTTATTTATTAAAATAATAAGAATCAGATCTAAAATATCCCAGATCTGATACAGATCAAAGAAAAAAATTTTTGAAATATATCTCTTGATCTGATTAGATCTGAACGAATCTGGATCAGAAAATCAGGATTTCTCTTCAATACTACTAGGTGTGACTGGTGGATTTTAGGAGCAATTAGAATGGTTTAGATGATCGATCATTCTAGTTGTTTGAATCAGAAGAGTTTTGATCCATCGAAAGGAGTTTCGATAATGTCGATGATGGAGATCATGACATATCCCATTATCATACAGTACTGAACCTAACTGGATCACACAAACAAGGATTTGGATTTGGATTTTATCAATTGGACTAATCCAGTTCAATTGATTTGAATTAGATTCAATTAGGTTCAAAAAAATCATGCTAACACATGATTGAGCCTAACGTTCTCCTTTTATTATCATTAAAAGTTATCTCGACTGAGCTAAATGAATTTATGCTCACTTAGGTACCTTTATTTAGTTTGACTGGAGCTTGTCCAGGTTAGAAAAGGGTTGTCTTAATTTATGAGATAAATTTAAGACAACATCTATCATTTTCTGTCACCTACTAATTCTTGTCCTTTAACTTTAGTCAAACATTAACCTTTGACCCTTGGACATCTGCCCATATGTCATGCACTTATTGAAGAGTAGATAGGGGCTTGTCCCCTTACTAGAATTTGGAAAGGAGGGGGTACATGCCTAGGGAGGCATGCACCCATGGATAGGTCCAGGTTGCTTCTTGGTTTCTACTTAGGTGGCCCATAACTATAAACTTTGACCAGTCTTAGGCACTATCTAAGAATGAATTTGTGGGGTTCTCATCTGACTGGATCAGGTGATGTTACTTTACTAATCAGATTTAGATCTGATTGCACGAAGCAACGTGATTGGCCGGGATGATGTGGCACTGCATGGCGCAGTAGGGTCTATATAAACCCTATCCATGCCCCACTTTTAGAGAGTTTCCTCTTAGCCATGCCCTAAGGCTGCCCCTCTCCCTCCTCCACACCATCTTCTAATCCTCTCTCTCCTCTTCACGCTCAAAGGAAGTTGGGCTCCAGTTTGGTGCGATCCAAGTAAGAAAAAACTGATGAGAAAGGAAGAAGGCAGCACTGCTATAGAGATGACTGCTGATCTTCAGGAGTAGTTTTGAAGATCCTCCAAATTAGATCCATATCTAATTTTTGGAGAAGTGATAAAGAAGGAGAAGATCTCTAGATCCAGCCTGAGTGGATATCAATAGAGGTTAGGTACTTGCATGGCTAGATCCAGCATCTCAGGCAATCAACAGGACCATCAAAGGGTAATCAGATTATCCAATATCAAGATATAATTAAATTAGATTTAATTTACTTTTATTTTTATTTATTATATCTATAAAATCAAATTTGAAACATCTCAGATCTGATCTAGATACATGAGAAAAATTTTTGAAATATCTCTCTCAATCCGATCAGATCTGAACGAACCTGATCCGAAAAATCAGGATTTTTCCTTCAGGAGATCCCATCCACAAGAAGAAGAAGAGCCTTATCTTTCTTGATATGGCTTTTTGCTATCTTGAGCATATTTAATAGCTCAGGTAAGAAAGAATTCAGTTTGTTCATGTGATAGTTTACGATAAACTAAGAAAATGATTCAGAGAGTGATTGTAGGATCAAATCCTGACTTAACTCTCCATCCATAATGAAACCTAATTAACTTAATCGAGTGATTAGGTCAATTACCATCAAAACATGATTTTGTATAGATGTTCCTTCTATCATTCTTGTATGAAATAATTACTTAGATATCTCATATCTAGCAGTCCTACTATGCTCTCCATAAAGCTCTTTTAGATTGAGCAATATGGATTGAGTGTCCATGCTATCATGCTGCCTCTATAATTCATTACTCATAGAGGCAAGTATGATGCATTTGACAGTAAGAGAATCATTTTGCTATATCTTGTATGTGGACTTATCTTTATCTATGGCATCTTTTTTTAATGGCTTAGGATCAAGGGCATCAAGAGTATAGGAGAGTTTTTCTTAACTGAGTACTATTTTTAGGTTTCTCAGCTAATCTATATAATTTTGAATAGTCAATTTATTTGAATCCAAAATTGAATGCAATGAAAGTGAAGAAGCCATTTAATCTACATAATAAAGAACAATACATAAGCAAACAACTCATGATGACAAACATAATTAAATTAGGACTTTAATTTAATTATGTCTCCCACTGTTTAATAAAAAAGCATACTCTTTCCAATTGCATTTTATGCAACTCTCAATTTTTTTTTTTTTTTTGCCTCTAAAACATTAATAGTCTTGTGTTAGCATAACAAACTTTAATGTTTTAGTTTAAATAGAACCCTTTATTTCTATACAGTCAATATGAAATATAACTACTTTTGTGGTTACACAACAAAGCAGTATATTCAAAATGTTGTAAGCATCTCAATGCATTAGATTAATATTACATCATTCCCCATGATAGATCTTGTGGTTACACAACAAAACTAATATGGTTCTGGATATAATAAGAACCTAGTATGAAGGAAGGCCTTAATGTAGTGAATATAATACTAAGTATTTCAATCTAGAATTAAATTAATTGAATCAGACAGATAAATGGGAGAGAAGTGGGGGTCCCTCCATTGCTTTTCTTAGACACCAATAAATTGGTTAGGTCAAATAATGGAACCAATTAAAAAATCACGTTCTCCTTACTGATCATGAACCATTTTTTCTAGACACTAATTGATCAATTAGACATCCTGACTGATTCAGCTATAGGTTAATTACACTACAACTTAATATAATTTTAAAAAGTGATTTAAATTATCTCGATGCACATTTTGATTTAAATCAAACTAAATGCATAAAAGCATCAATTATGATAAAATTTATATATATATATATATATATATATATATATATATATATATTAACATATATAATTATTCTAGGATAACCATCATTACATAGTGAATACTTTTCACTATGTCAGGGCAATCTTTACAGAATAATATATACATCATAATCTCATTATGATAAATAAAAATATGATCTCATCATATAAATAACATGCAAGTAAAAATATTATATCATATCTTTTATTTATGCCATTATATTATAAGCAAAGCATTATATGATTTAACCTAATAAGGCTTGCTCTAATACCGCTGGTAGGATTGGTGTACAGGATAAAAGCATGAATTTCAAAGCAAAATTATGAAATAATACAAAACAAACCCAAACCTTGGACCACCGTATTAGTAATTAAATCATATAACATGCATTTGTAATATAAAAGAAAGTATTAGAACATACCTCTTATCTCTAAACCCTGAATTATCCCTAGTTGCCGGCAGTAGTTTGTCAGGGGTTCCACCAGGTGCCCACGTGTTCATCCTTCAATGTTGATCCATATGGAGATTTGATCAAAACACCAACACCTTTGATTTATATATAATTAAAATTCTAATAATAAAAATTTTAATTAAATGGGCAAGACCTTCCTTAGCCTTTATGTCACCTTCCTTGTCTCTCCTTACCTATCTTTCTTTTTCCTTGTCTTCTTAATTTTTCTTCCTAATTTCTTTATCTTAAAATGACTTCTTATCCTTATAAGGACAACGTCTAGATAAGACAAGGAAATAAAAAAAATTGAACAATAAGAAAACACTTGTAAGAAAGAAAGATAATTTCACAACACTCAGACTCTTGGTGCCCACCCTTATTTATAATGTACGTAGGGATGCCAACACATTTTCTCGCACCCTTTTCATATTATTATCTCATGTCCCTTTAGCCCATCTCACACCTTATCAAATAATAACAACATGTAGACTTAGTCCAAGAGGTGCCTTAAAGCAGAAAGACTCTTGGACTAATTCTGCGTAAGTTATTTACGAAGAGTCGCAAGCTTTCATTTTTGGTGCCATCATATACAACCATTAGATCAGATAAAAAGGCCATCCAATGGCCTTGATGAGGGATGCCGATTCAGCATAAATGGCATGGAGATGATCTTTGAATAGTCAAAGTCCCAAGGGACTTTGACTTGGTCCAAGAGGCACCAAAGAAGAGTGGGTGGCAAGGAGTCCTGGGCGACAAAGATTCCCTTCTTATGCAAATAGATAACGGAGTTTTTAACCTATAGAAGGACTCTTTTGTGCTCCATATCTAATGTCCACACCTATTTGAAAAATTAACATGACATAAAAATAGGAAAAATTAGAGGAGGTAGGAACCAACTTAATCCCATGCACCAAAGACTCTTTACGCATGAAAGACTTCCCATGCACAAGAGAGAGACTCTCTGGCGCATGGGATTCTAGTATGTGATGCCCCAATTGAAGTCCAATCAGTCTAGGTTAATCCAACTCAAGATCAAATCCCGTTTGGCTCAAATTGGTCCTTAATTAGCCCAAATCGGAAGTTGATTAGAATCCAATTTGAATCTAGGTGCTACGGTTTGCTACATGTGCTAGCATGTTCATCTTGCAAACATGGTCTAATCCAATTAGATCCTTAATCAATTCTCTTTGTGTGTGACCCATTGGGTTCTACATCTAGCCAGCAGTGGGTCTGGGTATGATTTGACCTAATCAGGTTAGAACTAAACTAAATCGATTTAGGTCAAAACTAGCCTATCTAGTTTGACCAATCAGAGCACTTTCTAATTTAATGATCAAATTTAAATTTTAATTTGATCAAATCCACAAGACATGATTGATGTCTAGCAATATATCGTGACTTTCTAGAAGATGTAAAATTTTGATAGAAATATCAAAAATATCCTTCAGTGGAAAGTTATCATGCAACTAGATCCTTCGATCATCCTGCATCTTGAATATGACTCTAGGTATGGAAATATGTCCAACCCAATATTATATTCATTTTTTTTTTCAATCTTATAATGATGATTCATTTAATGAAATATTAGAAATCATTTCTAATTTTCATCATGCTTTAATCAAAGTCTTCCTAAATCATCTTTTGTTTGAAGCAGGCAGGATGCGATTTTCTCTTACCAGGAGTGATCGATTCCATGTTAACCTACTCACAACCTATTAGATATATGTGCCCTAGAAGCCATAATTGGCTGACACTTATAATACACTTCTAGGGGCAAAATTAAAATTTTGACTATAATCAATAAAATGGGTTATTTTCTATCACATATGTGTATTTAGTGTCTGTGATACATCCTTTGAGTTAATGGTAATGATAATTCATATTTTCAAGAGTTGAAAATTTAAGACATGAATAATCATTATTAACTCATAAAATGCTTCCAACCATAGGATTATCACGAGGATGGTGATTGATCCGGAAGATTGGTGTACAATCGCTTCTCTTTAGTAGATGAGTCTTGAGTCTACGGTGTGGAGACACCAGAGTGAGAGTACAGGTACTCGTTAGAGAACGAGAGCACTGAGCATGACCACCTCGAGTAGTCATTAAGGAAGTCTACCTTCTCGTCAATGACTGACTCGATGCTGCAGTGGTGTGTCTGGTTCTTTGACCTGAGGTGCATCGGCAGTTCACCTTGAGGGTGTTATAGTTTGACTACATCATTACTCGATCTCCTAGCCACATGGAATCCTGAGGTGTATGTTGGCTATGACATGTTCATTGTAGGAACTGGATTGCATCAAGATGGAATCTATCTACCTCGGTGGTAGAGGAGCAGCCCTATGATGATCATGAGAATCAAGTCCAGAAGCCCATGGCCATGGCAGAGTGAAATAATAGAAAGAATTTCTATTTAGATTTTCACATCGGACTTGAATCGAATGATTACATCATATGACAGAAACTAGGGTTTGACGAGTTTACCTTAACCCTAATCTGATCGGAGCTCAAGATAGAAGAACTTAATCACATAGGTAGCTGCACCAAGAGGTTCGCATTCAGCTCTGATGGATTGCCATCATATACTGCTAGATGTCACTGGTGGATTTTGGGAGCAATTAGAATGATTTAGATGATCGATCATTCTAGCTATTCGAATCAGAAGAGTTTTGATCCATCGAAAGAAGTTTCGATGATGTCGATGATAGAGATCATGTGCCCAAGTTGGAGGCGCCCAGGAGTCCCTGTTGGACAGGGATTCCATCTCCTTTTTGGTTTCTGATTAGACTTCTCCTAAGAACCAAGTTTGATTGGTCTTAGGCACCATCTAAGGAGAAATCCAGGAGACTCTATTCCCACCAATCAGATTTAGATCTGATTTCACAAAGGGTTGTGATTGGTTGGGAAGAAGAGGAGTTGGATCATGCTTAGTCTATAAATAAGACCCTGCGCCTAACTCAAAGTGTATCACAATTCTCCATGCTCCAAGGCTGCCTCCCTCCTCATCCTCCACACCAAGTCCATCTTCTCCCTCTCCTCTCCATGCCCAAAGGTATTTGGGATCCAAGTTGGTGCAATCCAGACGAGAGAAAGGCGATAGAAAGCTAGAAGGCTACGCTGCTGCAAAGGACAACTGCTGATCTTCGAAAGGTGTTTTGAGGATTCTCCAGAATAGATCCAGATCTAATTTTTGGAGATGTGATAGAGAAGAAGAGGATCTCCAGATCCAACCTGAGTGGATACCGATAGAGGCTAGGCACTTGCATGGCTAGATCCAGAACCTTCCGCTGCTTACAGGATCACCAACGGATAATAGGATTACCCTACATCAAGATAAATTAAATTAAATTTAATTTATTTAGATTTTATTTTTATTATTAGAATAATAAAAATCAGATCTAAAACATCTCAAATCTAATTAGGATCAAAGAGAAAAATTTTTAAAATATATCTCTTGATCCGATCAGATCTGAATGAACCTGGTCCGAAAAATCAGGATTTTCCTTCAACTGGTATCAGAGCCAAGGTTCTAAAGTATTTAGATCTGATTTTAAATTTATTTTAATTAAAAAATAAGTGATTTTAGATGTCACATGAGATGTGATCAGATCTAAAATTAGAAAAAATTAAAATTAAATGATTTGGATCTAAGATTAGAAAATATGCATGACTAGTTTTAAAATAGAATAGTTCTATAGAATAGTCTTGCATGTTTATGATTTAATCTGATTAAATCATATTTTAGATCTATTTATTTACTATTTTTTGATATTATAATTATTATAATAATATCTAAAAAATAGCAAATAAAAATTATTTAATTTTAAACATCATATGAGATATGATTGATGCATGTCTAGACTAGTTGTAGAATAGTTCTACATAGTTGTCTAGATTAGAAGTTTATTTTGATTAAGATCAATTTAAATCTAATTTTTTAGATTATTATGAGATAATTTAGATCTAAAAATATGCATGATTCGATACATGAGATGTATGCAAAATATGCCATGATTAGATCTAATTTATATATGAGATATATGATATAGATCTAAAACTATTTTGTAGTATTGCATGTTCCTGATTAAGGCGTTCCTCTTAGCCGTCCAATCATAAGAATGAAGAAGGATTTAAAGGCCCTCTCCTTCCATCCGATGGGGTGTTCTTATGATGTGTAGGGGTGCTGCATATTCGTCCTTAATCAGAAATCCAAAACTTACTTTCTGCAAAACCCTAGATCCTTGAAACCCTAGGATTTATTGTGCATATTTTGTTTATGAACCCTACTTAATTAAGAATTAAGATTATGAATATTAAATTAGATCTAAAATTGAGAATTTTAGATCTAAGACATATTCATAATACTGGGTTCGGGCTTGGGTAGCTCAATTAGGTCTAAGCGGTTGATCAAACCGAATCAAGAGTTGGTTAGATGGGATCAACAATGCTTAAATTGACTAGCCTAATAGGATTAAGTCTGGGTCAAGATCGAGTCACGATCAAGCAAGACCTAATTAGGCTCAGAGGTTAGAGTCTGGATTGTAGGCTAACCTAATTGGTTCTGGCTCAATAATTTGGTGTCTAAGGTAAGTTTGGCACATACGATCGACTGGTTTTTAATTGGAAGCTACTCGATCTGAATGCATTCTTGTACGAGTTAATGGCATATTCCCTTCCATCGATCTCACTTACCTGGCCATATCTGTTAAACTAGTTCTAATTTGAGGTGGTCAATAATCCAAGCTAACCCATGCCACTAGGTTAGTCATAATTGTTATGACTATGACAAGTCTAGTTTAATGAGACCTGAATCAATTCTCCCTAAGAAAAGATTAAGTTTGAGGTCTTCCACCATTGTAGATGTGCGGGCCCTTCTCGAGGTTGATTGTTCTCGATTGGATACAGTGGCTCAGTTGCACCAGAAAGATGCAACCATGTCTATTAGGCATTGGATGCTATGGGCTGGAGGATGAGTTGGGCTCAATATTTTGGATATGGTGAGAGACTCAATTAGGAATCCAGTCTATGCAAATGGTGGGTCTGACTTAACTAAGGAGTGGATCAATATTCCGGATACGATGAGATTCATGAATTAGAGATCAAGTTTGGGTGTACCATGATTAGAGAATCATTGAACAAGAGTTGTTCACTCATTGGCTAACCCATCACCAATAACTGTTAGGTGAGGTGATGAGTCAGTTGGTGAGACCGCACCACCCACTAGAAATCATTAATCGTGGAGATTTTCGCATCTCTACAGAGGGAGTGTAGGGATCCGAGAAAATAGTGGGAAAGCTAATTTGTTTAAAAATAAAATCCCTAAATAAATTGGTCAAGTCATAATTACAATATCTAACTAGAATCTTTGACTCTCTGCAGAAAAATGTCTGCATCCAACCCATTAGCACGTATCCTGGACACACAGACTGACCAGACCCAATTATAAAGATTGGCTCAGAAACTATAAAATCGTTTTGGATTTTGAGAAGTTAACCCATGTATTGGACCAGGACCCTCCCACCTTACCAGCCCGTCCATCCACTGAACAGAGAGCATCTCTAAAAAAATGGATAGATGAAGATAATAAGGCCAGATATTACATGTTGGGCTCGATGTCTGATGAGCTCCAGCACCAACATGAAGATATCGGGACTGCTCGCCAAATGTTGGCTCACCTTGCAAGAGATGTTTGGTGAACAGAGTCGCGCAGCCAAGTATCAAGTCACGAAATGACTTTTTAAGGCTAAGATGCGTGATGGGCAGTCAGTCCAAGATCACTGTCTGATGATGATCAAGGACATGGAAGAGCTTGAGAAGCTCGGTGTGAAGTTAGACTTGGATCTGCAGAATGATATTATTCTGCAATCCTTGACTGATGCATATGGGCAATTCATCATGAATTACCACATGCATAAACTTCAAAATTTCTTGGCCGAATTAATGAACATGCTGGTCACCGCTGAGCTTTCTATGAAAGGTTCTAAAGGCTCAGTTCTTGCTATGGAACGGACTTCTTCCAAAAGAAAGTCTTATGGAAAAGAAAAAGAAGTCTGTAAAAAAGCAGAAGATGGAAGGAGGAAAGAAGAAGAAGGCAGAGCTGAAGATGAAAGCCGCTGCCAAAGAAAAGTGTTTCCATTGCAACAGCGACGGCCACTGGAAAGCAAAACTGCCCTACTTACCTGGCCACCCTGAAGAACAAGAAGGAAGGTCCTTCTAGAGGTATGCTCGTTATTGAGTCTAACCTTACGATTTCTTCTGCATCCAGTTGGGTGCTTGACTCTGGTTCTAGTGCTCATCTGTGCACTTCCATGCAGGATCTTGAGGATAGCAGGAGGCTGAGGGATGGAGACATGATCCTACACGTCGGTAATGGAGCAAGAGTTGCTGCAGTGGCGGTGGGAACATACCCTCTTCGATTACCATCTGGTTTAGACTTAGTTTTGAAAGACTGTTATTATGTGCCTGCAGCTAGCAGGAATTTGATTTCTGTTTCATGCTTAGCACTAGAAGGCTATGTGATTACCTTCTTTAAGGACCATTGTAACATTCTTTATGAAAGAAATAAAATTGCAAATGGATTTTCTTATTAATGGATCTTTATCAGCTACATATTGATGTATCTATTCTAACTATCGAGCAAAACGTGAATGCCAAATGACCTAGGGATAGTCCAAATGATAGATATCTATGGCACCTGAGATTAGGTCATATAGCAGAAGATAGGATCAACAAATTGGAAAAAAAATGGGCTATTGAGTCCATTGACTTTCGAGTCATATCCAACTTGTGAATCTTGTCTTCAAGGCAAAATGACCAAACTCCCTTTTGTAAGACATGGGGAAAGGGCCACAGATCTCCTTGCCCTAGTACATACTGATGTGTGCGGCCCATTTGATGTGCCGGCTAGAGGCAATTTTGTCTACTTCATTACCTTTACCGATGATCTGTCTAGGTATGGGTATGTGTATCTTATGAGACACAAGTCTGAAGCTTTTGAAAAGTTCAAAGAATTCAGACATGAAGTAGAAAAACAAACTGAAAAACCCATTAAGGTTCTTCGATCAGATCGAGGAGGTGAATACCTTAGCCAGAAATTCCTAGACTATCTCAAGAAAAATGGCATAGTCTCTCAATGGACTCCACCAGGAACACCTCAACTCAATGGGTTTCAGAACGGAGAAATCGGACCCTATTGGATATGGTTCGATCCATGATGAGCTTCACAGACCTTCCTGATTTTCTTTGGGGACATTCATTGTTAACTTCAATTTATCTACTGAATAGGGTTCCCTCTAAAGACCGTTCCTACCACACCGTATGAGATATGGCACGGTAAGAAACCAAGTCTGAGTCATCTCAGAATTTGGGGATTGTCCGGCTCATGTCAAAAGACAACAAGCGGACAAGTTAGAGTTTAGGTCCTTCAGAGCTCGATTCATAGGATATCCTAAAGAGTCATTAGGATACTATTTCTACATTCCAGAAGACCACAATGTGATTGTGAGTCGACATGCCATCTTTCTTGAAAAATAGTTTATTCAAGATAGCGGCATTGGAAAGCAGATTAAGCTTGATGAGAAAGTCTCACAAGTACAACGAGCTAAGGACCAATTGGAACCAAATCAGGTTGAGCCAATAAGAACACTACCTCCTCCACCTCGTAGATCGAAAAGAGTTTTCCATCCTCCTGAAAGATACTTAGGTATTATTTCAGAAGAAGTAGAGAAAATGTTCCTCGTAGGTAATGGTGCTCATGGTGATGATCCCAAAACCTACAATGAGGCGATATCAGATATCGACTCCGAGAAATGGCTAGAGGCAATGCAGTCAGAAATTGACTCGATGCACTCAAACCAAGTCTGGACCTTGGTAGATCCACCAGAAGGTATAGTACCTATTGGGTGTAAATGGATCTTCAAGAGAAAGATTGGTGCAGATGGGAAATGTGGAGACATTCAAGGCTAGACTAGTGGCAAAAGGTTATAGTCAATGCGAAGGCATTGACTATCAGGATACCTTTTTCCCAGTGGCTATGCTAAAATCCATCCTGCACATTGCTTATCATTGCAGCCTATTTCGATTATGAAATATGGCAAATGGACGTGAAAATGGCATTCTTGAATGGATATCTTGAGGAAGATATCTATATGGAACAGCCGCTAGGTTTCACATCCAGTGATACTGATCACAAGGTTTGCAAGCTGCAAAGGTCCATATATGGACTTAAGCAAGCATCTCGGAGCTGGAACACTCGTTTCAATGATGTGATCAAAATGTTTGGTTTCATCAAAAATGAAGAGGAACCATGTGTTCTTCAAAAAGGTCAGTGGGAGCGCTGTTGTCTTCCTCGTATTGTACGTGGATGACATCCTCCTTATTGGGAATGATATTCCCATGATGACGATCAGTCAAAATATGGTTGTCCAAGGAAATTCTCCATGAAAGACCTAGGTGAAGCATCCTTTATTCTAGGAATTAAGGTCTATAGGGATAGACCGAATAGGATGCTAGGACTTTCACAGAAGATGTACATAGAGGAAGTACTAAAGAGGTTTAGTATGGAAAACTCTAAGAGGGGATTAATACCCTTCAGACATGGTATTCATCTTTCCAAGAAGATGTGCCCCTAGCACACCTGAGGAAATAGAACGCATGAGCAAGATCCCTTATGCTTCTGCAATAGGGAGCCTCATGTATGCCATGCTATGTACACGACCTGATATAGCCCATGCTGTGAGTGTCACAAGCAGATATCAGTCAAATCCAGGTGAAGAACACTGGACTTCTGTGAAATGTATCCTTAAGTACTTGAGAAGAACTAAGGATATGATGTTGGTCTTTGGTAACGGAGAACTCCAAGTCCAGGGATACACAGACTCGGATTTCATGTCCGATATAGATGATCGAAAGTCGACATCTGGGAGTCTGTTTGTGTGCAATGGTGGTGCTATCAGCTGGAAGAGTTCCAAGCAAACCGTGATAGCAGATTCCACCATGGAAGCAGAATATATCGCTGCATCAGAGGCTGCGAAGGAAGCATTCTGGTACAAGAAGTTTGCTGCAGAAATCAGAGTAATGCCATCAGATGCCATTCCTCTATACTGCGACAACAATGGCGCCATAGCCCTTGCTAAGGAGCCGAGGTCTCACCAGAAGTCCAAGCACATTGAGCGGCGATACCACCTCATCCGCGATTACCTCGAGAAGGGTTACGTTGAGGTCAAGAGAGTCAACTCTGCAGATAATGTGGCAGACCCACTTACAAAGCCGTTGGGACAATAAAAATTCGAAGCCCACCTTGAGAAGATGGGACTTAGACTTGTAGCCAATTGGCTTTAGGACAAGTGGGAGATTGTTAGATATATGTGCCCTAGAAGCCAGAATTGGCTGACACTTGTAATACACTTCTAGGGGCAAAATTATAATTTTGACTATAATCAATAAAATGGGTTATTTTCTATCACATACATGTGTATTTAGTGTCTGTGATACATCCTTTGAGTTAATGGTAATGATAATTCATATTTTCAAGAGTTGAAAATTTAAGACATGAATAATCATTATTAACTCATAAAATGCTCCCGACCATAGGATCATCACGAGGATGGTGATTGATCCGGAAAGGTTGGTGTACAATCGCTTCTCTTTAGTAGATGAGTCTTGAGTCTACGGTGTGGAGACACCGGAGCGAGAGTACAGGTACTCGTTAGAGAACGAGGGCACTGAGCGTGACCACCTCGAGTAGTCATTAGGAAGTCTACCTTCTCGTCAATGACTGACTCGATGCTGCAGTAGTGTGTCTGGTTCTTTGACCTGAGGTGCATCGACAGTTCACCTTGAGGGTGTTATAGTTTGACTACACCATTACTCGGTCTCCTAGCCACATGGAACCCTGAGGTGTATGTTGGCTATAGCATGTTCATTGTAGGAACTGGATTGCATCAAGATGGAATCTATCTACCTCGGTGGTAGAGGAGCAGCCCTATGATGATCATGAGAATCAAGTCCAGAAGCCCATGGCCATGGTAGAGTGAAATAATAGAAAGAGTTTCTATTTAGGATTTTCACATCGGAACTTGAATCGAATGATTACATCATATGACAGAAACTAGGGTTTGACGAGTTTACCTTAACCCTAATCTGATCGGGGCTCAAGATAGAAGAACTTAATCACATAGGTAGCTGCACCAAGAGGTTCACATTCAGCTCTGATGGGTTGCCACCATATACTGCTAGGTGTCACTGGTGGATTTTGGGAGCAATTAGAATGATTTAGATGATCGATCATTCTAGCTGTTCGAATCAGAAGAGTTCTGATCCATCGAAAGGAGTTTCGATGATGTCGATGATAGAGATCATGACATATCCCATTACCATACAGAACTGAACCTAACTGGGTCACACAAACAAGGGTTTGAATCTGGTGATCATCAATTGAACTGATCCAGTTCAATTGATCTGAATGAGATTCAATTAGGTTCAAGAAAATCGTGCTAGCACTCGATTGAACCTAACGTTCTTCTTTTGCTATCATAAATAGTTATCCTTACTAAGCCAAAGGAGTTTGTGCTCATGCAGAGGCCTTCACCTGGTCTGACTGGAGCCTATCCAGGTCAGAAAAGGGATGTCTTATTTTGTAAGATAATACCTACCATTTTTGGTCACCTGCCATTTCTCATCCTTTGACTTTGGTCAAAAGTTGACCTTTGACTGGTCAAATGTTGACCATTAGAGCTGGTGGGGGCCGTCCCCCTACCAGAACCTGGCAAGGAGGAGGGCACACGCCACCCTTGGCATGTGCCCAAGTTGGAGGTGCCCAGGAGTCCCTGTTGGACAGGGACTCCATCTCCTTTTTGGATTCCGATTAGACTTCTCCTAAGAACCAAGTTTGACTGGTCTTAGGTACCATCTAAGGAAAAATCCAGGGGACTCTATTTCCATCAATTAGATTTAGATCTGATTTCACAAAGAGTTGTGATTGGTTGGGAAGAAGAGTTGGATCATGCTTAGTCTATAAATAAGACCCTGCACCCAACCCAAAGTGTATCACAATTCTCCACACCCCAAGGTTGCCTCCCTCCTCCTCCTCCATGCCAAGTCCATCTTCTCCCTCTCCTCTCCATGCCCAAAGGTGTTTGGGATCCAAGTTGGTGCAATCCAAATGAGTGAAAGGCAACAGAAAGCTAGAAGGCTGCGCTGCTGCAAAGGACAACTGCTGATCTTCGAAAGGTGTTTTGAAGATTCTACAGAATAGATCCAGATCTAATTTTTGAAAACATGATAGAGAAGAAGAGGATCTCCAGATCCAACCTGAGTGGATATTGGTAGAGGCCAGGCACTTGCACGGCTAGATTCAGAACCTTTACTGCTTACAGGATCATCAATGGGTAATAGGATTACCCTACATCAAGGTAAATTAAATTAAATTAAATTTATTTAGATTTTATTATTATTATTAGAATAATAAGAATCAGATCTGAAACATTTCAGATCTGATTAGAATCAAAGAAAATTTTTTTTGAAATATATCTCTTGATCCGATTAGATCTGAACGAACCTGGTGCAGAAAATCAGGATTTTCCTTCATAACCTTCATGTATAATCTACCATATCCAGATCATCCCATACATGACTGAGTCATGAATGAATATGAACCAAAATATGGATTCATGTATATAAAATTCTATGGTAGTTTCAGATCAAAGGATTACATGCACAATTCCACTATGAGAATGATCTATTGACATGTGGATAAGACTCCATTAGATATTCTCAACTTGGATCAATTCAGTGAACTCATTCTCTAATGAGCACCCATATTCTTGTATTAGTGTCATATACAAGTGATTGTGAGATCAATCATCCTCTCAATTGAGCATACAAAAGATGTGCTAATCTTACCAAAAATATTGATCCCCAACTCAATGTTCCATCGATCAGGAATGTTTAAATTAGGATTTTAAGATTTTAGGTCTCATTAGTATGATCTCATCATAATCCTAAAATCATAGCCTTAATTTATGAGGTTCATCATAATCTTCAATAAAAAATAAGACACTGCATATGATGAAATAATGTCTTTATTTATTTTAAAATGTCATTACATGAGTTTGGAAGATAAAGAATAATCCAAAAAATAAATAAATTTTTGATTGGCTTGAGGGCATATACCTTTCATGTGTAATCCCATAGGTTCGAATACTAAGCTGATAGTATAAAAATAAGATTCCTGTACTAATCAAAGTGACTATCTAACCATGATATCCGACGACTGGATAGAGTTGAATATAGTAAAGCAATATTCATAACCTACTGGAATATGGTTACCGTATAATTCATCTCCTTGATCAATAATGCTCAAATAAATTTTAGAGTTTACTATCAACTCTTGATCAGTAATCCTTATAGTGTCTCAACCTACTCAATCCTATAATTCCTCATAAGAATTATCCTGATCAAGAATTTACTAAATTAAAATATATTGAGATATTTTCTCTAATTTTACTTAGAGTAATCAATCCCATCTTGACTCACATGTTGACTTAACAATTATTTGACTATGTCTAAAAATCTTTCATCACTGAATTAGAAATTTAGAAGTTCGATACTAAAGTATAGTGAGTTACTTGCAAGTCACCATCTCAGGTTGGAGGGACACTCATGCCCATATCCCCTTAGATAACACTCTTGACAGTAGAGTGCTCCAAAATGGTCACATTCAGTGTAGATCAGTATCCCATCTGTATGCCATATCAGTATCAATACACTCTTTGGTTAAGAGGATAATCAATTTATATGGCATACAATGATCTATACTTGATATAATTATCATCCTTATTAATAATGGATCATTTGATCACAAACAAGTTTAAGAACTATACGATAAATCTTTCTTTATCGTATTAGTAGTTTTAAGGACTTTCATCATAACAATTAAGTTCGATTAAGAAGATGTATAATCTTATGATAAAATATGCCAAATAACTTTTATTAATAAATGATTCATATAAATTTATCAAAATGATCTCAATCATTTACAAGCTAGATGATTGGATTTATGACATAATTTTCAACAACTCTCACTTGGACTAAAGCCAATCGGTATAGTATCGTATATCTATCTTCAATTTATGTTCTTTGAACTTCTTGATCATAAGGGCTTTAGTGAATAGGTCAAATAGGTTCTTCTTTCCATCAATCTTTTGAAGATTGATATCATCTCATTCCATAATCTTCCAAAAGAGATGGTAGCAGTACAGAATATTCTTTGTACGCTGATGGGCCTTTAATTCTTTTGCCTGAGCTAAGGCTCTAGTACTATCACAGTATAGCAAAACTGAGCCATCAATGGAGAGTACTATTAAATGTATGCCCTAGAAGCTAGATTGACTGACATGTAATACTTTCTATGGGCATAATTTATAAAGTTTGACTTATAAATAAAATCTGGATTATTTTTTTATTCACATTTGTGTTAATTATATCTATGATTCATCTATTGGGTTAACGAATATGATAAAACATATTCTCAAGAGTTGAGAATTTGAGACATGTTATCATATTATCATTATTAACTCATTAACTACTTTCAATCATAGGATCATTACGAGGATGGTGATTGATCTGGAAGATTGGTGTATGATCACGTTTTTAGGATAGATGTATCTTGAATCTACGGTGTGGAGATACTAAAGTGAAAGTATAGGTGCTGGTTGAGAATAAGAATACTGAGCATGACCAACTTTGAGCAGTCATAAGAAAATTTACCTTCTCGTCAATGACTCACTTGTTGTTGTAGTAGTGTGTTTGATATTTTGACCTAAGGTGCATTAGCGGTTCAGCTTGAGGCTGTTATAGTTTGACTATACCATAACTCGATCTCCTAGTTATATGGAACCCTAAGATATATATTGGCTGTTGGGGGTAAACCCCGCTCCTGTTGATGTTCGGTCTAATGCTCAGCCAAGTGTAATTTGTAATCATAGAAGAACTTCAATCGCCACTTCTCCGCCAGATGAACTTTTTCTAGACTTCTCCTTCAGTCGAACTCCTTCTAGACTTCTCCTTTGACTAGACTTTTCCATCAGTCAGACTCCTTCTGAACTTCTCCTTCAGTTGAACTCCTTCCAGACTTCTCCTTCAGTCGGACTTTTTCATCAGTCAAACTCCTTCCGAACTTCTCCATCAATCGAACTCCATTCAGATTCCTCCAGCAGATTACTTTCAGATTTCAACTAGCATTTCTTTCGAATGATCCCCTCTAGTCATATTCCCTCTAAGTGATTTCTTTCAGTCAAACCCCTTTTAATCTATAGCTCTCTACATGACATGAATCAACTCGCTCATAAATAACTTAGAGGAGTCCAAACTCTTCTAGAATTGATATATGTCAAAGCTCTTCACCAACCAATGCTTGCTTCCTCTGAACTTTGACTATTAAATCCCAACAGATGGACATATCATGACAATGGACACTACTCTCTATAATAAACTTTATGTGGTCTCGAGCGGCCCACTATCCGATGGTTACGGCTGTCACTTTCAAATTTGTTACAAGCTCCATCTATAAAAGAGATCCTCCAGATACGTTTTCTCTGAGCTCTCTTCTTCTTTCTAAAACTCTATTGAATTCTTTTCTGAGTACTCCATTTCTGTTGGTCAGAAGAGCTGACTTGATCGTCGGAGGGTCCTACCAGAGCCACCACCATCGATTTTGGATGAAACTTTATTTTGCAGGTCACTAGCGGAGACCTCTTCTTCCTCAACTCCAGCTTGATCTAGTGTCAACCAGATTTTGCACCAACATGATTGGCACTAGAGGAAGAGCCCTCATTTATAAACCCTTGTTCTTAAAGGAGTGCTCAGTTGACCTTGTGGATCTTCTTCTTCAAGGTTCATCTCCATCCTCTCCCTCAATCCCAAGAAATGCCTCCAAAGAAGGTGACTATCCAAAGCTCTATCGCTTCTACCATCAGATTTGTGATAGATCCATTCATTCATGCTCCATCATTGGTGCTTCAACCTCCTCCTCCATCGACGGCCATGCTAAATCTAGAATAGTTTAACCTGCTGATACAGTAGGTTCAAGATCTCACCAAAATGGTGCAGGATATGCAGCAACCTCCGATGGTGGTTCCATTAGAAAATCTATTATTGGGATGTCAAGAATCGATCCTAAGGAGGTGCACTTGGGCTAGCTCACCCATCGCCCCTAGAAAGGAGAAATAGAGAGCAGAGGATCCTTGTTCAGATCATGATACCTCCAGAAGAGATCTTCCTCATCTACAGTCAAAAGCCTTCCAAGATCTACGATCGAGATGACATCCTCGATCAGAAACTACAAGAGATGGATCGATGGATTGAGAAACTTCACCACAATGCCTCAGCTCACTATGACGACATCTGCACCGATCCCTCTTTCTCTTTCTAAATTATGAAAGAGCCCATTCTGCCGAACTTCAAGCTTCTCCAATTCAAAAACTATGATGGAACCTCTGATCCGATCAATCACCTGGAGGCCTTCCGGACCATGATGCTACTCCATGGCGCACCAGACGCCATCTTATGTCGAGCTTTTTCATCTACCTTGAAGGAAGCAACAAGAAACTGATACTCGACATTGAAGCCATGTACGATCTTCTTCTTTGACTAGATGAGCCATCAGTTTGTGGCTCATTTTGTTAGCAACCAGCATCCTCGGAGGGGTTCGAACTCCCTCATCAACATCAAGCAGAAGGAAGGAGAGTCCATCCAAGCTTATGTCAATTGCTTCAATGCTGCCACACTAAAAGTCCAAAACCTAGACTAGTCTGTTGCAATGGCTGCGCTAAAGGGTGGCTTTCAGATGAATGATTTATTATTCTTCCTAGAGAAGAAGTACCCCAGAAACTTTGCTGATCTGCTAGTTCGGGCTGAAGGATATGTCCAAGCAGAAAAAGCCTTCAAGTTGAAGGATGAGGAAGCCATAGGAGAGCAGTAGGCGGGCGAGTCTAATAAGCCCGTAGCTGATGGAGGGCCGAATGAAGTTCAGCCATGCTCACGGACTCCCTCCAAGCGCAAGCGAGCCCAAACTCTTTCTCGAGCTCATCGTCAAAGAACCCTCGATAGAAGGGCACGAGGAAGTTCTCCCCCAGAAGGTTTTGCAACTACGCCCTCCTCAAAACTCCAAAATACAAGTATTAATAGAGATCAAGGAGCAACTACCGATGTTTGAAAGGATGTGCACTCATCCTGATAAGCATAATTCTAATAAGTACTACCTCTACCATCATGACCATGGCCACGATACTGAAGAATGCATTCAGCTCCAAGATGAGATTGAAGAGCTCATCAAGAGAGGCTAGCTGGGTCGATTCCTCAGATGCTGGTCTGAAGCAAGAGAAGATCGATTGAGGGCACATCGTAGCCAGAACCACCAAGGAAGGAGGAACAACAAGAAGATCGGCCATTTCTCGATATCATCAACACTATCTCTGGGGGACTTCGATGAGAAGAGGCTAGCAGATTTGAGGGATCAGTGAAGAGATGGAGGACTGAAGAACCCATAACCTTCACTGAGATAGATGCACGAGGAGTACAGTTCTCGTATAATATGCGGTTGTAATCTTTTTAAATATAGCAAACTATGATGTATGTCACATCCTAGTTGATAATGAAAGTTTGACTGATATCTTATTTTATGATACTTTCTCCAAAATGTCAATATCTAATAGTCAGCTTAGATCAATAAACTCTCCACTAGTAGACTTCGCTGGTGCTGCAGTACCAGTTGAAGGTATAATAACTCTAGCTATGGCTGTAGGGCAATATCTAAGATAATCCAGAGCACAGAAGGATTTTTTGGTAGTAAAGGCTCCCTCTGCTTACAATGCAATTCTCGACCAACCTGGTCTAAATGCACTTCGGGCAGTGGTGTCAACTTATTATTTGAAGATGAAGTTTTCGATAAGTTATGGGATCAAAAACATCATGAGAGATCAAGCTCTGGCGAGGCACTGCTACTCAATTATCCTATAAAAGGAAGAGCAGTCCGACCCTTGTCCTATCAATGGGTTAGATGTCTAGGATGATCTTTCGAAAGAAAAGAGAGAATCGATGGAAGATCTTATCTCAGTCCCTCTAAATGATAGGAATGTGGAGCACATGGTACAGATTGGTTCCAATCTAACTGATGGGATACAAGAGCAGCTCGTTGAATTCCTTCGAAGAAATGCAGATGTTTTTGCCTGGGTCTCTACGGACATATCGGGAATTGATGCAAAAGTCATGGAGCATTGTTTGATTGTTGATCCAAAACATCGACCAATGAAAGAAAAAATGCAGAGCCATGCCCCAGAGAGACAGAAGGCAATTGTAGAAGAAGTTGACAAGCTTCTTAAGGCTGGATTCATCCAAGAAGTCAACTATTCGAACTGGGTCTCCAACATTGTACTCATCAAAAAGATAAATAACAAATGAAGAATGTGCATAGATTTCAAAAAATAGAATAAAGCTTGCCCAAAAGATAGCTATGCTCTTTCCAAAATTGATCAGCTGACGGATGCAACTTTGGGCCACGAGCTCCTTACTTTCATGGATGCCTTCTCCAGCTATAATTAAATCCAGATGGCGCCAGAGGATGAGAAAAAAACTACTTTTATTACTGACCATGGTATTTACTGTTACAGGATTATGCCTTTTGGGCTCAAAAATGTAGGAGCAACATACTAGCACCTGGTCAATAAGATCTTCAAGGAGCAAATCGGCCACAATATGAAAGTGTATATAGATGACATGTTTGTCAAAAGCCGAACTTCAACAAATCACATTATTGACCTCGAGGAAACCTTTGATGCCCTTCAAAAATATAAGATGATGTTGAACCCAACCAAATGCACCTTTGGTGTGACTTTAGGGAAATTCTTGCGGTTCATGGTGTCAAGGCATGGGATTGAAGCAAATATGGAGAAGATTTGAGCCATTGAAGAGATGACAGCTCCCAAATCCATCAAAGAAGTTCAGTGCCTAACTGGAAAGGTGGCGGTCCTGAACCACTTTATCTCAAGATTGGCTGAGCGATGCATGCCCTTTTTTCAAGTTCTCAAGCAACCATAGGACTTCTGCTGGACCACCGAATGCCAGCAAGCCTTTAAAGAGCTCAAGGACTATCTTTGCTCACCTTCCCTATTAGCCAAGTTCGAACCTAGAGAAGAACTATTTCTATACCTAGCAGTCTCCCCAATAGCTTTGACAGCAGTCTTAGTTAAAGAAGAAACGAAAGTATAGCAGTCGATCTACTATATAAGTCGGGTCCTGAGAGATGTCGAGACCAGGTATACCAAGTTAGAAAAACTAACTTATGCTCTATTGATTGCAGCCCAGAGACTCTGATCTTATTTTTAAGGGCACACCATAATCCTCCTTACTGATCAACCAATCAAGATAGTTCTCCATCGAATAGATGCCTCTGGGAGAATAGCAAAATGGGCAATTAAGCTCACCAAATTCGACATTAACTACCAATCTTGGCCATCAGTCAAAGACCAAATATTGATAGATTTTGTAGTGGAATGCACCATTCCGGATGAAGTCGGGCTTGAACAGGATGAAACTAGCATTTCATGGTTGCAGCCAAGCTTCTTTGAAGAAAGAGCAGATCCCCCTAAAGATTTCTAGGCCCTATATGTGGATGGCTCATCCAATGCTTCTGGTGCAGGCGTAGGGTTGATCTTGGTTAATCCAGAGGGGATCATCATCGAATATGCGCTGTGCTTTGAATTCCTTACAATTAATAATGGGGCCGAATATGAAGCATTAATCACTGGATTAAAGATAACTAAAGAGTTAGAAGTAGATCGGCTCCAAGTCTATAGTGATTCCTAACTAGTGGTCAGACAGGTTAGCGGTAATTATGAAGCATGGGAGGAAAGCATGATGAAATATCTTGAGAAAGTGGAGAACTTGATTCTGACCTTCAATAATTTTAACATCCAATAGATTTTAAGGGTAGAAAATATTAGAGCCAACATTCTCTCTAAACTGGCCACTTTAGCCCTAGCTGAACTGCCTAAGAAAGTATTCTTTGAAGTTCTGAAATATCCAAGCTCGGAGGAACCACAATCTATAATGCAGATCGACCATGAGCCATGTTGGATTGATCCATTGGTCGCTTATCTTAAAAATAAAGTTCTTCCTTATAATCCAAAAGAAGCTTGAAAACTCAGAAACCAAGCTTTTCGGTATGTTCTGTATGAAGGCAAGCTATATAAAAGATTGTATTCTTTACCACTCTTGAGATGTCTCCAACCTTCAGAAGCTGATTTTGCATTATGGAAAGTACACGAGGAAATCTACGAAAGTCATGTAGGGTCTAAATTTTTATCACAAAGACTACTTTAGCAGGGTTACTATTGGCCGACTGTGTACCATGATTCTATGAAATATGTCAAAAAATATGACCGCTACCAAAGAAATGCAAACATCCAAAGATAGCTAGCCTCTGAACTTACACCCCTGAGCGCCCCATGGCCATTTGCACAATGGAGAATGGATATACTCAGACCTTTTTCAATGGTATCTGGAAAATGAAAGTTCCTCTTGGTGGTAATAGACTATTTCACAAAGTGGGTTGAAGCGGAACCTCTGGCAAAAATAACTAAAGTGAAAGTGCAGGACTTCATTTGGAAGTTGATTGTTTGCAGATTCGGCCTACCTCAGACCCTCATAATAGATAATGGATAATAATTTGCTGGAGTGAGATTTGCCAAATTCTATGAAGATCTGAATATCTTCCACTATTTTACATCAATGGCTTACCCATAGGCAAACGGAGAGGCCGAAGTAACTAACAGAATCTTATTGCAAGGTATCAAAGCAAGGCTTGAGAGGACAAAAGAGACTTAGATAGATGAGCTCTATCATGTGCTCTGGGCTGGGCTTATCGAACTATCCAAAGATTGCCAATATGAGAAACTTCATTCGCTTTGACCTTCGAAACTGAAGCTATCATTTCGATAGAACTTAAACTCCCATCAGCACGAGTCATGGCATTCAATGAGCAGTGCAACTCACAGGACCTAAGGGCTAACCTCGACTTGGTGGAAGAAAAATAGAAAAAAACTCAAGTTCGGATGGCAGCTTACAAGCAAAAAGCTGCTCGCTACTACAACTCAAAAGTCAAAGGTAGAATAATCAAAGTGGGGAACTTGGTACTTCGACAAGCAGCTATTTCATAACCTCAGAATTAAGGAAAGCTTAATCCAAATTGGGAAGGCTCATATGAAGTAGAGGAGGTCGTCCGGCTCGAAACTTATCGCTTGAAGGAGCTCGAAGGAACAACACTCCCACGATCTTGGAATTCAGAAAATTTGAGAATGTACTACTAGTAATTTTTCTTCAATAAAACTCCTTCATTTCAACATTATTATCTTTTGGTGCAAAAACTATGTGATGATAGAAAAGAAGCAATCAAAAGTAGCCATGCTAGGAATAGGAGAAGAACCTTATCCTAACATGATCAAGTCGAAGACCTTCGATTATTTAAGATAGGAGGAGGGGAGAGGTCCATTCAACTACCCATTTGTGCCCTTATTGCCATGATAGGGATAGGAGGAGAACCTTACCCTAACATAAGTAAGTTAAAGGTCTCGTTAATTTAAGACGGGATGAGGGGAGAGGTCCATTCAACAGTCCATTTATGCCCCTACAGCTTTGTTAGGAATAGGAGGAGAACCTCATCCTAATACGAGCAAATAAAGAGCTCCAGTTATTTAAGATCGAAGGAGGAGAGAGACCCATTCAATGGCCCATTTGTGCCCCTATTGCCATGATAGGGATAGGAGGAGAACCTCGCCCTAACATGAGCAAGTCGAAGGCCTCATTGATTTAAGACGGGATGAAGAGAGAGACCCATTCAATGGCCCATTTGTGCCCCTATAGTCTTGTTAGAAACAGGAGGAGAACCTTATCCCAATTTGAGCAAAGTTGAAGGCCTCATTAATTTAAGATGGGATGAGGGGAGAGGCCCATTCAATGGTCCATTTGTACCCCTACTGCCATGTTAAGGATAGGAGGAGGACCTCGTCCTAACATGAGCAAACTAAAGATCTCTAGTTATTAAAAATAGGAGGAGAGGAGAAGATCTATCAATGGCTCGATCGTGCCACTGCAGCCCTATTAACAAAAGTAGAACCTCATCCTAATATGAGCAAATCAAAGACCTCCAATTGCTTGAGATAGGAGAAAAATCTCATCATGGCAAAAGCAAAAGCCAACCTCATCAAGAATAAGTAAGGACTTCATCTTGATAAAAGGACCAAGAAAAATCAACTAAGCTGGAAATGGAAAGACAACATTATCCTAACATCATCCTAATATAAATAAAGATCTCCGATCATGAAAAGATAGAGAAAAGCTATTTTTTGATGATTATTCCAACAAAAGATAAAATGAAGGAGAAAAGCGAAGAAATAAAATAGACAAATAATTAAAGAAGGTATTTCATCATTAAAGTTAGAATTATTACAAAATGAAGGTCTGTAAGACCAGTTATAAAAGCGAGGAGGAAAAGGCCAAAGCTCTAAGAAGGATCTGATCCCTCAGACTTTATACTGCTAGCCATCATCAAAGATTCCTTTAAACTGATTATCTCTTCCTCAAGTTCTTTCTTCCTTAGCAGACTCTCTACATACCTCCTATCAGCTCGTCGATAATTATCTTCAGATTCTCTCAACTGCCTCCTCAAAATCACCGACTTAGCCTCCACGTCCTTCACAGCTTGACACTCGTATACCATCTGGATCTTCAACTATTAGAGTTCGACCTTATCCTTCTCGTATGCAAATGAAAGATCGCAGAATGATTCCCTCAGAAAAGTAACCCGCTTTGACTCTTTATCAGCATCGGCCTACTGATTATTATGTAATTACCTTCGAAGATGAGCCACCTCTTCGTTTGTCGATTTGAGCTCATTTTCAAGCCTACTCATTTTCTTCTTATAATCAGTCCTATACTTATCGTGCCGAGCTTCGACGTCGTGAAGCCACCTCTGAAGCTCAAAAATTTTTTTTGACCAATCCCAATCATGTCTCGACTTATCAGGAGACCATGATGAACTCTCCTCCAACAATCAGATTGTCTCTTTCACCAAATCAAGTTCAACTTCGAGAGAGCTGATTTTCACGGTCAATGCCTCGGACTTATCACTGGCACTTTTCTTAAACTCTACTAACTCCTCAAAATTATCCTTCTTAATGCTGAAGCTCATGGGATCCTTCATGTGTAGTTTGCAAAGGCGAGTGACTTCAATCGTCACCTTCGAAGCATTTTTTCTAGATCTTTGAAGTTTGTCTTCTATCCTTTTTAGTTTTTTCCTTAGATGATGAATTTCTCTCTTCAAACTCTTAATTATTGATTTTAAAAAAATTTCTTGAGGCAGTGACTCAACATCGATCGAAGATTGCATCCAACATATGAAAGGAATTCTAAACTATTGATAAAAAGAAGTCTTACTTTCATTGATAAAAGTTTTTTTAAGTACAGGATGAAATAAAAAGAAAATACGATAACTAAAAGCTTCCAACCTCGAGAGGGGAAGCAGCAGGGAAACTCGGCACTCCTACAGTAGCTGGGAACTCAGGAGCAAGTTTGGCTTGTGGTTCAGAGGTCCGGGCTCCTCAACAGTAGATTCGGAAGGTTCTACGATCGCTTCGATAGGAGAAGGGTCGACTGCAGCAGTGGATGGTTCGGCTTCCCCATTGACAGCCTACTTTTCTTTCAAAAATTTTAGGTCAAGCTCAAAAAATTTTTGGGCAACTCAGCCCTCACAGAGCTCAAAATATTTAATGAATGCTTGCTGGCCAAACTTGACATTCAGGTTTCTCATTTCGGAAGAGGCCTTGAACTCTTCCACGGCTTCGATCATTGCCTCTGAGATCGACTTCGCCATCCGAGCTTCCAATTTGATGACTTTGATCTCAGTTTCTTTCTTCCTTTCCTCCTCTAGAGCTAGTGCAGCCTTAAGTCTGACCGAGATGAACTCCTCCTTTCTGAGCTCACCCTAGAGACTTTCGATTTCCACCATCTTCTCCTCCATAAGATGCTCAACCTCATCGACCTTCTCCTAAAGGTAACTGACCTCGGCTCGAAGATCGTCCTAGACCTTCTCTACCTTCACCTCCAAATGGTGTGCCCTCTTGATGTGGGTGAGCATTTGGTGACCTAACTGCAATAAATGATCGATGTTAAAAAAGAAGAAGAAGAAGAAAAGAAAGAAGAATGAGAGAAGAGAGAAGAAGGAAAAAGCAGAAGATAAGAGAAGAAGTTGGGCGATGAAGCAATCACCTTGAGGAGGGTTTCAAGAGAACCCCAGACAAGCTGTCGTAGTTCAAGGTTGGCCATGCGGTGCACCACCTCTAGCATGGTAAATTTATCAGTTAAAGCTCGGATGATCTCTGGATCATTGAAAGGATCCTCTCCTCGTTCATCACTGTCGTCATTTGGCTCACTAAAGCGAGCCTTATGGGGTGTCTTCGTGATAGCTTTCTTTTTCTTCTTCCCTTCCCTCATCTCTCCCTCAGCAAGAAGCTTCGAAGCTTGATCCCCATTGGAAGGGCTCGGGGGCGCAGAGGGCATGGAATCTGCATCAACAGTGCCGACCTCAATAGTTGGAAGAACCTCGGCACTTACGGCAACCTTAAAAGCAGCAACAGTGGCAGCGGGGGCCACGAAGCTTGATGCACCAACCTTCATCCTCTTTGAACTACCACCTAGTGCTTTCTCTTTTCTCTTTTGGATGTAAAGCCCCTTTGCAAGCATTGTAGTAGCTTCGGTATCTATTTCTGCAACAAAGATGGAATCACAATCATTGACAATATACAAATGTGAAATCGAGTGAATCCAAAAAGTAAAAAATATACCAATAGGATCAAGGGGACTCAAACTTAGGTTAAACAAGGTTTGTTCTTTTAGAAGATCGAGAAGAAGAGGAGCTCGATACCTTTTGAGTTTGTAGGAGGATTCAAGGTCGGCTCTATCTACGCTAGGAGCTCCATGGACTGACTCTCTAATGTGACCCCAAGGAGGAAGATCTAATAGCAAGGTCGGACAGTGCACAAAAAAATACTTTTCCTTCTAATTGTGAATGGAAGAAGGAGCACCTTTCAGTAATCACTTTTTGTCAAACTGAGGAAAAAAGTACTACCAGTCCTTCGTAGAAGGATGGCGCTTGAAAATATAGAGGTTCCTAAAGAGTGAAATGGTTGGATGGACCTCACCTAGATGATAGAGAAAAAGAAATCCTATCACAAACCTAAAAAAATTTGGTGCTATGGAGGTAAGAAAGATGTTCAGAAATAAAAAAAGAGCAACTACAAAAAGAGGGAGTGAAAGTCGGAGTCCAGCATGTAGAGTTTCTAAATATAGATAGAATTGGTCAGTCGGAGGATAACTCGCTCGATCACTTGACGTGGGAAGTTCAAGGTCATACTCCTGAGGGATCCCATACTAAATCCTAATTAGGAAAAGATCATTCGAGATCAGGATGCAAGGAATGATATCTTGTGCGAAAGGTTGATGAGACATGTCTTCAGTGCGAACTATTGTAATAGGGATGGGGTCAAGGAGGATTGGACTAGACCAACTCCAGGAACCAGTAGATTGAAAAGTTTTGGAGGACATCTAGATCAAACTAAATTCAAGAGAAATCCTCAAAAATTAAGAGGCAAAGGATGCGAAAAACTTCTTAAAAAAAACTGAGAGAATAAGGAGTGAACGATGCTAGAATAATTAAAAAGAAGGATGGCAGAACTAACCTAGGTCGATCGAGAAGGACAAAGAGGTGATGAGTACGATGATGACCAAGCAGAAGAACACCCAGAACTAGGAAGGATGGAGGAAGAAACTAGGACTCTCGAAGGGAAGGAAGATGAGAACCAGGAAAGAAAGAATGACTTAAATAGTGGAAAGTGGTCTGAAACCATCATGATTGTAGATCTCCCTTAGCCATTCTTCGTGCAACGCATGTCCCAAGCATCATGACAAAAGAATGATGATAGGTGGTGTCTTTATGGCACCATGTCTCAAGCAACGCTTCGATAGAAATTTCAAAAATCCATCTCTTTGAGTTAGATTGCATTAAAGGGACTCTGGTGCCAATATGGAAGATGACAAAATGCCTTGCTTTTTCAACAATCACAGAACCCAGGAAAGAACTTCAGTAGTCACCTTTTTACTTTCTTCCTTCGAATTCTGAACTCGAAAGTTGGGAGACTATTGTTGAGGATAAACCCTGCTCCTACCGAAGTTCGGTCTAATGCTCAGTCAAGTATAATTTATAATCATAGAAGAACTTCAATCACCACTTTTCCACCAGTTGAACTCCTCCTAGACTTCTCCTTCAGCTGAACTCCTCTCAGACTTCTCCTTTATTCAGACTTCTCCATCAATCGGACTCCTTTCAGACTTCTCCTTTAGCCAAACTCCTCCCAAACTTCTCCTTCAGTCGGACTTCTCCTTCAGCCAAACTTCTCCCAAACTTCTCCTTCAGTCGAACTCCTCCCAGACTTCTCCTTCAGTGGGACTACTCCATCAGTCAGACTCCTTCCGAACTTCTCCATCAGTCGAACTCCATCCAAATTCCTTCAGTGGATTACTTTCATATTTCAACTAGCAGTCCTCTCGAATGATCCCCTCTAGTCGTATTTCTTCTAAGTGATTTTTTTAGTCAAATCCCTTTTAATCTATAGCTCTCTACATGACATGAATCAACTCATTCATAAATAACTTAGAGAGTCCGAACTCCTTTGGAATTGGTATATGTCAAAGCTCTTCACCAACCAATGCTTGCTTCCTCCAAACTTTGACTATTAAATTCCAACGGATGGGCACATCACGACAACGGACACTACTCTCCATAACAAACTCCACATGGCCTCGAGTGGCCCACTATCTGATGGTTATGACTGTCACTTTTAAGTTTGTTACAGGCTCCATCTATAAAAGGAACCTTCTAAATACATTTTCTCTGAGCTCTTTTCTTCTTTCCAAAACTCTACTGAATTCTTTCTTGAGCACTCTATTTTTGTTGGTCAGAAGAGTTGACTTGATCGTCGGAGGGTCCTACCAGAGCCACCACCACTAATTTCGGATGGAATTTTATTTTACAGATCATCGATGGAGACCTTTTCTTCCTCAAGTCCAGCTCGATCCAGCGTCAACTAGATTCTGCACCAACATTGGCTATAGTATGATCATTGTAGAAATTAGATCACACTAAGATGGAATCTATTAACCTCGGTAGGAGAGGAGTAGTCCTATAGTGATCATGAGATTTAGTCTTAAGCCCATGGCCATTACAGTGTGAAATAATAAAAAGTAGTTTTTATTAGGATTTTACATCAAACTCGAAACGATCGATTCTATCATATGAAAGGTATGCATTTTGATGAGTTGACTTTAACCTTGGTCCTATCGAGACTCATGATAGAAGAATAGAATCATATGATAACTGCACCGAGAGATTCTTATATATTCAATTCTGATGAATTGCCACCATATACTACTAGGTGTCACTAATAGATTATGAGACTAATTAGAATTATCTTGATGATTAATAATTCTAATTGGATGAATCAAAAAGAGTTTCAGTCCATCAAAAAATATTTTGATGAAGTCAATGATAGAGATCATGATATATTTTATTAACATACATAATTAAACCTATGAGATCACACATACTAGGGTTTGGCTCTGGATGTTTTTAATTGGACTCATACAATTTGATTGATTTGGATTTAATCCAATTATGTTCAAAAAAAATATGCTAGCACACGATTGAACCTAATTTTCTTCTGCATCAAATTAGGCTTAGTCAAATTGGATTTGGCTCACCTGGACACCATTTAATGGCATGTCCTAAAATCTCCTAAAGAGGATAATGATGAGGGGGTGCTAAAAGTGGGCGCCCCCCTATTTTGACTTGGTCTTGCATAAGAGAAGAGGGGCGCACGCCCCCTAAAATTTCTTTAGGGGCATGTGCCATCTATTTTTGAGAGAGAGAAAGGGGTGCATCCCCCCCCTTCAATCCATATGGCATGCACCCCCTTGAGAATAAGTGTTTAGTTTGAATGGGATTCAAATTAGATTAGGAGGATAATGTTTGAATGAGTGAAAGTTAGTTTGATGCAAACTTTAAACTAGATGGAAGTTATGGGGTAACAAACCACCTTATCAGGATAAGGTGGTGCACACCCAAGAGGCCATTTTGTGCAACAAAAGCAATGAAGAATTAAGAGGGGGCACCTGATATCTTAGAGAGTCCTTCTACTTTAAGATCTTTGAACCAATTAAAGACTTTAAGCCCTAGGACTCTAGGTTTCCTAATTCTATAAATAGGAAACCAGCTAAAGGCTTTGATTGTAATTTTGGAAAGTATGAAGTCCTATCAAAGCTCTCCCATGCCTCCTCCCTCTCCTCTCCAGTTACTCTCTCCTTCTCTCTCTCCCAGACCCAATGGTTTGGCTAATCGAAGTTCTCAAAGGTCGAGTGCTGTCCACGCAAGAAGAAGAAGGAGATCTGATCGTATGTCGATCGAAGTACTGATGATGACCCAATTGAAGGCAGATGTACGAGATCCAGATCTGACTTGCCGAAGCTAGATCAAGTCAGAGAAGACACGCAAATCTGAATCTGAGTGGATATCGACAGAGGCCAGACACATGCATGGCTTGAAGGTGAACGTGGATCAAGATTCAGATCATCAAATCATGGAGATTGTCTACCCGCATGATCACCAACCCTTTGTGTGCATGTTTAGTTCTAGAATATGTAATTAGATCTATGAATCCTTAGCTAAATCATATCTAAAAATTTTTTAAATTTTGCTGCATCTGATCCGATCTGATTCGGCTAGCATAAAAATTTCTTTAACTGGTATTAGAGCCAAGTTGTTGGTTCATAGATCGAGATTTCATAGATCTAGATTATGTTTTTGATGAGACTAAAATATGATAAGAGCACGATATTATCATTAAGATACATATTTATCAATTTAATTTTGACTTTTTAAAATAATTAAAAATAGATAGTAAGTAGTGAGTCGGGTCAAATCCACAGAGAAGATAGTATTTTAGTTTTAAAATCTTTGATTTTTATAAAAAAAGATTTTAAAAAAAATTAAAGTTAAAAAATAGAATTATAAATAAAAAATAAAATTTAAAAGATGTAGAAAGATAAACTTGGTACTAAGATCTACTAGTTAAATCTTAGCATCTACTTATAATAAAAATAAAGAGTAATTAAAATTAAAGTATAGAAATTAAATTATAATTAAAAATAAAGAGCTGAAACTTAAATAGCTAAAAAAGTAAATTTTGTATTGATTAAAATTCATAATTTAAATACATGGAATTTAAAAAAATAAAAACTAGAAGTGGGCTGATCTTGATCTTGGATCAACGTTGGCATTGAGATGGTGTAGAAGTCAGCTCTTTCTTTCAATATCGTCTGGCTCGAAGTAACCTTGGATCCAAGCATGGCTCTAACCTGTACCAAACTCTTCTCATAATCAAAGATGCTTTGATTTCATGGCTTGGGGGTCCTTAAATAGAGTGTTAGAGGATTGGATCCTTTATTGCTAAGCAATATAGGACTAAAGAAGAGTTTTGATCAGCAAATATGAAGAAATCTCATGAAAAATTAGATTAAAAGAGTCCTTGGATCGAATTCTATGCAGTTATATAAGTTCTGACCATTAGATCTTAATCAAATGATCCAAAAAAATAAAAAATCAATGTTAATCAGCCCAGATCAAGTCAGATTCAATTCTGACTGTCTATTCATGCTTGATGATGCATGCAAATTTATCGTTATGGTAAGTGCACCAGTCGATCAAGTAATAAAGCTTGTGAGTAGAATATCAGCCCTAGAAGATTGAAAAATACGTACTGAAAAATTCTTTCCTAGACTTTATTTAGACAATTGATTTATAAGAAGTAAAGAAAATAAAAAAATTAAAAAATAATTAATAAATTGCAAGAAGATAAAGAGGGTATAATTACTAGGGTTGAATTCAAGAGCAGTAGGATGCTAGGGCAATCGATTCACCAACTCAATCAATACAATATTTAAATAATCATGCAAATTAGATTAATTTTAATTTATGTGATGGTGGAGTCTCCTAGGATATTCACTATCTTTTGGTCTAGACATAGCAAAACTATTATTATTTATTAACTACTCTTTAGTCCAGGCATAATTTAAATAAATATTGATGCACTAATTTTTATGAAATTCTCTAATTAAAATACATTGCATCCAAAGCATAATAAAATTTTTGTATGCATATGAATCTTAATTCGATTAAAAAATACAAGATATATAAATCAAGAAGCAATAATATAGACGTACTTCTTTCGTATCATATATATTCATCAAAATAATTAGAAAATAGCTAGTAATCTAAAAGCATTAAGCATAGATTTCTGTACTCCTCATGAATAAAATAATACTAAAATTTAATTATATCAAATATTATATCAAAAGGGTGGCTACACCTTAGCCTTAGTAAAAAAAATTAGTTCATGGTAAAAAGAACAAAAATAGAAATTAAAATAAAAGACATGAAAAATCCAAACATATGACTACTTGTTGCTAAATTTTGCCGTCAGTTGCTCTTGGCATGGAGAACTTGATGAAAGAGAGCCGCTACTTGATATACTGGATGTGGAAGATGAACCGCGAAGAAAGAAGAAAGAAAAGAAAATAAACAAATAAGAAAGAAAAATAAAAACTCTCTCTTCTCTCTGTTTCTCCCTCTCTGTCTCCTAACTATTCACTCTGCTATGCTATTCTCTACTCTCCCTCCTTGGTCGACAGCAGGTCCTTAAATAGAGGCTAATCACCATTGTTTTAATTCTTCATGAACTCTTAATTTGATTTTGGAATGGAGTCCTTGCTCGAATGAATCTTGGCTACTAGATCAAGTGTTTGATGCATTAAATTCCATTGAAAACCACCCAGAATCGGTTCAGATCAAGCTAGTTTTGATAACGACCATTGGATCATGATTAAATAGATGAAAAACCACTTAAAAACCCATTTTAATCTCCTAAATCAAGTCAGAATTTATATGAACCATCGGATCTTTGCTGATGATCGACTGCTGACCGTCGGATGGTGCTGAGGAGCTTCTATTGTTTAATCAAAATCAGGAACTCAAAGCAGCCGTTAGATTAAGACCGACGTTAACCCTGACTGCACAATCGCAACTTCATCGTAGCCATCCACTACTATAGACCGATCGCAGACCAAGCTTCCTAGTAGACCGCACTAGTCAAGATCAATCAGAGACCACAACACCATGTGAAATACCCAAAATGCCCCTAGACCTCGCACTCTTTCGGTCCATAGTGGCTCGTGATGATTCTGATATCGCTATGACGTCAGCAAGTCGGGTGGTTCAGGTGGGCAATTCTGCATGCGGTTGGGCTGGACCAGCTAAGCCAATTTTCTGAATCGATTTGGTCTAGACCAACCGATTTTATATTTTTTTCTTTAAAAATTGATTTTAGGCTCATTTGAAATCCATTTTGCTTCAAATTTATTTTGTTTGAACCAAAAATGAAGCTCTTCACATTGGTGACCTTCTTTCCTACATAAGATCAATTAAAGCATCAATTTTTTAAAAATAAAATAATTTATTTTATAATTTAATGCTTTTATTAGTATATTTTTATTACTTATCACACCTCCCAACTTAGTCATTGCTAGTTCCTTAGCAATGCTTTATTTAATATTAATTCATCACCATGTTTCAATAAGATCCTCTATCATAAAATAATAGAACTAGGATTAAAGATCAAAAAGTTTAGAAAGTGCCACTAATTAAGTCTTGAGTTTTAGAAGCAAATTTTGCAGTCAGTATATATAATTAGAAACTTCCTTAGAGTACATCTAAAGATCTACAGCACTTATGTTTGTGAAAACTAACTTAGCATTTGGGTATTAATTTAAAGAACAAAATTATCTTCTCTTATTACCTATTTTGATTAATTTTCTATACACTCCCAAGTTAAGCTCAAGAATTAAGGTAGTTTTCACACTACCTTTTTTTTTTATACTGAGCATCCTAGCCTTCCCTCCACCATTTGACGTGAACCTCCACACTTGACTTAGGTGCAGAGATCCAGTTACTAAACTTTGGACAATTCATATATATTCTATATTCTGTACTATTATTTTATAGGTAGGTAGCTCTTTTCTTAAATTCAAGTTTCTTTGATTGGAATATATATTAATCATCAATTTTTCAGTAATAATTGAATCATCAATTGGCCTTATAATCAATACCTACTTTGCTTTGTATAGTGTGCATGTGCAATTAGAAGTACTGATAGTCTTTCAATGATCTAAGTAGACTGCTAAAAGTCTGACTAACTAATCTATTTCTTAACTTACTACATTCATTAGCAAATACTTTCTAATTTTATTACTCCTGATCTATCTTGCTCAAGATTTTCTTTCTTGATTCATGATTTATTTTTATTTAATTAATTTTTTTATTTATTATTTTTAAATTATTTAAATCTAATTTTTAAAAATTTTAATTAATATTTTTTAAAACTTATTTTTTACCCTCCAACTTAATCAACATTGTATCAATGGAGAAAGGAAAAGTAAAGGGTGCAATAAGGGATAGAAAAGAATACATCTAGTTCAGTCCAGACTAGTTTTTTGAAATTTTGCAAACTGGCTTGAGTTCTCCTTTAGTTTTCTCTACAAAATTAAAACACATATTAGAGTTATAAAAAAGCAACAAGAAACTATGAAAAATAAAAGAAAAGGATCAAAATTGAAAAAAAAAGAAACAACCTATCTAGTAGTTCTGATTTATAGTCTTCAGCTTGACTTTCTTGGAGCTCTAAGCTGGATCAATCCGGTGCCACTTCAATCGATGTACTTTCATGTTTGGCCAAACCTTCTTTCAATTGGATAATGCTAGCTTTAATACTCTCAAACCTATTTTCTACAGAATACTCATGAATTGATTTGTCAATAACATTAATTTGAAAACAAGTTTGATTATCATTGGAATGTTTAATATCTTTAAAAACATTAAAAGTCACTTGTTCATCTTAGACTCTAAGAATTAATTTTTCTTATTGAATATCTATTAAAGCTCCTCCAATAGCTAAAAAGAATCTTCCTAAGATAAGGGATACATCATAATCTTCTTCTATGTCTAGAATAATAAAATCAATCAGAAAAATAAATTTATTTACCTTTACTAAGACATCCTCTACTATACCTCTTGGATATTTAATGAATCTATTAGCTAGTTGAAGAGTGATAGTGTTAGGCTTTGGTTCTCCAAGACCCCGCTTTCTGAAAATAGAGAAGGGCATGAGATTAATACTTTCTCCTAAATCACATAAAACTTTATCAAAACTACAATGACCAATAATGCAAGAAATAGTAAAACTTTCTGGATCTTTTAGCTTCTATGATAATTTATTTTGAAGTATCGCTAAGCATTCTTCATTTAAGTTGACTATCTCATGCTCCTTCAGTTTCTTCTTATTGGTTAAAATTTTTTGAAGAAACTTAGCAAACCTGGGCATCTAAGTAATTGCATCTACAAAAGAAATCTTAATATGTAAATTCTTTAGAATTTTAAAAAAGTTTGATATTGCTCAGGTATGGCCACACAAGAGGGAGGATGAATTAGATTTATAAAATTTTTGGCCAAATTATACTCTAAAATAAATATGTGCTTCTAATTAAGAAAAACTTGAATGCTTATGGTGAATTAGCAATGTGTAGTAGCGGAATCAAAAGCAACTAACTAATGCAAATATGTAAAGCAAATAAGAAAAGCAAGGAAAGCAAAATCATAAAACATACACAAAGATTTTATAGTGGTTTGGTGCAATCCCGCACCTATGTCCACTCTCCAAGCTATCTCCTTGGAAATTTTACTATAATTTGAGATTATAGTATGTTTGTTTTGACTTGGGATCATAAATAAATCCTATTGGTTTTATTGGACTCACCAACCATAATCCTACACTGATACTTTTCTTGGATTCACTATCAATTTGGTTAGTTTTAACCTAGGAGCACCAACCATAACCTTAACACTATCTAATTTTTGGCTTGGACCAATCTACACCCCAAGTTTTTTTCTCCCAAAGAAACTTGTAAAGAAACAAAAATACAAGTATAAAATTCAGCACAAAAATAAAAAGAAAAGAAACTCTTTTTGAAGTTTAATGGAGAGGCTGAAAGATGACTCTTGAAGCTTTGTATTCTCTCCTTTGAAGGCTGAGATGAAGCTTGAATGAATGAGGATGATCATACTTTGAAGCTCTCTAATTTTGATGCACAAGATCCTCTTTTTTCTTTTTTTTTCTTTAGATATTCAATGAACCTCACTATTTTAATGATTTCTACTTTTAATCCACTTAATCTTTCTTTCCAAATATTTCTTTAGCCTTTTATACTCTTTGTGATAGCTTGAGAATCAGTTCTAGCTGTTGAAAGCCTTGAAATAGCCATTGGAGTGAAAAAATAATCATTTGAAAAAGTTGTAGAAAAGTGGCCATTATGATCACTGGGTTGGCTTAGCTTTTGACTGGGTTAGCTCAGTCCTAACTGGATCGGCTTAGTTTATAGCTGGATCGGCTTAGTCCTCTGGATCTTGAAAAACTAGCTATCTGCACTTTCTATCTTTTGCTTTCACTAAGACTAGGTCAGCTCAATCTCAGACTGTATCAGCCCAGTTTTTGTGCCAAGCATGCCGATCAGTCCATTTCGAAAGGGGATGACCTAGGGGTCATTTCTTGGGTTGACCCTTTTGCTAGAACTTGATTTTCTTCTAATTTATGCATCCAAAAATTATTGGACTACCTCCAAAAGATCAAAAATCTTCTAAGCTTGTGCTTGAGGTTTTGAAATAGATTTTCTTCAACTTTATAAAATTATAATTTTGCCCTTTGTCACTTGTTCTTGATCTCCAACTTGATAAAATTATAATTTTAACTTGAAAACCTAAAAAGACCTACATCCATTCTTAAAATACATGGTTAAATACTTAAACACTCAAAGTTTGATAATCATCAAAATCAATCATGAGATCAATAATCTCTCTCTTTTTGATGATGGCAAAACTTTGAGTATATGCATAAAAATATAATTTAATGTATTTTAATAAATTAGCTAGTATAAGTCATGAAGTGATAATATACATAAATATAAATGCACACTCCATGAAAGCTCCAATTAATATTTCATATAATTTATATACTCATATCAAAATAATATTTTAATTTAAAATAATAAGTTTTAAGGTTCCAAGCATGAAATTCATTGAGTTTCTTGATTATTAATTCTTTAAGGATATACTCACTATACCTTGTTCAGATTTTTAAATTTGATTGATACCAAGTTAGTAATCATTTTATCTTTGGTGTTTTCTCTCCCTTACTTTTGCAAATAAAGCTATTTTAAAATTAAATAAAATTTTAAGAGAATAAGCATCAATCGAGTTAATTAAGTATTAAATTATGCATTCAATTCAAATAAACATAGCATTCACTCATGTAGAAACTATTTTTTTTTATTTACTTTAAAAGATATTTATAATGATAATAATCCATTAAAAATCCAAGAGTATGCTATGTAGATGTACTTCTTAATTTTAATTAATAAGAATTTTATGCTTCAAAAATTTAAATAATATAGTCTTGAAAATACTTCTCTTCACTTTGATATTAAAGTAAATCATTCAAACATATATCACAAGAATTTATCTCAAATATTATAATAGCAAGAATATAACCATGAAAATTTATATTTGAAACAAAGCAACTATTCTTTTGCTAAAAGATAAATCAGTAAAATATAAGACATATTATTAGCTGTCTAATCCCAAATGAATAAACTTAAAGTTCTCTTTAAAAATTTGGCTTTAAAAGCAAATGATAACTTTCTTAAAATATTTTGCATGATATCAACTTCAAAAGATTTAAGAAGAGCATTTTTCAAATTTATTTTTTAATATATCATTCAAAGCAAATCATAAAGAGATTTGTTTAATTTTTCAAAAAACATCTCTTTCTCTTCTTAAGTAGTATCAATCAATTTGAAGCATAAATGTATCAATCTTATAATTTATCTCAAGATATAATATCAAAAATATATTCATGCAGACTAGATTATACGTAAGGATATTTTCTTTTTTTTATCAAAGATAAAGTAATAGAATACAAGACGATAATGATCTATTTGATATCAATCGTTAAAATTTTTGATCAAAAAAGATGAAACAATTTAAATTCAGATCAAATTATCTTGATAAGTTAATTTAAATTAATATCAATAAATCATGCAAAATAAATCATAGAGAGATATTCTATTTAAACTTAGATCATTCTTTTCTTAAGAAATATCATTTAATCAAGTTCAAAAAGATATGAAATTCTTGATTTTATCTCAAATGATATCATTTAAGCTATGCAAAATCAGATTTGAGATAAAACATTCTCTTTTTTTGCCAAAAAAAATATAATAAAGTTCAAGACAAGAATGATATCATTTAATCTTTTTTTATTTTTTTATTGCTTTGAAAATAAAATCAAATAATAACTTATCAAAAGATTTTTCTTAATACCACTTGATCTAAAATTCAAATCATTTTGATAATTTTAAATTATGATAAATCATTTTAAATTGATATTGACAAATCATCCAAGGTAAATTATAAATAGATTTTTTGTTATTCTTTGAAAGATCATTTCATCCCTTTTCTTATAAAATACTAGGCAATTAAGTTTAGAAAAGGTATGAACTTTTGGATTTATCTCAAATGATGTAGCATCAAGAATATAGCTTTACAAAATTAGATTCGAGATAAAGATATTCTTTTATTTTTGCTAAAAGATAAAGCATTGAAGTGTAAGACAATGATGTACTATTTGATAGTAATTATAAAAATTTTCATACCAAAAGTTTTGAAATTTAAAATAAATAATAATTATCTTGATACTAATTATTTAAAAATTAAATTAAATAATTTGCTTAGAAATTTTCATGATATCAATAGAACTAAAATTTAGGCTAATTAATAATTTTTTTAAAAATTTGATACCACTTAAAGATTAAAGAAAAACTAATTTTTAGATTCATTGCTTGAAAATAATAGGAATCTTTGTTTGCAAAAGTAAGGAGGAGAAAACACCAAAGATAAAATGATTACTAACTTCATATCAATCAAATTTAAAAATCTAAACTTAAAAGTTAAAATTATATTAATTAAAATTAATGTGGTATCAATTAATTATGCTTAACTTGAAAGAAAAAGAGGAAGTAAAAAGAATTATAAAGCTTAAGAATGCAATTTTTTTTTTAAAAAAATGAAAGATAATGCTAAAGAATGAATATATATGTATATCATTTTGATAATCTAAATTTAAAATATGCTTATTTTAAAATATAGAGGGGGAGAAAGTTGAAAAGTAAACTAATTCGACTATTAATATAAAAAATAAGAAAAATTTATTGATTTGATTTAATTAAAATATTGATGAATTTATGATCTTAAATTCTCTATCAATTACCTTATTTTAAGCCTTATTGATTTTAAACTTTCCATTAAATACTTTATAATCTTTGCAATTTATGCTTTCATATGTTTATTCAATTTGATCTACTTGATTTAAAGTGCTATCAAATAAATAAATTATTTTTTAATATTAAAAATTATTTAAAGTAGTATCATTAATATGCTGGTTTCATATTTTGATTTGCATGATTATTCTTGATAATTAATTAGAGTTAAATTAAATTAAAAATATATTCTTACTTTAAGAAATAAATTTTTAAACCTAATTTTGGAACTCATTGAAAATTTGAATTTGATGCTAAATTTCTAATGTACATTGCAAAATTCTTATGAATTATTTGCATTAAAGCAATTTTTACTCAAAGCAATAAATTTTTTAAAAAAGTGACTATCATTTTTGATACATATTTATTTTATTTTATTCGATACATTTTTGATACATATTTTTTTAAACTTAATTGACTAAAATTTTTTTAAAAAAGAAAAGATTGAATATTAAACTGCATATTATACTTGATTTTATGGTTAAATCTTTTGTAAAGCTCTATTCCTTTTAAAGCTTAAAAGTATATATTTAAAAATCTTATTAAAAGATTATATTCATTTAAAAAGAGGAGAGTCTATAATATTTGAATTCAAGCTAATTTTTGAAAAAAAAAATATTCATTCAAAAGGAGAGATGATTTTTTTGATTTGACTTTATGAGTTTGATACATCTCTCAATTTAATGTCTTAATGTTGATTTTAATGATTTTTTTTCTTATTCTTTTTCATGAGCTTTTTGATGTTGTCGAAAAGGGGGAGAGATATATTGAGTATATGCTTAAAGAATTAATACTTAAGAAACTTAATGAATTTCATGCTTGAAATCTTAATACTTATTATTTTGAAGTAAAATATTATTTTGATATGAGTATATAAATTATGTGAAACATTAATTGGAGCTTTCATGATGTATGCATTTATGTTTATGTATATTATTACTTTAATGACTTATACTAGCCAATTTATTAAAATACATTAAATTATATTTTTATGCATATACTCAAAGTTTTGCCATCATTAAAAAGGAGAAGATTGTTGATCCCATGATTGATTTTGATGATTGTCAAACTTTGAATGTTTAAATATATAACCATGTGTTTCAAGAATGGATGTAGGTCTTTTCAGGTTTTCAAGTTAAAATTATAATTAAAATTTCTTATCTGGATATTGTATTTGTCTCTCTGGGAATGGTAGTGGTGACTTATAGGGCTTCATGTTTGGATCAATAAATTTTATACTAGGAGACCATCCATCTACTGGTTATTTCGATGACTGACAAATTTTGGTTGGCTATTTTGTAGTTTCATCTTCAGTCTTTTTGTCCTGATGTGGCTCCTCGAGCTCTTTACCACTTCTTAATGTGATAGCATTTATTTACTCCTTTAGATTGGTTTTTGTGTTGCTAGGCAAGGATCCTTATGGTCTTCTAAAGATTAACTTGGCCATTTGATGCACTTGCATCTTTAGGTTCCGAATCACTGCTGCTTGATCCTGCCTAAGCTTGGTTTCCAAGTTTCAAATGGCTAGTTCTTGATTTTGTACGAATTTAGCTATCAGCTCCTCCATATCAGGCTTCTTTTCATATGCTTGGAATCTCGAGGGTGGCTGTTATGCTGCATTTTTATTACTACATGAAAAATTTGGATGCTGCCTCCACCCTTGATTGTATGTGTTGGAGTAGAGATTATTTTGCTATAATCTAAAAAAATTGCCAAGATAGTTAGCTATATCAGAAGCTTTAATAAAGAGATTACTTGTCTAGCAGTCGCTTGTATCATCTCCCCCTCCACACAGCTCACACATGATGCTCTGTATCTGCATAGATGATCCCTTTATATTGTTGGCTTTGGCTTTAAGGGCTGCAATCTAAACTAATAAGGCTGGAATGCAATCTACTCCTTGCACAGCGGCTGGTCTTCTCGGCATCATGTGATTTGTTTGCCACTAGCAGTTATTTGATGCCATCTCATCCATCAAATCAAAGGCTTCCTCTATTTTTTGATTAATGATACCTCCTATTGTTGCATCAATCATAGAACGATTAGTAGAAGATAAACCATTATAAATAGTTTGTACCTGAAGCTATATGGATAATTAATGGTGTCGATATCTCCTTAGTAATTTCTTAAAATGCTCCCAAGCCTCATACTGTGTCTCCATCTCCATCTACACAAAAGAAGTAATATCATTATGCATCTTTGCAGTCTTGAAAGGTGAAAAGTATCTAGCCAAGAATTTCTGGGCTAGGACATTCCAAGTAGTAATAGAACCTGTAGGAAGAGAATAAAGCCAACTTTTAGCTTTATCTCATTAAGAAAAAAAATAGCCTTAATCTAATAGCATCATCCAACACCCCATTAATTTTGAAAGTATCATAAAGTTTAAGAAAATTAGAAATATGGGCATTCGGATCATCCTGCATGTGTCCACTAAATTGGATAGCTGAGTGAATCATCTGGATCATCATCAATTTTATTTCCAAATTATTTTCTTGCACAGGCGGTCTCTTGATGCTCGAAGCTGCATTAGTTACAGATGGTGTGATGTAATCATTTAATGGATGATGTACCGCTCGAATAGCTCCTTGACGTCCCTCTACTGCCATATCTAATCCTAGATTAATGTTGTTAGGATCTTTAGCTGCCATATTTCTTTCTTGATTTAATCTTCTAATTATCCTCTCTATTTCTAGATCAAAAGGTAGTAGGTCACTATGTGTAGTGCGTGTCATGCATCAAACACAAACTTAAAAATAAAATAAGAATAAAAATTTAAAATCAAAATTCTAAACTAAAGTAAGGATCAAAATTTTAATATTATTTTAGGCATAATCCCCGACAATGGTGCCAAAAACTTGATGCATGCAAATTTATCACTATAACAAGTGCACCAGTCAGTCAAGTAATAAAGTGTGTGAGCAGAGTATCGTCCATAGAGGATTAAAAAATAAGTATTGAAAAACTCTTTCTTAGACTTTATTTAGAAAATCAATTTATAAGAAGTAAAGAAAATAATAAAAAATAAAAAAATAATTAATAAATTATAAGAAGATAAAGAGGATATAATTATTAGGATTGAATTTAAGAGTAGTAGGATACTAAGGCAATCAGTTCACCAACTTAATCAATACAATATTCAAGTAATCATGTAAATTAGGTTAATTTTGTTTTATATGATGGTGGAGTCTCCTAGGATATTCACTATCCTTTAGTCCAAGCATAGTAAAACTATCAATATTTATTAACTACTCTTTGATCCAGGCATAATTTAAATAAATACTGATACATTAATTTATGTGAAATCCTCTAATTAAAATACATTGTGTCCAAAGCATACTAAAATTTTTACATGCATATGAATCTTAATTTGATTAAAAAATATAAGATATATAAATCAAGAAGCAATAACATAGAAGTACTTGGTCTTATCATCTATGTTCATCAAAATAATTAAAAAATGGCTAGTAATCTAAAAGCATTAAGCATAGATTTATATACTCCTCATGAACAAAATAATACTAAAATTTAATTATATTTAGCCTTAGTAAAAGAAATTTAGTTCATGATAAAAAAAATAAAAATAGTATTAAAATAAAAGACATGAAAAATCCAAACATATGACTGCTTGTTATTGAATTTTGCCGTTAGTTGCTCTTAGCGTGGAGAACTTGATGAAAGAGAGCTGCTGCTTGATATACTGGATATGGAAGATGAACCATGAAGAAAGAAGGAAGAAAGAAAAGAAAATAAATAAATAAGAAAGAAAAAGAAAAGGTAAAACTCTCCCTTCTCTCTGTTTCTCCCTCTCTGTCTCCTAAACTATTCTCTCTGCTCTCCCTCCCTATCGGCATCAAGTCCTTAAATAGAGGCTAATCACTATTGTTTTAATTCTTCCTAAACTCTTAATTTGATTTTGGAATGGAGTCCTTGTTCGGATGAATCTTGGCTACTGGATCGAGTGTTTGATTAATCAAATTCCATCAAAAACCACCCAGAATCAATTTAGAACAAGCTAGTTTTGATAACGATCGTCGGATCATGATCAAATGGACGAAAAACCACTTAAAACCTATTTTAAACTCCTAAATCAAGTCAAAATTTATATGGACTATTGGATCTTCGAAGATGATCGACTGCTGACCGTCGAATGGCATTGAGGAGCTTCTATTATTTAATCAAAACTGGGAACTCAAAGTAGTCATTGGATTAAGATCAGCGTTAACCTTGATCGCACGATCGTGCCTTCATCGCAGCCATCCACCACTATAGATCGATCGTAGACCGGGCTTTCCTATAAACCATGCTAGTCGAGACCAATCAGAGACTGCAACACCATGTGAAATACCCAAAATGCCCCTAGACCTCGCACTATTTCGGTCCATGGTGGCCTACAATGATTTTGACGTCACTATGACATTAGCGGGTCGGGTGGTTTAGGCGGGCGGTTCTACATGTGGTCGGGCCGGACCGGCTGAGCCAGTTTTTTGAACCTATTTGGTTTGGACCGACTAGCTTTATATTTTTTATTTTTATTTTTTCTTTGAAAATCGATTCTGGGCTCATTTAAGTCTAATTTACTTCAAATTTATTTTGTTTGAATTAAAAAATTAAGCTCTTCATATTGGTGATATTCTTTCCTACATAGGTTTAATAAAAGCATCAATTTTTTAAAAATAAAATAATTTATTTTATAATTTAATATTTTTATTAGTGTATTTTTATCACTTATCACTTGATGATGAGATTTTGATTGTTGGATCGTGCTTGGATGCCTTGATCACCATCGGGATGAACATCAATAGTTGGATCAAGTTCTGGAATGCCCGGAGCCGTCCGATCATGCTCGGGTAGCTGGCTGAATTTGAATCAAGATTGAAAATAATATCAATCATTGGATCAATATTTGAGCAAGATCTGACCATTAGATCAAGCTCTGGAATGCCCATAGCCATTGGATAGAAGTAGTGGAAAGAAAATCGAATCAGAATAAGAAAATATCCCCACCGTCTGATCTTGACAGTAAACCACATGAACTGTTCGATATTGTGCCTATACTGTTTATGTAGATTGTGTGGACCGACTATACCGTAGACCGTAACCAATCAGCATGCATCTTTGCATGTAAAATTACTATTTTACCCCTGAATACCACGTGAGATTTTTTTTGAATCTTTTAAGGGTCTTGGTCCACCACGTGGCAACCTGTGATTTGTTGTCTTCTACTGTGCTGGTGGTTTATGTTTGGATTTATGGATCAGTGGCTGGCTTCTATGGTTGAGCCAGCTTGAACGGTGCACCAATTGAGCTGGGATACGTCAGCTAAGCTACTTTCGATGGCTTGACTGAGTGCGTCGGCTTGGTTGGGCGAGCTGACTGAGCAATTTTTTTTTTTTGAAAATTAATGTTGGATCCATTTTAACTTCAATTTGCTCCAAACTTATTTTGTAGTGACCAAAAAAATGAGCTCTTTCCATTGATAAATATACTTTCTAAAATAGATAAAAGTATTTAATTATTAAAAATAAAAATAATTAATTAATAAACTAATATTTTTAATAATATTTTTTTGGTAGTTATTACACCTCCTAACTTAAGCTTTGATCATCCTTGAGTAAAGAAAAAATTTAGTTTTAGATATTTTTTAAGCTTTAGAGTTTCAAATTTTATCTAAATAATTTTTAAAATAGCCATTGATGTTTAGTAGAGTATAAATAAGGTATATCATTAGGGTATTAATACTTATCAATATAAAATTAAGTAAAGAATATTCAACTTTTCTAAACTTTTTTTTTAAATTGACCTATCTTTATCTTTGAATCATCTAAACTTTTATATCGACAAGTGTATTGCTACTTTCACCCTTCATTTATTAATATTTTTATTCATATTGCCCAATTTTTGATGTGAATATCATTGCTTGCTTAGACAACGAGACTTAGTTATTCGATGAAAAATTAATATACTTTTTTTTAAAAAAAATATTATACTACTATTAAGTGCCTTAATTCCTTAAGCTTTTTATTTGATTCATGTAGCAAGTCTTGAGCCAATGACTCTCAAATCAGTTGGCTTTAGGGCACTAGGTATAAAATACCTCTCAGACTTACTAGCTCAAATCAAATAGGCTACGAGTTAAGACTAGTTTTACGATGAGCTTCTTTATCTTTTCCATCTTTTGATGTGAAACTCAATGTTTGCTTAGGCAAAGAGCCTAGTTACTTAGTGAGAAATACTTAAAAATTATTTTATTTTAAGAGTAATTTTTTTATATATAAAAAAATATAGTTACCCTATACAAGCCCATAAAAAGTATACTTTTCTTTGATGCTAGTAGAAAAAATCAGAATTGCTCAAAAAATATTATTTATATTCTAGACTTAACTCTTTAGTAGATTTTTTTAATATTTGATCCCTCAATATTTCATAAATTTTCTAATCTATTAATCAATTTTCTTTTAAAAATGCTTAGTTCAACTCAATTCTTAAGCATAATCAAGTATCTAAATGCTAAATACTAACTTCTTCAAGGACTTTAAAAATTTAAAATTTTTATTATTCTCTCCCTAACTTAATCGACATTATCTTCAATGGAGAAAGAAAAATAAAAGATGTAATAAAGAATAGGAAAGAATATATCTCACTCAATATGTTCTTGATCTAGCATGGTCTTTTAAAAATTTAAGCTCTTCCTCCAACTTATTCAACATGTCCAAGAAAATTTGGAAGCTTCCTCCTTATCCTAAGCTTTTTATTTTTTCTATAAAATAAATAAAAAAATAGTAAGCAATATTTATAAGAAATTTAAAAAAATTAAAAATTTATTTATAATTTTATTTACAAGAAAATTAAAAAAATAAAAAAATTAATGCTCGTGCCTTCCTCGATAATGGTGCCAAAAATATGATAAGAGCATGATATTGTCATTAAGACATCATATTTATCAGTTTAATTTTGACTTCTTAAAATAATTAGAAATGGATAGTAAATAGTGAGTCAAATCGAATTCACAAAGAAAATAGTATTTTAGTTTTGAAATCTTTAATTTTTATAAAAAAAATTAAAAAAGAAATCAAAGTTAAAAAATATAATTATAAATAAAAAATAAAATTTAAAAGATGCAAAAAGATAAACTTGGTACTAAGATCTACTAGTTAGATCTTAGCATATACTTGCAATAAAAATAAAGAATAATTAAAATTAAAGTATAAAAATTAAATTATAATTAAAAATAAAAAGCTAAAATTTAAATAGCTAAAAAAGTAAATTTTGCATTAATTAAAAGTTTAAAATTTAAATACATAAAATTTAAAAAAAAAGAAAATAAAAACTAGAAGTGGGTGATCTTGATCTTGGATCAGCGTTGGCATTGAGATAATATAGAAGTCAACTCTTCCTCTCAGCACCGTCTATGTCGAAGCAATCTTGAACCCAAGTATGGCTCTAACCTATACCAAACTGATTAGTACCATAAATTCACCAATAAAAGTATTAATTTATTAATTAATTTATATTAATTTTTAAGAATTATTAATTAATTTATATATAATTTTTAAGCAATTCATATTTTTATTAATTAAAAAATAATAAAAATTAAAAAATAAAATTTTATAATCAATAGAAAGAGATCATTTTTTTGATCATAACAAAATAAGTTTGAAGCAAAACGGAGCTAAAACGAAAAAGATATGAATTTCTAAAGAAATAAAAAAATATGAAAAATAACATACGGCTCAAATGGCTCAAGCCGCCACGCCGCAGCAGTCGGCATGTCCAAACGTGTTGAGCCAAGCCAACCAAGCTGGCATGTCAAGCCATCCATGCTAGCCGACTCAAGCCCAGAAGCCATCAGCCGTCTACAGCACAGTGTGCATCGCCAGCTCAGCAGACACCGGCGAATTAGCGCTTGCCACATGGTGGACCTAGACCCTTAAAGGGTCCACAGAAATTTATCATGGCTCACAGGACAATCTGGCCTTTTCACTCGGCAACAGAGGCACTGATTGGCTGTGGTGTATGGTACGGTCGGTCCATGCGGTCCATAAGAACAGTAATTGCGTCATCGGACAGTTGCGGTAGCTTGCGGTCAAGATCGGACAACTGTGGTTATTTCTGGATTTGATTCAGCTTCAGACTTCATGCGGATCACCATCCAATGGTAGCGCTCAATCCAGGAGATGATCCGATGGTCCAAAACACTCTCGATGATGATCAAGACTTCCGATGCATGATTTGCAGCCAGATTTTCTCCATCAACGCATGATCGGACGGTCAGAATTTAATCTGACTTGATCTAGGCTGATACGCATCCGATTTTGATGATTTTTGGACCGTTGGATTCCTATTGAATGGCTAGATTTCACCAAACTTACCAGAGTTGTATTAGAGCTATTTTGATTCAAATTTTATTCAAATTTCTTTATATTTTGATGATTACAAAGGCTATTAGTTCCACATTGCCTTCAGAAATAAATATCCAACCCTTCTAGCTCTATAAAAAGGATCCTAAGCCTCTTGAAATAGAGAGATCGGGTGGAAGGGAAGCTAAGGTATAGGGTGGAAGTCAAGCTCTAGGTTAAAGGTTACTTCAAAGCTACAGTGCTGAGAAGAAGAGTCAGTCTTCTACACCATCTCCACGCCTACGCTGATCTGCGATCTTCTTCTAGTTTTTTCTTTCTTTTTCTTTAATTTTTTGTATTAAAATTCTAAATTTTTTTTAATTTCTTGTATTTAAATTCTGCATCTGAGTTTTAAATTTAATAAAGAAAGTTTAATTGTTCTTTTCAATTCTAGCTCTTTAAATTAATTATTCTTCATTGCTTTTTAATTTTATTGCAAGTAGTTGCTAAGATCTAAATAGTAGATCTTAGTACCAAATTTATTTTTGCATAATTCTAGTTTTATATATAAATCTATTTTTTGACTTTAATTTTCAAAAATCCTTCCTTTCTTTTTTTAAACAAAATAATAATAAAAATTAAAAGAATCAAAGATTTTAGAAATAAATCATTGCCTCTCTATGGATTCGACCCGACTCACTATTCTTTTCATAATTTTTAATTAATTTAAAAAGTAAAGAGTCGGATTTAAACTGATAAACACGGTGTCTTAACGACAAAATCGCATTCCTATCACAAACTCTTTTCATGATTGAAGATGCTTTGATTTGATGGCCTAGGGATCCTTAAATAGAGTGTTGGAGGACTGGATCCTTTGTTGCTAAGCAATATGGGACTAAAGAAGAGTTTTGATCAGCAAATATGAAGAAATTTCATGAAAAATTGGATTAAAAGAGTCCATGGATCGAATTTTATGAAGTTCCATGAGTTCTGACCATCAGATCTTGATCAAACGATCCAAAAAATATAAAAAAATAGATGTTAATTAGCCCAGATCAAGTTGGATTCAATTTTGGCCATCCATTCATGCTTGGTGATGAGATTTCAGCCATTGGATCATGCTTGGATCCTTGATCACCTTCAGGATGAACACCAACCATTGGATCAAGTTCTGGAATGCCCAGAGCCATCCAATCATGCCTGGATAGCTAGCTAAATTCAAATCAAGCTTGGAAGTAATACCGATAGTTGGATCAAGATTTGAGCAAAATCTTGCTACCGGATCGAGCTCTGGAACACACGTAGCCATTGGATCAAAGTAGTTGGAAGCTATAAAATCGAAGAGGAAAACATCCCCATTGTTCGATCTTGATTGCAAACAACCTGGACCATCCGATTGTGCCTTTACTGCTTATGTGGACTGACTATACCACAGACCATAACCAATTAGTGCACACCTTTGCATGTGAAATTATCATTTAATGCCTAAACGTCGTGTCAGAATTTTTCTGAACCTCTTAAGAGTCTTGATCCACCACATGGCAGCCTGTGATTTGCTGCCTTCTATTAAGCTAGCGGTCTACGTCTTGATTCATGGACCGATGGTAGGCTTTTATGGCTGAGTTGGCTTGACTAGCATGTCAGCTGAGTTGGGATGCGCTGGCTGACTTGCTTTCGACAGCTTGGTTGGGTAAGCTGATCGAGCCATTTCATTTTTTAAATTTTTTTCTTTTTTCTTTGAAAATTCATATCGGCTCTGTTATAGCTTCAATTTGGTCCAAACTTATTTCATTATGATCAGAAAAATAAGCTCTTTTCATTGATAAATATATTTTCTAAAATAAATAAAAAATTAATTTTTAAAAATAAATATAAATTAATTAATAAATTAATATTTTTAATGGTGTTTTTATGGTAATTATCAAAATAGCATGAGTTTAAAAATGCATGTGATGTATTTTTAATAGATACATGAGATATATGCAAAGCATAATTAGATTAGATCTATTTTTATATATATGATATATGCATGTTATAAATCTACATCTTAGTAGCAAAGTTCTCCGAATGAGGTAGTCACCATGGCTTTCCGATCATAAGAGAAAGAAGGATTTAAAAGTTCTTACTATTCATACGATGGAGTGCTTTTATTACATGTAGGGGTGCTGATATGATGGTCCTCATGAAGAAGAATAAAACTACTTTCTACTAAATCCTAAATCCAAAAATCATAGGATCTATTTTTCATGCTTTGTTTTATGAACATTGTTACACTTAATTAAAAATTAAGTTATGAAAATAATTAGATCTAAAAATTGAGAATTAAAAGATCTAAGATATTTTCATAATACATAGGTTCAAGATGTGGGTAGGTTGATTAAGTCTAGCATGAGCGATTGATCAAACCGAATCAAGAGTTGGTTAGGATGGGATCAAGAGTGCTCTATGACCAGCCCAATAGTTGTAAATTTGATCAAGATCGATTAATAGCCATATGTTATCGATCACTTCAAGATCTAATCTGGCTCTATGATTCGAGCTTAGATTGTAGATGAACCTAATTAATTTTGAATTGACAAATTGATGTCTAAGGTAAGTCCAGTAGATACAACTATTGATCATTAATTAAAAGCTACTTGTCTAGATAGCATAAATTAAAATTGTAGTTGTGACTAATTAAGGATGAAACATAAATTAAAATCTTCTTGAAAAATATTAAGTCATGTGGTCTTCCACCATTGTAGTTGTGCAGGCCCTTCCCAAGGTTGACTATTCTCGATTAGACATAGTGGTTCAGTTGCATCGGAAAGACACAACCACACTATTAGGCATAAGATGCTATGGGATGGAGGAAGGGTTGGGCTCAATATTATAGATATGGTGAGGGTCCCAATCACAAATCTATTTCATGCAAACGGTAGGTCTGACTTAACTAAAGAGTAGAGCAATAATTCGGACATGGTGAGCTTCATGAATTAGAGACCGAAGTTGGCTACAACATATTTAAAAAAATATTGAACAAGAGTTATTCACTCATCGACTGACTCATCATCAATAACTGTTAGGAGAGGTGGAGAGTCAATCGGTGGGACTGTAGCACTTACTAAAAATCTTTAATCACAGAGATTTTCACATCTTTTCCATAGGAGTATAGGTATCCAAAAAAATAATCAAAGCTCTAATTTATTTTTAAAATAAAATTTTTAAAGTAAATTAGTTAAGTCAAAATACAAAGTCTAACTAGAAACTTTGACTCTCTATAGGAATCATGTTTGCTTCCAACCTCCTAGCTAGAATCTTAAAGACCAATAGGTTAACTGGACCTAATTTCAAGAATTGGCTCCAAAACTTAAAAATAATTTTGAGTTTTGAGAAGTTGATCTATGTCCTCGATTAGGACCTTCTCCCTCCACTAGCCCATCCGACCACTAATCAGAGAGCATCTCATGATAAGTAGCTAGATGATGATAATAAAGTCAGGTGCTACATGTTGATGTCGATGTCAAATGAGTTGCAGCGCCAACATGAGGACATGAGAATTGTCAGGTAGATGCTGGCTTACCTGCAAAAGTTATATGATGAGCAGAGCTGCATAACTCACTACGTAGTGTCCAAGCAACTCTTTAAGGTGTAGATGCCTGATGAATAGTCGATCCATGTGAAGAAAAAATTCTGATTTTTTGGATCAGGTTCGTTTAGATCTGATTGGATCAAGAGATATATTTCAAAAAAAAATTTCTTTGATCCTAACCAGATCTGAGATGTTTCAGATTTGATTCTTATTATTCTAATAATAAAAATAAAATCTAAATAAATTAAATCAAATTTAATTTACCTTGATGTAGGGTAATCCTATTACCCGTTGATGATCCTATAAACAGTGGAAGGTTCTAGATCTAGCCATGCAAGTGCCTAGCCTCTACCGATATCTACTCAGGCTGGATCTAGAGATCCTCTTCTTCTCTATCACATCTCCAAAAATCAGATCTGGAGGATCTTCAAAACACCTTTCGAAGATCAGCAGTTGTTCTTTGCAGCAGCACAGCCTTCTAGCCTTTTGTCGCCTTTCTCTTATCTGGATTGCATCAACATAGATCCCAAACACCTTTGGGCATGGAGAGGAGAAGGAGAAGATGGACTTGGCATGGAGGAGGAGGAGGGAGGCAGCCTTGGGGCGTGGAGAATTGTGTTGCTCTTTGAGTTGGGCGCAAGATCTTATTTATAGATCTAGCGTGATCCAACTCCCTCTTCTTCCCAACCAATCACAACCTTTTGTGAAATCAGATCTAAATCTGATTGGTAGGAATAGAGTCCCCTGGATTCATCGTTAGATGGCACCTAAGACTAGTCAAACTTGGTTCTTAGGAGAAGTCTAATACGAATCTTAAATCTGATTTAATAGACTAAGCGTGATCCAACTCCATCTTCTCCAACCAATCACAACCTTTTGTGAAATAGATCTAATCTGATTAGTAGGCATAGATATCCCTAGATTCATCCTTAATGGCACCTAAGATCTGTCAAACTTGGTTCTTAGGAGAAGTCTAATCAGAATACCAAAAAGGAGATGGAGTCCCTGTCCAATAGGGACTCCTGGCACCTCCAACTTGGGCACATCCATGGCAAGCAGGTGCGTGCGCCTCTCTCCTGCTAGGTTCTGGTAGGTGGGACAAGCCCCCCAACAACTCTTCAATAGGTGTGTGACATGTGGAACAGAATCAAAGTATCAATGGTTAACATTTGACTAGTCAAAGATCAACTTTTGACCAATAGTCAAAGGATAGAAATGGTAGGGTGACCAAAATGGCAGGTATTGTCTTACAAAATAAGACAACCCTTTTCTGACCTGGACAGGCTCTAGTCAGACCATGTGAAGGTCTCTAAATAAGCACAAACTCCTTTGGCTCAGTAAGAATAACTATTTATGATATACAAAAGAAGAATCTAGGTTCAATCGAGTGCTAGCACGATTTTCTTGAACCTAATTGAATCTCATTCAGATCAATTGAACTGGATCAGTTCAATTGATGATCACGCAGATTCAAACCCATGTTTATGTGACCTAGTTAGGTTCAGTTCTATATGGTAATGGGATATGTCATGATCTCTATCATCGACATCATCGAAACTTCTTTTCGATGGATCAGAACTCTTCTGATTCGAACAGCTAGAATGATCGATCATCTAAATCATTCTAATTGCTCCAAAATCCACCAGTGACTCCTAGTAGTATATGGTGGAACCCATCAGAGCTAATGTAAACCTGTGGTGACACCCTATGTGATTAAGTTCTACATCTTGAGCTCAATCAGTAGTTATGGTAACTCGTCAACCCTAATTTCTATCATATGTGTAATCATTCGATTCAAGTCCGATGTAAAACCTAAATAAAACTCTTTTCTATTATTTCACTTGCCATGGCATGGCTTCTAAATCTATTTCTCATTGATCATCATAGGGCTTGCTCCCTACCACCTGAGGTTTGATAGATTCCATCTGGATGCAACCCAGTTCCTACAAGAACATTCATAGCCACTTAAACACCTCTAGGTTCCATGTGGCTAGGAAACCGAGTAATGGTGTAGTCAAACCATAATTACCTTCAAGTGAACTGTCGACTAACCTCAGGTCAAAGAAACCAGACACACCACTTGCTGCATTCGAATCAGTCATTGACGATGTAAGTAGGCTTCCTAATGACTACTCTAGGTGGTCACGCTCAGTGCCCTCGTTCTCTAATAAGTATCTGTACTCTCGTTTTGGTTCGTCTCACACCGGTAGATCAGATTCATCTACTAAAAACGAAGCGATTTGTACACCAACCTTCTGGATCAATCACCATCCCTGTGATGATCCTATGGTCGGGAGATTTAAGAGTAAATAATGATTATCCATGTCTTAAATTTTCAACTCTTGAAAATATGAATATCCATTATCATTAACTCAAAAGATGTATCAACAGACACTAAATATACATATGTGATAGAAATAACCCATTTTATTGATTTATAGTCAAAATTATAATTTTGCCCCTAGAAGTGTATTACAAGTGTCACCAATTCTGGCTTCTAGAGCACATATATCTAACAATCTCCCACTTGCCCTAAAGCCAATTAGCTACAACTCTATGTCCCATCTTCTTAAGGTGGGCTTCAAATTTTTGTTGTCCCAATGGCTTTGTAAGTGGGTCTACTGTATTTCTACGGAGTTGACTCTCTTGACCTCGACGTAACCCTTCTTGAGGTAATCGTGGATGAGGTGGTATCACCGCTCAATGTGCTTGGACTTTTGGTGAGACCTCGGCTCCTTAGCAAGGGTTATGGCACCATCTGTGGTCACAGTACAGGGAATGGCATCTAATGGCATTACTCCATTTCATCGCAAACTTCTTATACCCAGAATGCTTCCTTCGTAGCCTTTGATGCAGCGATAATATTCTATTTCGATGGTGGAATCTGCTATCATGATTTCTTGGAACTTTTTTCAGTTGACAGCAACACCATTGCACAGAAATAGACTCCGGAGTCACTTTTGATCATCTATATCGGACATGAAATCCAAAGTCTGTGTATCCTTGGACATGGAGTTCTCCGTTACCAAAGATCAACATCATATCTTAGTTTTTCTTCTCAGTACTTAGAATACATTTCACCAGAAGTTCAGTGTTCTTCATCTGGATTTGACTGAAGACTGCTTGTGACACTCACAGCATGGGCTATATCAGGTCGTGTACATAACATGGCATATCATGAGGTCTCCCTATTGCAGAAGCATAAGGGATCTGGCTCATGCTGTCTCATTTTATTCTTAAGTGTGCTAGGTAACTATCTTTTTGGAAGATGAATACCATGTCTTGACGGGTATTAATCCCCTCTTAGGTTTTCATGCTAAACCTCTTTAGTACTTCCTCTATGTACATTTTTGTGAAAGTCCTAGCATCCTATTTATCTATCTCTATATGACCTTAATTCCTAGAATAAAGGATGTTCACCTAGGTTTTCATGTGAGAATTCCTTGGATAACCATATTTGACTTCGTCATCATGGGAATAATCATTCCAATAAGAAGGATGTCATCACAGTACAATATGAAGAAGACAACAGTGCCCACTGACCCTTTTGAATACATATGTGTCCTCTTTCATTTTTGATGAAATCAAATATTTGATCACATCATTGAAATGAGTGTTCCAACTCCGAGATGCTTGCTTAAGTCCATATATGGACCTTTGCAGCTTAAAACTGTGATCAGTATCACTGGATGTGAAACCTAGCGGGTTCTAATATAAAGATATCTTTCTCAAGAATTCTATTTTAGGAATGCATTATTCACATCCTTTGCATATTCAACGAATAGGCTGCAACGCAGGCAATGTGTGGATGGATTTTAGCATAGCCACTGAAAAAAGGTATCATGATAGTCAATGCCTTCGCATTTGACTATAACCTTTTATGCCACTATGTCTAGCCTTGAATGTCTCCATCATTTCATCTGCAACATCTTTCTTTAAAGATCCATTTACACATATAGTACTATACTTCTGGTGGATCTTACCAAGGTCCAGACTTGGTTTGAGTGGCATTGAGTCAATTTCTGACTGCATTGCCCTTCTTGCCATTTCTGGAGTCGATATCTGATATCGTCTCATTGTAGGTTTTGGAATCATCACCAATGAGCACCATTACCTACGAGAACATTTTCTCTACTTTATCCTAAAATATATACAGTATCTTTCAAGGGGATGGAAAATTTTTTCGATCTATGAGGTGGAAGAGGTAGTGTTCTTATTGCTCAACCTGATTTGATTCTATTGGTCCTTACCTCGTTGTACTTTGAGACTTCTCATCAAGCTTAATCTGCTTTCCAATGCCGCTATCTTGATAAAACTATTTTCAAGAAAGATGGTATGTCGACTCATAATCACATTATGGTCTTTTGGAATATAGAAATAGTATCCTAATGACTGTTTAGGATATCCTATGAATCGAGCTCTGAAGGACTTAAACTCTAACTTATTCGCTTGTTGTCTTTTGACATGAGTCGGATAACCCAAATTCTGAGATGAACTCAGACTGGATTTCTTAACCGTGCCATACTCATACGGTGTGGTAGGAATAGTCTTAGAGGGACCCTATTAGTAGATAAATTGGAGTTAACAATGATGTCCCAAAGGAATCAGAAGGTCTGTGAAGCTCATCATGGATCGGACCATATTCAATAGAGTCCGATTTCTCCATTCTGAAACCCCATTGAGTTGAGGTATTCCCGATGGAGTCCATTGAGAGACTATGCCATTTTTTTTTTGAGATAGTCTAGGAATTCCTGGCTAAGGTATTCACCTTCTCGATCTGATCGAAGAACCTTAATGGGTTTTCTAGTTTATTTTTCTACTTCATGTCTGAATTCTTTGAACTTTTCAAAAGCTTCAGACTTGTGTCTCATAAGATACACATACCCATACCTAGACAGATCATCGGTAAAGGTAATGAAGTAGACAAAATTGCCTCTAGCCGGCACATCAAATGGGCCGCACACATCAGTATGTACTAGGGCAAGGAGATCTGTGGCCCTCTCCCCATGTCCAACAAAAGGGAGTTTAGTCATTTTGCCTTGAAGACAAGATTCACAAGTTGGATATGACTCAAAAGTCAATGGACTCAATAGCCCATTTTTCTCCAATTTGTTGATCCTATCTTCTGCTATATGACCTAATCTCAGGTGCCATAGATATCTATCATTTGGACTATCCCTAGGTCGTTTGGCATTCACGTTTTGCTCGATAGTTAGAATAGGTACATCAATATGTAGCTGATAAAGACCATTAATAAGGAAACCATTTGCAATTTTATTTCTTTCATAAAGAATGTTACAATGGTCCTTAAAGAAGGTGAATCACATAGCCTTCTTGTGCTAAGCATGAAACAGAAATCAAATTCCTGCTAGCTGCAGGCACATAATAACAGTCTTTCAAAACTAAGTCTAAACCAGATGGTAATCGAAGAGGGTATGTTCCACATGGCTACTGCAGCAACTCTTGCTCCATTACCGATGCGTAGGATCATGTCTCCATCCCTCAGCCTCCTGCTATCCTCAAGACCCTGCATGGAAGTGCACAGATGAGCACTAGAACCAGAGTCAAGCACCCAACTGGATGCAGAAGAAACCATAAGGTTAGACTCAATAACGAGCATACCTCCAGAAGGACCTTCCTTCTTGTTCTTCAGGGTGGCCAGGTAAGTAGGGCAGTTCCGCTTCCAATGGCCGTCGCTGTTGCAATGGAAATACTTTTCTTTGACATCGGCCTTTTTCTTCGGCTCTGCCTTCTTCTTCTTTGATCCTTCCATCCTTTTGCTTTTTCACAGACTTCTTTTTCTTTCCATAAGACTTTCTTTTGGAAGAAGTCCGTTCCATAGCAAGAACTGAGCCTTTAGAACCTTTCATAGAAAGCTCAGCGGTAACCAGCATATTCATTAACTTCGGCCAAGGAATTCTTGAAGTTTATGCATGTGGTAATTCATGATGAATTGCCCATATGCATCAGTCAAGGATTGCAGAATAATATCATTCTGCAGGTCCAAGTCTAACTTCACACCGAGCTTCTCAAGCTCTTCCATGTCCTTGATCATTGTCAGACAGTGATCTTGGACTGACTGCCCATCACGCATCTTAGCCTTAAAAAGTCATTTCGTGACTTGATATTTGGCTGCGCGACTCTGTTCACCAAACATCTCCTGCAGGTGAGCCAACATTTGGCGAGCAGTCCCGATATCCTTCATGTTGGCGCTGGAGCTCATCAGACATCGAGCCCAACATGTAATATCTGGCCTTATTATCTTCGTCAATCCATTTTTTCAGAGATGCTCTCTGTTCAGTGGATGGACGGGCTGGTAAGGTGGGAGGGTCCTGGTCCAAAACATGGGTTAACTTCTCAGAACCCAAAATAATTTTGTAGTTCCTGAGCCAATCTTTATAATTGGGTCCAGTCAGTCTATGTGTGTCCAGGATACGTGCCAATGGGTTGGACGCAGACATTTTTCTGTAGAGAGTCAAAGATTCTAGTTAGATACTGTAATTTTGACTTGACCAATTTGTTTAGGATTTTATTTTTAAACAAATTAGCTCCCACTATTTTCTCGGATCCCTACACTCCCTCTGTAGAGATGCGAAAATCTCCATGATTAATGATTTCTAGTGGGTGGTGCGGTCTCACCAACTGACTCATCACCTCACCTAACAGTTATTGGTGATGGGTTAGCCAATGAGTGAACAACTCTTGTTCAATGATTCTCTAATCATGGTGCACCCAAACTTGGTCTCTAATTCATGAATCTCACCGTATCCGGAATATTGATCCACTCCTTAGTTAAGTCAGACCCACCATTTGCATAGACTGGGTTCCTAATTGAGTCTCTCACCGTATCCAAAATATTGAGCCCAACTCATCCTCCAGCCCATAGCATCCAATGCCTAATAGACATGGTTGCATCTTCCCGGTGCAACTGAGCCACTGTATCCAGCCGAGAACAATCAACCCCGGGAAGGGCCCGCACATCTACAATGGTGGAAGACCTCAGACTTAATCTTTTCTTAGGGAGAATTGATTCAGGTCTCATTAAACTAGACTTGTCATAGTCATAACAATTATGACTAACCTAGTGGCATGGGTTAGCTCGGATTATTGACCACCTCAGATCAGAACTGTGTCAACAGATATGGCCAGGTAAGTGAGACCGGTGGAAGGAATATGCCATTAACTCGTACAAGAATGCATTCAGGTCGAGTAGCTTCCAATTAAAAATCAGTCGGTCGTATGTGCCAAACTTACCTTAGACACCAAATTGTTGAGTCAGAACCAATTGGGTTAGCCTACAATCCAGACTCTAACCTCTGAGCCTAATTAGGTCTTGCTTGATCGTGACTCGATCTTGACCCAGACTTAATCCTATTAGGCTGGTCAATTTAAGCATTGTTGATCCCATCTAACCAACTCTTGATTCGGTTTGATCAACCGCTTAGACCTAATTGAGCTACCCAAGCCCGAACCCAGTATTATGAATATGTCTTAGATCTAAAATTCTCAATTTTAGACCTAATTAATATTCCATAATCTTAATTCTTAATTAAGTAGGGTTCATAAATAAAATATGCACAATAAATCCTTAGGGTTTCAGGATCTAGGGTTTTGCAGAAAGTAAGTTTTGGATTTCTGATTAAGGACGAACACGCAGCACCCCTACACATCATAAGAACACCCCATCGGATGGGAGGAGAGGGCCTTTAAATCCTTCTTCATTCTTATGACTGGACGGCCAAGAGGAACGCCTTAATCAGGAACATGCAATACTACAAAATAGTTTTAGATCTATATCATATATCTCATATACAAATTAGATCTAATCATGGCATATTTTGCATACATCTCATGTATCGAATCATGCATATTTTTAGATCTAAATTATCTCATAATAATCTAAAAAATTAGATTTAAATTGATCTAATCAAAATAAATTCTAATCTAGATAACTATGTAGAACTATTCTACAACTAGTCTAGACATGCATCAATCATATCTCATATGATGTTTAAAATTAAATAATTTTATTTACTATTTTTTAGATGTTATTATAATAATTATAATATCAAAAAATAGTAAATAAAAGATCTAAAATATGATTTAATCAGATTAAATTGAAAACATGCAAGACTATTCTATAGAACTATTCTATTTTAGAACTAGTCATGCATATTTCTAATCTTAGATCCAAATTATTTAATTTTAATTTTTTCATTTTAGATCTGATCACATCTCATGTGACATCTAAATCCTAATTAAAATAAATTTAAAATCAGATCTAAATTTAGAACCTGGCTCTGATATTGAAGGAAAATTGATTTTCGGTCCAGGTTCGTTCAGATCTGATCAGATCAAGAGATATATTTCAAAAATTTTTTCTCTTGATCTCAATCAGATCTTGATATGTTTCAGATCTGATTCTTATTATTTTAATAAATAAAATAAAATAAGATAAATTAAATCAAATTTAATTTACCTTGATTTGGGTAATCCTATTACCCTGTTGATGATCCTGTATTGCAGCGGAAGGTTCTGGATCTAGCCACGCAAGTGCCTGGCCTCTACCGGTATCCACTCAGGGTTGGATCTGGAGATCCTCTTCTTCTCTATCACATCCTCCAAAAATTAGATCTGGATCTGATCTGGAGGATCTTCAAAACTCTTTTGAAGATCAGCAGTCGTCCTTTTGCAGCAGCGCAGCCTTCTAGCTTTTGATCGCCTTTCTCTTGATCTGAATCGCACCAACCTAAGTCCAAAACTCCTTTTGGACGTGGAGAGGAGAGGGAGAAGAGACTTTGGCATGGAGGAAGGAGGGGAGAGGCAGCCTTGGGGCATGTGGAAATTGTGATTCTCATTTGAGGTTGGGCGCAGGGTCTTATTTATAGACTAGCTGATCCAACTCCTCTTCTTCCCAACCAATCACAACCCTTTGTGAAATCAGATCTAAATCTGATTGGTGGGAAATAGAGTCCCCTGGATTCCTCCTTAGAGGGTGCCTAAGACCAGTCAAAGTTGGTTCTTAGGAAGAACTCTAATTGGAATCCAAAAAGGAGATGGAGTCCTTGTCCAACAAGGACTCCTAGGCGCCTCCAACTTGGGCACACGCCAAGGGTTGGCGTGCGCCCTTCTCCTTGCCAGGTTCTGGCAGGGGGACAGGCCCCCACCAGCTCTCCAATAGGTGCATGACATGTGGTCAAAAGTCAAAGTGTCAATGGTCAACATTTGACCAGTCAAAGGTAGACTTTTGACCAAAGTCAAAGAACAAGAAATGGCAGGTGACCAAAAATGGCAGGTAATGTCTTACAAAATAAGACAACCTTTTCTGACTTGGACAACCTCCAGTCAGACCATATGAAGGCCTCTGATTGAGCACAAACTCCTTTGGCTCAGTCAGGACAACTTATTTATGATAGTAAAAGAAGAACGTTAGGTTCAATCGAGTGCTAGCACGATTTTCCTTGAACCTAATTGAATCTCATTCAGATCAATTGAACTAGGATCAGTTCAATTGATGATCACCAGATTCAAACCCTTGTTTGTGTGACCCAGTTAGGTTCAGTTCTGTATGGTAATGGGATATGTCATGATCTCTATCATCGACATCATCGAAACTCCTTTCGATGGATCAGAACTCTTCTGATTCGAACAGCTAGAATGATCGATCATCTAAATCATTCTAATTGCTCCCAAAATCCACCAGTGACACCTAGCAGTATATGGTGGCAACCCATCAGAGCTGAATGCGAACCTCTTGGTGCAGCTACCTGTGTGATTAAGTTCTTCTATCTTGAGCCCCGATCAGATTAGGGTTAAGGTGAACTCGTCAAACCCTAGTCTTCTGTCATATGATGTAATCATTCGATTCGAAGTCCAATGTGAAAATCTAAATAGAAACTCTTTCTATTATTTCACTCTGCCATGGCCATGGGCTTCTGGACTTGATTCTCATGATCATCATAGGGCTGCTCCTCTACCACCGAGGTAGATAGATTCCATCTTGATGCAATCCAGTTCCTACAATGAACATGCTATAGCCAACATACACCTCAGGGTTCCATATGGCTAGGAGACCGAGTAATGGTGTAGTCAAACTATAACACCCTCAAGGTGAACTGCCGATGCATCTCAGGTCAAAGAACCAGACACACTACTGCAGCATCGAGTCAGTCATTGACGAGAAGGTAGACTTCCTAATGACTACTCGAGGTGGTCACGCTCAGTGCCCTCGTTCTCTAACGAGTACCTGTACTCTCGCTCCGGTGTCTCCACACCGTAGACTCAAGACTCATCTACTAAAGAGAAGCGATTGTACACCAACCTTCCGGATCAATCACCATCCTCGTGATGATCCTATGGTCGGAAGCATTTTATGAGTTAATAATGATTATTCATGTCTTAAATTTTCAACTCTTGAAAATATGAATTATCATTACCATTAACTCAAAGGATGTATCACAGACACTAAATACACATATGTGATAGAAAATAACCCATTTTATTGATTATAGTCAAAATTATAATTTTGCCCCTAGAAGTGTATTACAAGTGTCAGCCAATTCTGGCTTCTAGGGCACATATATCTAACAATCTCCCACTTGTCCTAAAGCCAATTGGCTACAAGTCTAAGTCCCATCTTCTCAAGGTGGGCTTCGATCTTCTGCTGGCCCAACGGCTTTGTAAGTGGGTCTGCCACATTATCTGTGGAGTTGACTCTCTTGACCTCGACGTAACCTTCTCGAGGTAATCGCGGATGAGGTGGTATCGCCGCTCAATGTGCTTGGATTTCTGGTGAGACCTCGGCTCCTTAGCAAGGGCTATGGCGCCATTGTTGTCGCAGTATAGAGGAATGGCATCTGATGGCATTACTCCAATTTCTGCAGCAAACTTCTTGTACCAGAATGCTTCCTTCGCAGCCTCTGATGCAGCGATATATTCTGCTTCCATGGTGGAATCTGCTATCACGTTTGCTTGGAACTCTTCCAGCTGACAGCACCACCATTGCACACAAACAGACTCCCAGATGTCGACTTTCGATCATCTATATCGGACATGAAATCCGAGTCTGTGTATCCCTGGACTTGGAGTTCTCCATTACCAAAGACCAACATCATATCCTTAGTTCTTCTCAAGTACTTAAGGATACATTTCACAGAAGTCCAGTGTTCTTCACCTGGATTTGACTGATATCTGCTTGTGACACTCACAGCATGGGCTATATCAGGTCGTGTACATAGCATGGCATACATGAGGCTCCCTATTGCAGAAGCATAAGGGATCTTGCTCATGCGTTCTATTTCCTCAGGTGTGCTAGGGCACATCTTCTTGGAAAGATGAATACCATGTCTCAAGGGTATTAATCCCCTCTTAGAGTTTTCCATACTAAACCTCTTTAGTACTTTCCTCTATGTACATCTTCTGTGAAAGTCCTAGCATCCTATTCGGTCTATCCCTATAGACCTTAATTCCTAGAATAAAGGATGCTTCACCTAGGTCTTTCATGGAGAATTCCTTGGACAACCATATTTTGACTGTTGTCAACATGGGAATATCATTCCCAATAAGGAGGATGTCATCCACGTACAATACGAGGAAGACAACAGCGCTCCCACTGACCTTTTTGAAAACACATGGTTCCTCTTCATTTTTGATGAAACCAAACGTTTTGATCACATCATTGAAATGAGTGTTCCAGCTCCGAGATGCTTGCTTAAGTCCATATATGCAAACAGGGAGAAGAGGAAGAAAGAGAAAGAGAGTAGAGAAATGGTTCTATATCATTGCATTAGTGAACCTAACATATATATATATACACAAAGACAGTATGGCCCAACTCAAAAACTTTCATGGCTAATCTAATGAGATTAAGTTAATCCCAAGCCCATGTGTACCCATGACTTGACTCAATCTTAACCTATGGACCCAAGCCTAGCCCAATATAGGTTAGCCCCTTAGGGCCCAAATCTACTAAATCTTGAAATCTTGAAGGTTGATAGCCTTCAACCTAGGGCCCAAACTAGCCCTAGTAAGCCCATGATCACCTCATGGGCTCCAAATCTTGGCCTTTACCTTGGCCACTTATTGCTTGGGAGCACCACGCAAGGCTCTACAATCTCCATCTTGGTGCCCGAAGTCCTCAGTAAACTCCATCATGTCCATCAAACACACAATGCTACACATCTATGAAAGCTGTCCCATGAAAGAACCTTCGTCAGTGCATTAGCTGGATTCTTCTTAGTATGAACCTTCACCAGCTCCACCTCGCCATCCTCCATAAGCTCTCTGATCTAATGTTATCTAACGTCAATGTGCTTCATTCTTCCATGGTAGATGAAGTTCTGTGCAAGTAGGAGTGCACTCTAGCTATCATAGTACATCTTGACAGTCTCCTATGCAAGGCTCGTCCCCAACGCCAATCTCTTCAATCATAGGGCCTCTTTTGCTACTTTTGTAATACCGATATACTTCACCTCAGTGGTGGACAAGGCCATGATGGGTTGCAAGCATGATCTTCAAGAACTTGAGATGCGTGCTAATCTATAGCTATGGTAAGTGCACCAGTTGATGAAGTAATAAAGTAAGTAAGTAGAGTATCATCCCTAGAGGATTGAAAAATAAGTACTAAAAATCTCTTTTTTAAACATAATTTAGATAATTGATTTATGAGAATTAAGAAAAATAAGAAAAAAATAAAGAAATAAATTAATAAATTATAAGGAAATAGAATGTATAATTTTTAGGATTTTAAACTTAAGAGCAATAGATTACTAAGGCAATCGGTTCACAAACTCAATCAATATAATATTTAAGTATTTATATAAATTAGGTTAATTTTATTTTATGTGACGATGGAGTCTCCTAAGTTATTCACTATTCTTTGGTCCAGGTATAGCAAAATTATCAATATTTATTAACTATCCCTTGGTCCAAGCATAATTTAAAAAAATACTAATGCTTTAAGTTTTGTGAAACCCTCTAATTAAAATACGCTGCATCCAAAGTGCACTAAAATTTCAGTATGCATATGAATTCTAATTCGATTCATGATACAAGGTACATAAATCAAGAAGCATCGACACAGACGTACTTGGTCCGTATCATCTATGCCCATCAAATCAATTAGAAGATGGTCAGTAATCTAAAAGCATTAAGAATAGATTTATATACTCTTCATAAATAAAATATAAAATTAAAAGTAAATCATATTGAATATTGCATCAAAAAGTGGCTATACCTTAGCCTTAGTAAAATAAATTTAGTTCATGGCAACAAGATCGAAAATAATAAATAAAATAAAAAGCATGAAAAAATTAGACTATTTGTTTGCTGAAATTGGTCATCTGTTGCTCTTGGTGTGGAGAACTTGATGAAGAAGAAGAGCCGCTTGATTGATCTTGAAGAGAAAAAAGAAAATAAAGAATAAAAACTCTCCAGACCTCTTCCTCTTTCTTCCTAAAACTCTTTGTTCTGCTCTATCTCCCCAACTTTGTCTAATTCTAAACTCTCCAGCTCTCTGCTTATTCTTTTCGGCAATAACAGGCAGCAGGCCTTTAAATAGGCTAATCAGGATGGTCTTGGGTCAAAATTCCATTGAAATTGGATTTAAAACTCTTAAAATAACTCAAAAAGAGCCCTGGATTGATTCTGACCATTGGATGTCAATGAAATGGGCCAAAAACCACTCAAAAACTATTTTAAAAATCTAAATCAAGTCAAAATTCATTTGGACCATTGGATCAGCCTTAAAGATCGAATCTGGGCTGTCAGATCACACTTAATGATGGCTTCAGATGATTATTTAAAATCGAATTCAGCCTCCACCATCAGATCTCAACCGACAGCTGCTTGGACCGTCCATCATGTTAGATATATGTGCCCTAGAAGCCAGAATTGGCTGACACTTGTAATACACATCTAAGGGCAAAATTATAATTTTAACTATAAATAATAAAATAAGTTATTTTCTATCATAATGTGTATTTGAAAGTGTCTGTGATACATCCCTTGAGTTAATGGTAATGATAGTTCATATTTTCAAGACTTGAAAATTTAAGACATGAATTTTCATTATTAACTCATAAAATGCTCCCGACCGTAGGATCATCATAAGGATAGTGATTAATCTGGAAGGTTGGTGCACGATTGCTTCTTTAGGATAGATGAGTCTTGAGTCTATAGTGTAGAGACATTAGAGCGAGAGTATAGGTACTCGTTAGAGAACGAGGGCACTGAGCGTGACCACCTCGAGCAGTCATGAGGAAGTCTACCTTCTCATCGATGACTAGCTCGAAGCTGCAGTGGTGTGTCTGGGTTTTTGACCTGAGGTGCATCGGCAGTTCGTCTTGAGATGTTATAGTTTAACTACACCATAACTCAGTCTCCTAGCCATTCAAAACTCTGAGGTGTATGTTGTCTATAGCATGTTCATTATAGAAATTGGATTGCACCAATAGGGGATCTATCTACCTTGGTAGAAGATGAGCAGTCCTATGATGATTATGAGAATCAAGTCCATAAGCCCATGGCCATGGCAGAGTGAAATAATAGAAAGAGTTTCTATTAGAATTTTTACATTGGACTTGAATCGAATGATTAATTCATATGACGAAAATTAAGGTTTGATGAGATCACCTTAACCCTAATCCAATCGGAGCTCAAGATAGAGGAACTTAATCACATAGGTAACTGCATTGAGAGGTTCATTTTCAGTTCTGATGAGTTACCACCATATGTTGCTAGGTGTCATTGGTGGATTTTTGGAGCAATTAGAATGATTTGGATGATTGATCATACTAGTTATTGGAATCAGAAAAGTTCTAATCCATCGAAAGGTATTTTGATGATGTCGATCGTGAAGTATCCCATTACCATATGAAACTGAACCTAACTAGATCACATAAATAAGGGTTTGGATTTGGATATCATCAATTAGACTAACCCAGTTCAATTGATTTGAATAAGATTCAATTAGGTAAAAAAAAATCATGCTAGCACACGATTGAGCCTAATGTTCTCCTTCAACAATCATTAAAACTTATCTCGACTGAGCCAAATGTGTTTGGACTCACTCATGGACCTTTATTTAGTCTAACTAAAGCTTGTCCAAGTCAGAAAAGGATTGTCTTAATTTATGAGATAGATTTGAGACAACACCTATCATTTTCTGTCACCTGTTAAATCTTGTTCTTTGACTTTGGTCAAACATTGACTTTTGACACTTAAACATCTACCCATGTATCATGCACCCATAAGAGAGAACATGGGGCTTTATCCTCTGCTAAAAAGTAGAAAGGGAGGGGGTGCATGCCTAGGGAGGTGTGCACCCCATGAGGATCATGCCTGGAGTCCCATATAGATGGGACTCCAGGTTGCTTCTTGGTTTCAACTTGGGTGGCACCAAAGAGTCCTCTTTGATCAGTCTTGGTGCCATCTAAGGAGGTTTGTGAGGGACTCTAATCTGATTGAATCAAATAATGTCATCTCATCAATTAGATTTAGATCTGATTATACAAAGAGCCATAATTGGCCAGGTTGATGTGGCATTGCATGGCGCAGCAAGATCTATATAAACCCTATCTATGCCTAGGATTAAGAGGTTCTACCCTTTGCCCATGCCACAAGACTTTTGTCCCTCCGACTCCATGCCACCTTCAGGTCCTCTCTCTCCTATCCACATCCAAGAGTTTTTGGGCATGAGTTTGGTGTGATCCGAGAAAGAGAGAGGCGACAGAAAAGGAAGAAGGCAGCACTGCTGCAAGAGACAACGGATGATCTTCAAAAGCTATTTTGAAGACCTTCAAGATCAGATCCAAATCTAATTTTTGGAGGAGAGATTAAGAAGGAGAAGATCTCTAAATTCTGTTCAAGTGGATATCGGTAGAGGCCAGGCACTTACGTGGCTACATCCAAAATCTCAGGCAAACATCGAGATCATCACAGGATAATAGGATTACCCATAACAAGGTATAATTAAATTAGATTTAATTTAATTTATTTTATTTTATTTTATTAGATTAATAAAATTAGATTTGAAGAGTCTTAGATCTAATTTGGATCTAAAAGATAAAATTTTTAAAATATCTCTCTGGATCCAATCTGATCTGAACAAATCTGATCCAAAAAAATAGATTTTTTTCTTTAATTAGTTTCAGAGCCGAGTTGCCAAAATTCATTAGATCTAATTTTGTTTCAATTTTGATCAAATAATTAGATGATTTTAGATGTCACATTAGATGTGATTAGATCTAAAATTAAAAATTAAAAAAATAAATAATCTAGATCTAAGATGTATGAGATGCATGACTAGACTAGGAATAGAATTATTCTATGTGTAGTCTAGCATAATTATAATTTTAATTTAGTTAATTATAATTTTAGATCTATTTATTTATTATTTTTTGATATTATAAATATTATAATTAAATCTAAAAAATAAAAAATAAAGTTATTTAATTTTGTTCATATGAGATATGATAGATGTATGTTTAGACTAGTTGTAGAATAGTTCTATAAAGTTATTTTGAATAAATTTAATTTGATATGATCAAATTTAAATTTTATTTTTTAAATATTTATGAGATAATTTAGATCTAAAAATATGCATGATATGATATATGAGATGTATGCAAAATATGTTTTTAAGTTTGATCAATTTTTTATATGTGATATATGATGTAGATCTAATTAGTTTTATAGATTCATCATGTTTCTGATTAAGACATTCTCCTTGGCCATCCGATCATAAGAACAAAGAAGGATTTAAAGGTGTTGCATGTTCATCCTTAATCAAAAATTAAAAATATATTTTCTACAAAATTCTAGATCCTAAAATCCTAAGATTTTATTTACATATTTTGTTTATGAACCTTAAACTTAATTAAGAATTAAGATTATGAATTATATTAGGTTTAAAATTGAGAATTTTTAGATCTAAGATATATTCATAAAATTGGGTTCGGGCTTGGGTAGCTCAATTAGGTCTAGCGGTTGATCAAACCAAATCAAGAGTTGGTTAGATGGGATCAAGAGTGCTTAAATTGACCAGCCTAATAGGATTAAGTCTGGGTCAAGGTCGAGTCACATGAGTGATTGATCAAGTTAAGACCTAATTAGGCTCAGTGGTTAAAGTCAAGATTGTAGTCTAACTCGATTGATTCTAGCTCAATAATTTGGTGTCTAAGATAAGTTTGGTAGATACGATAGATTGATTTTTAATTGGGAGCTACTTGACTCGAATGCATTTTTGTCAAGTTAATGACATATCCCTTCCATCGATCTCACTTACCTGACTATATTTGTCGACTCAGTCATGATCTAAGGTGGCTAATGATCTGAGCTAACCCATGCCACTAGGTTAGTCATAATGGTTATGACTATGTTAAGTCAAGTTTAAAGAGACCTAAATCAAATCTTTCTAAAAGAAGATTAAGTCTAAGGTCTTCCACCATTATAGATATGCAGGCCCTTCCTGGGGTTGATTGTTCTCGACTGGTCATAGTGGTTCGGTTGCATCGAAAAGATGCAACCATATCTATTAGGCATTGGATGCTATGGGCTGGAGGATGGATTGGGCTCAATATTCTGGATACGGTGAGAGACCCAACTAGGAATCTAATCTGTGCAAATGGTGGGTCTGACTTAACTAAGAAGTGGATTAATATTTTGGATACGATGAGATTCATGAATTAGAGACCAAGCCTGGGTACACCATGATTAGAGAATCATTAGACAAGAGTTGTTCACTCATTGGCTAACCCATCATCAATAACTATTAGGTAAGGAGATGAGTCAGTTGGTGGGACTGCACCACCCATTAAAAATCATTAATCATGGAGATTTTTGCATCTCTGCAGAGGGAGTGTAGGAATTCGAAGAAAATACTGGAAGCTAATTTGTTTAAAAATCAAATCCCTAAATAAATTGGTCAAGTCTTAATTACAAAAACTAACTAGAAACTTTGACTCTCTATAGAAAAAAGAAAAATGTCTGCATCCAACCCACTAGCTCATATCCTGGACACACATAGATTGATCGGATCCAATTATAAGGATTAGCTCCAAAACTTCAAAATTATTTTGGATTCCAAGAAGTTAACTTATGTATTAGACCAGGATCCTTCCACCTTACCAGTCCGTTCGTCCACTGAATAGAGAGCATCTCTTGACAAATGGATGGATGAAGATAACAAGGTTAGATACTACATGTTGGACTCAATGTCTAATAAGCTTCAGTGCCAATATGAAGATATCAAGACTGCCTGCCAAATGTTGACTCACCTACAAGAGTTATTTGGTGAACAGAGTCGCGCAACCAAATATCAGGTCACTAAACGATTTTTTAAGGCTAAAATATATGATGGACAGTTAGTCTAAGATTATTATCTAATGATGATCAAGAACTTAGAAGAGCTTGAAAAGCTCGAAGTGAAGTTAGATCAGGATCTACAGAATGATATAATTCTGCAATCCTTGACTGATGCATATGGGCAGTTCATCATGAACTACCATATGCATAAAACTTTAGAATATTCTGATCGAGCTTATGAATATGCTGGTTACTACTGAGCTTTCTATGAAAGATTCTAAAGGATCAGTACTTGCTATGGAATGTACTTCTTCTAAGAGAAAGTCTTTTGGAAAGAAGTCTGTAAAAATGCAGAAGGTGGAAGGTGGAAAGAAAAAGAAGACAGAGCTAAAGAAGAAGACCGCAGATAAAGGAAAGTGTTTCCATTGTAATACTGATGGCCACTAGAAGCGGAACTGTCCTACATACCTGGCCACCCTAAAGAATAAGAAGGAGATAGGTTCTTCTAGAGGTATGCTCATTATTGAATCTAACCTTATAGTTTCTTCTACATCCAGTTAGGTGCTTGACTCTGGTTTTAGTGCTCATTTGTGCACTTCTATGTAGAGTCTTGAGGATAGCAGGAGGCTGACGGATGGTGAGATGATCGTATAGCATCAAAAATGGGGCAAGGGTTACTGCTGTGGTCGTGGGAACCTACCCTCTTCAACTACCATCTGGCTTAGATTTAGTACTTAGGGATTGTTATTATGTGCCTATCGCAAGCAAAAATTTGATTTTTATTTCATGTTTAGCACAAAAAGGCTATGTAATTAGTTTTCTTAAGAACCATGGTGTTCATCTCTCCAAGAAAATGTGTCCCAACAGACTAGAGGAGATTGAATGCATGAGCAAGATCCCTTATGCTTCAGCAATAGGGATCCTCATGTATGCCATGTTATGTACACGACCTGATATAGCCCATGCTGTGAGTTTTATGAGCAGATATCAATCAAATCTAGATGAGAACATTGGACTTTTGTGAAATGTATCCTTAAGTACTTGAGAGAAGAACTAAGGATATGTTGTTGATTTTTGGTAATAGAGAACTCCAAGTCCAGGGATATACAGACTCAGATTTTATGTTCGATATAGATGATCGAAAGTCGACATCTGAGAGTCTGTTTGTGTGTAATAGTGGTGTTATTTGTTGAAAAAGTTTCAAGCAGACAGTGATAGCAGATTCCACCATGGAAGCAGAATACATCGCTGCATCAGAAGCTACGAAGAAGGTATTCTAGTACAAAAAATTCACTACGGAGATCGGAGTGATGCCATCGGATGCCATTCCTTTATATTGTGATAATAATGGCATCATAGCCCTTGCTAAGAAGTCAAGGTCTCACCAAAAATCCAAGTACATCGAGCGGCGATACCACCTCATCTATGATTACCTTGAGAAAGGTTATGTCGAGGTCAAAAGAGTCGACTCTGCATACAATGTGGCAGACACTAATAAAGCCATTGGGCCAGCAGAAGATTGAAACCTACCTTAAGAAGATGGGACTTAGATTTATAGCCAATTGACTTTAGGTCAAGTGGGAGTTTGTTAGATATGTGCGCCTTAGAAGCCAGAATTGGCTAACACTTGTAATACACATCGAAGGGCAAAATTATAATTTTGACTATAAATAATAAAATTGGTTATTTTCTATCATAATGTGTATTTGAAAGTGTCTATGATATATCCCTTAAGTTAATGGTAATGATAGTTCATATTTTCAAGAGTTAAAAATTTAAGACATGAATTTTCATTATTAACTTATAAAATACTTCCGACCGTAGGATCATCATAAGGATGGTGATTGATCTGGAAGGTTGGTGTACGATTGCTTTTTTAAGATAGATGAGTATTGAGTCTACGGTGTAGAGACATCGGAGTGAGAGTATAGGTACTCGTTAGAGAATGAGGGCACTGAGCGTGACCACCTCGAGCAGTCATGAGGAAGTCTACCTTCTCGTCGATGACTGGCTCGAAGCTGCAGTAGTATGTCTGGTTCTTTAACCTGAGGTGCATCAGTAGTTCACCTTGAGGGTGTTATAGTTTGACTACATCATAACTCGATCTTCTAGCCATTCAGAATTCTGAGGTGTATATTGGCTATAGCATGTTCATTGTAGGAATTGGATTGTACCAATAGGGGATCTATCTACCTTAGTAGAAGAGGAGCAATCCTATGATGATTATGAGAATCAAGTCCATAAGCCTATGACCATGGCAGAGTGAAATAATAGAAAGAGTTTCTATTAGGCTTTTTACATTGAACTTGAATTGAATGATTAATTCATATGACGGAAATTAGGATTTGACGAGATCACCTTAACCCTAATCCGATCAGGGCTCAAGATAGAGAAACTTAATTACACAGATAACTACACCAAGAGGTTCATTTTTAGTTCTGATGGATTGCCACCATATCTGCTAGGTGTCACTGGTGGATTTTGGGAGCAATTAGAATGATTTGGATGATCGATCATACTAGTTATCTGAATTAGAAAAGTTCTGATCCATTAGAAGATATTTCGATGATGTCGATCGTGACGTATCATATTACTATACGTAACTGAACCTAACTAAATCACACAAACAAGGGTTTGGATCTAGAAATCATCAATTAGGCTAATCCAGTTCAATTGATTTGAATAAGATTCAATTAGGTTCAAGATAATCATGCTAGCACACGATTGAGCCTAATATTCTCTTTCAATAATCATTTAAGCTTGTCTCAACTGAGCCAAATGTGTTTGGACTCACTCAGAAACCTTTACTTGGTCTGACTAAGGCTTGTCTAAGTCAGAAAAGAGTTATCTTAATTTATAAGATAAATTTAAGATAACACCTACCATTTTTCATCACCTACTAAATCTTGTCCTTTGACTTTGGTCAAACGTTGATCTTTGACACTTAGACAACTACCCATATGTCATGCACCCATAGTAGAGAACATGGGGCTTTGTCCCCTTGCTAAAAAACAAAAAGTGAGGGGGCGCATGCCTAGAGAGGCGTGTGCTCCATGAGGATCACACCTAGAGTCCCATACATATGGAAGTCCAGGTTGCTTCATGGTTTCAACTTGGGTGGCGCCAAAGAGTCCTCTTTGACCAGTCTTGGCACCACCTAAGGAGGTTTGTGAGGGACTCTAATCTGATTGGATTAGATGATATTATCCCACCAATTAGATTTAGATCTGATTGTATAAAGAGCCATGATTGGCTAGGATGATGTGGCACTGCATGGCGCAGCAGGGTCTATATAAACCTTATTTGCGCCTAGGATTGAGAGGTTCTATCCTTTGCCCATGCCATAAGGCTTTCCTCCCTCTCTCTCCACACCACCTTTAGGTCTTCTCTCTTCTATCCACGTCCAAGAGTTTTTGGGCACGATTTTGGTGCGATCCGAGCAAGAGAAAGATGACAGAAAAGGAAGAAGGCAGCACTGCTGCAAGAGACAATGGATGATCTTCAAAAGCTATTTTGAAGACCTTCAAGATCAGATCCAGATCTGATTTTTGGAGGAGAGATTAAGAAGGAGAAGATCTCCAGATCCTGTCCGAGTAGATACCGTTAGAGGCCCGACACTTATATGGCTACATCCAAAATCTCAGGCAAATATCGAGATCATCACAGGATAGTAGGATTACCCATAACAAGGTATAATTAAATTAGATTTAATTTAATTTAATTTATTTTATTTTATTAGATCGATAAAATCATATTTGAAGAGTCTTAGATCTAATTTGGATCTAAAAAAATTTTTTTTTTGAAATATCTCTCTTGATCCAATCAGATTTGAATAAACCTAATCCGGAAAATAGATTTTTCCCTTCATATCAGCACACAGAAATCAACCGTTTGATTAAATTCTAGCGAACAGCATTCATCGGATTTGGAAAAATTCATAGAATACCCTTTATGGACCAATCACGAGCCCGATCTTGCTTGGATCACTACATTTTCCAGTGAATCAACGCATGCATTATCGTGTGAAATACCAAAAATACCCCTGCTCTGGTTATTGTAGCGATCCATTGTACGTTGCAAAAAATTCTGACATCAGCACGACGTCAGTGGTTCAAGTGGGCCAAGCGATCGGGTTGGTCTGAATATGATCGGGCTGGGCTGGTTTGCTGAGCTAGTTTGAACTAGACCGATCAACATTTAAATATTAATTTTTTTATTTTTTTCTTCATTTTCTTGAAATTCAATTTTGGGCTCGTTTGAAGTCCATTTTGCTTGAAACTTATTTCATCTGAATCAGAAAAATAAGATCTTCTTATTGACAACCTTCTCTCCTACACAAGATTAATAAAAGTATTAATTTATTTAAATAAATTTATTTTATAATTTAATATTTTTATTAGTATATTTTTAGCACTTATCACACCCTCCAACATAATCATTGCTAGTCCCTTGGCAATGCTTTATTTAATACCATGTTTTAATAAGATCCTCTTTCATAAGAGTAGAGCTAGGATTAAAGATCAAAATGTTTAGAAAATACTACTAACTAAGCATTGAGCTTCAGAAGCTAATTTCGCAGTCAGTACAATTAGAAGCTTTCTTAGAGTATATCTAAAGATCTACAATACTTGTATTCATGGTGACTAACTTAGCATTTCAGTATTAATTTAAAGGACAAAAGTATCTTCTCTTATCACCTATGTTAATTAATTTTCTATACATTCCCAATTTAAACTCATGGATTAAAGTAGCTTTCACACTACCTCCTTTTTTTTTCTTATTTTTTTACTTTTTTTATGCTGAGCATCATGGTTTTTCCTCCATCGTTTTATGCGAATCTCCAAACTTGATCTAGGTGTAGAGATTTAGTTACTAAGCTTTGGGCAATCCACATATACTCTATCTTTTGCACTTTATTTTTAGGTACGTAGCTCTTTCCTCAAATTCAAGTTTCTTTGATTAGAATGTATATTAATTATCAATTTTCAATGATAATTGAATCCTTAGTTGGCCTTATAATCAACACCGACTTTGCCTTGTTAGTGTGCATGTGCAAATAGAAGTGCTAATAGTCTTTAGGTCACCTAAGTAGGCTTCTAAAAGTTAGACCAACTAATCTACTTCTTGACTCGCTATATTCATTAGCAAATACTTCTAACTTTTATCACTTTTTAAGTCTATCTTGCTCAAGATTTTCTTCTTGACACATGGTTTAAAAAGATTTTTTTTTTGAAAATTTTTTTCTATCCGCCAACTTATTCTACATTATCTCAATGGAGAAAGGAAAAGTAAAGGTATAATAAAGGACAAGAAGGAATATACCTGATTTGGTTCAGTCTGATTCTTTGAAGCTTTGAAATTTGACTTGAGTTCTCATTAATTTTTCTCTGTAAAATTAAAAACATACACCAAAGCAGTAAAAGAGTAACAATAAATTACTAAAAAATTAAAAAAAAAAATGATCAAAACTAAAAGGAAAAGAAACAACCTATCTAGTAGTTATGATTTATAGTCTTCAGCTTGACTTTCTTAGAGTTCTGGGCTGAATCAATCTGGTGCCACTTCAATTGAAATACTTTCATATTTGATCGAACTCTCTTTCAATTGGATATTTCTAGCTTTCATAGTCTCAAACCTATTTTCTATAGAATTCTCATATACTGATTTGTCAATAACATCAATTCAAAAATAAGTTTGATTATCATCAGGATGTTTAATATCTTCAAAAATATTAAAAGTAACTTATTCATCTTGGACTCTTAGAATTAATTTTTCTTGTTGAATATCTATTAAAGCTCCTCCAATAGCTAAAAAGGATCTTCCTAAGATAAAGGGTACATCATAATCTTCTTCCATATTAAGAACAATAAAATCAACAGGAAAAATAATTTTTTTTATCTTTACCAAGACATCCTCCACTATACCTCTTGGATATTTGATGGATCTGTCAGCTAGTTGAAGAGTGATAGTGGTAGGCTTCGATTCTCCTAGACCCAGCTTTCTGAAAATAGAGAAAGGCATGAGATTAATACTTGCTTCTAAATCATGTAAAACTTTGTCAAAACTACAATCACAAATAATGCAAGAAATAATAAAACTTCCTGGATCTTTTAGCTTCTATGGTAATTTATTTTGAAGTATTGCTAAGCATTCTTCTTTCAAATTTAATCTCTCATGCTCCTTCACCTTTTTCTTATTTGTTAGAATTTCTTTGAGAAACTTGGCATACCTAGGCATTTGAGTGATAGCATCTACGAAAGAAATATTAATATGTAAATTCTTTAAAATTTTAAAAAAATTAGAAAATTTCTTATCTGGATGCTGTATTTGTCTTTCTAAAAATGGTAATGGTGGCATGTAGGGCTTCACATTTGGAACAGTAAACTTTATACCTAGGTTGTTTCGGTGACTGACGAACATTAGTTGGCTTTTTTTTATTTGTCGTTGGCTCTTCGATCTCTTTCTTCTGATGTGGCTCCTCCAGCTCTTTACCACTTCTTAAGATAATAGCATTGATGTGCTCCCTCGGATTGATCTCCGTGTTGCTAGGCAAAGATCCTTATGGTCTCTCGGAGATTATCTTAGCCATCTATCCTACTTGCATCTCCAAGTTTCGAATTGCTGCTGCTTGGACTTGCCTGAGTTTATTTTCTAGATTTTTTATAGTCACTTCTTGGTTTTGCATGAATTTGACCATCAGCTCCTCCATATCAGGCTTCTTCTTAGGTTCTTGGAATCCTGGGGGTGGTTGTTGTGCTGCATTTTGATTGCTCCATGAGAAATTTAGATGCTGCCTCCACCCTTGATTATATATGTTCGAGAAGGAATTATTTTGTTGCGGCCTGAAAAAATTACCAAGATAGTTAGCAGTATCAGAGGATTTAGCAAAAGGATTACCTATCTGACAGTCACTTGTATCATGTCCTCCTCCACACAGGTCATAAGTGATGCTCTAAATGTGCATAGCCATTCCTTTTATATTATTGACTTTGGCTCTAATGGGTGCAATTTTGGTTAATAAAGCTGGAATGCAATCCACTCCCTGCACAGCTACTGGTCTTCTCGACATCATGCATTCTATTTGCCACTGATAGCTATTTGATGCCATCTCATCGATCAGATCAAAGGCTTCTTTCTTCATTTTTTGATTAATGGTTCCTCCTACTACTGTATCAATTATAAAATGATTAGTAGGACATAAACCATTATAGAAAGTTTGTACCTGAAGTCGTACAGATAGTTGATGATGTGGATATCTCCTCAGTAGTTCCTTAAAATCCTCCCAAGCCTCATATAGTGTCTCCATATCCATCAAAAGAAGTGATATCATTGCGTATTTTTGCAGTCTTGGAAGGTGAAAAGTACTTGGCTAAGAATTTTTGGACTAGGATATCCCAAGTTATGATAGAACCTACAGGAAGAGAATGAAATCAACTTTTAGCTTTATCCCATAAAAAAAAATAGCCCTAATCTAATAGCATCATCCGACATCCCATTAATTTTAAAAGTATCACAAAGTTTAAGAAAGTTAGAAATGCAGGCATTCGGATCATCATGCATGTGTCTATTGAATTGGATAGTTAATTGAATCATCTAGATCATTGATAATTTTATTTTGAAGTTGTTTGCTTGCACGAACGGTCTCCTGATGCTGGAAGCTGCATCAACTATAGATGGTGTAATATAGTCATTTAATGGATGATGTGCCACTCGAATAGCTTCTTGCCATTCCTTGGTCGCCATATCCAATCTTAGATTGATATCGTTAGGATCTTCAACTGCCATGTTCCTTTCTTGTTGTAGCCTTTTGATGGTCCTCTCAATTTCTAGATCTAAAGATAGTAAGTTATTATGTCCAGTATGTGTCATGCACCGAACAAATCTAAAAATAAAATAAGAATAAAAATTAAAAATAAATTCTAAAGTAAAGTAAGGATCAAAATTTTAATATTATTTTAGACATAATTTTTGGCAATGACACCAAAAATTTGATGCATGATAATCTATAGCTATGGCAAGTGCACCAGTCGATTAAGTAATAAAGTGAGTGAGTAGAGTATTATCCCTAGAGGATTGAAAAATAAGTACTGAAAAATTCTTTTCTAAGCTTTATTTAGATAATTGATTTATGAAAATTAAGAAAAATAAGAAAAAAATAAAGAAATAAATTAATAAATTGGAAGGAAATAGAGTGTATAATTTTTAGGATTTTAAACTCAAGAGCAATAGATTACTAAGGCAATCGGTTCACCAACTCAATCAATATAATATTTAAGTATTTATATAAATTAGGTTAATTTTATTTTGTGTGACGGTGGAATCTCCTAAGTTATTCACTACCCTTTGGTTTCGTCGTAGCAAAACTATTAATATTTATTAACTATCTTTTGTTCTAGGTATAATTTAAATAAATACTAATGCTTTAAGTTTTGTAAAACCCTCTAATTAAAATACGCTGCATTCAAAGTGCGCTAAAATTTTTACATGCATATAAATTCTAATTCGATTCATGATATAAGGTATATAAATCAAGAAGCATCAACATACTTGGTCTGTATCATCTATGCCTATCAAATCAATTAGAAGATGGTCAGTAATCTAAAAGCATTAAGAATAGATTTATATATTCATCATGAATAAAATATAAAATTAAAAATAAATCATACTGAATATTGCATCAAAAGAGTGGCTACACCTTAGTCTTAGTACAATAAATTTAGTTCATGGTAATAAGATCAAAAATAGCAAATAAAATAAAAAGCATGAAGAAATTAGATTGTTTGTTCATTGAAATTGGTCGTCCATTGCTCTTGGTGTAGAGAACTCGATGAAGAAGAAGAGCCGCTTGATTGATCGTGAAGAGGGAAAAGAAAATAAAGAATAAAAACTCTCCAAACCTCTCCCTCTTTCTCCCTAAAACTCTCTATTCTGCTCTATCTCCCTAACTCTCTCTAATTCTAAACTCTCTGGCTCTCTGCTTATTCTTTTCGACAACAGCAGGCAGTAGGCCTTTAAATAGGCTACTCAGGGTGGTCTTGGATCAAAATCCCATTGAAATCAGATTTAAAACTCTTAAAATAACTTAGAAAGAGTCCCGGATCGATTCTGACCATTGTATGTCAATCAAACGGGCCAAAAATCACTCAAAAATCATTTTAGAAACCCAAATCAAGTCGAAATTCATTTGGACCATCGGATCAGCCTTGAAGATTGAATCTGAGCCATCAGATTGCACTTAAAGATGGTTTCGGATGCTTATTTAAAATTGGATTCAACCTCCACCATCGAATCTTGATCGGCAGCCGTCTGGACCATCCATCAACACATAGAAATCGAACGTTCGATCAAATCCCAGTGAATAGCATCCATCAGATCTGAGAAAATTCTTAGAATATCCTTTATGGATCGATCATGAGCCTGGTCTTGCATGGACCACCGCATTTGCTAGAGAATCAGTGCACACGTTGCCATATGAAATACTGAAATGCCCCTGCTCTAGTTACTGTAGCAGCCCATCGTATGCTGCGAAAAATCCTGACATAAGCGGGGCATCAGTGGTTTAGGTGGGCTGAGTGGTTAAGTTGGTCTAAATGTGGTCAGCCTGGGCTGATTTGTTGAGCCGATTTGAACTGGACTGACTGGTATTTAAATATTATTTTTTTTATTTTTTTCTTCATTTCTTTTGAAATCCAATTCCAAGCTGGTTTGAAGTCTGTTTTGCTTGAAACTTGTTTCATCTGAACCAGAAAAATAAGATCTTCTTGTTGACAGCCTTCTTTTCTACATAAGATTAATAAAAGTATTAATTTTTTAAAAATAAATAAATTTATTTTATAATTTAATACTTTTATTAGTGTATTTTTAGCACTTATCAACTTGGACCTTCATTTTGTTGGAACCAAATCTATGATTTTAAGGCTAGATCTTGAAATTTTTTCAAGATCAGGCAGTGAAAGACTTAAATAAATTAATATTTATTTATAAAACTAGAGAATACTCTTGATCTAAGATCCTATTATAAGATTATGGTATTGTATTAAATCAAAAATTAAAAATAAAAGAAAAGAACAGGTGTTGATCATATCAATATAGATCTATACTAGATCAGAATTATATAAGTAACAAGAGATTAGATCTTTGTTACCTATGCAAGTTAGATATTCTAACTTGCTGATACGGGCTGAAGGATGGAGATTGAAGCTGCACATGCATATGGCCTCTAGGAGATGTCCACACAAGCCACGAACCCTGATCAAAAATTCGATGTAGGAAATCAGCACAGTATGCTAGTATTATGCTGATCTTTCTTTGATGATCGATCCAGTGCTTCCCTCTTCTCAAAATTAGGTTCTCCAAGGATTAGAAAAAAGAGAAGAGATTTTAAATCTGAGACACTCTCAAAAATAAATCTCAAAAAAAGAGAAAAGGATGTATGGAAGAAACCTTAGAAGAAGACCCTCTTCTTCTTCTTTCTTCTCTCACCTAGACACCAAGATTGGTGTCTATGAGAACCCAACTCCCAACAACCTTTTCCCTCTGATTATCACACATCAAAAACTTCTTTCAAAGGTCTATGTTCCATGAAAAATTTAAGTAAAAAAATATTTTAAATAATAAGTTATGGAAGAGCCTTTTCTAGGTTAAATTCCTAGACAAGACAGGTCAATATAAGGCAGGTTGTTGTGGTGCCCAACACTTGGATGCCCCCTCCTCATCCCATGCCATGGACCATCTGAGATTGGCACATAAAATTCCTTCTTTTACCATGGAAAATAAAGAAGAGAAATCAGGTGTGAGTGGCACAAGGGAAGGAATCCAATTTTGTTGGGATTGTATCACATAGAATCCAAACAAACCACAACAACCTACCTTCTTAAGCCAACAATGTCCATAACTTATTCCAAATAAGAGAGAGAGAGGGAGACAGAACATGTGTGAAAGGCTGGGGAGAGGGGATTCAATTCCAAAAATAAAGAAAGAATGGCATGGGGTTAAGGTGGGGTTAAGATGGCACAAGATATGGAATCCTAGTCATACTTGGAATCTTATTTTGACTTGATCTAAAGTTGGTTTCTCAAACCAAATTAAATCAAAAGTAAACCAACCCAATTAAATTAGGTCTTAATCCAATTAAGAATATAATTAAATCAGATTAAATCATATTTAAATCTAAACTAATTTTTTAATCAAACTAAAAATTGGGTTGACCCAAGTCCTAGTTGAACTAGGACTAATTCTTCCTTGCACTTGGCTTATCCAATAAACCAATTGAACTTGATCCAATCAAGTCCAAACTAAATCTAATTAAATTATATTTAATTAGCCTTAATTCAATTCTTTGGTATAATCAAATTAAGCTAATTAGCAATCAAATTGCTAATCGAACCTCTTGCAACACTTGCACTAGGTTAAACATCAATTGTATTGATTATTTAACTCTAGAACGATTCTTAATCATTGATCAACCATCCGATCAGATTATGAACTTTAATGTGTGTGACCTCATAGGTCCAAACCTAAGCTAGTAGCATAAGAATAAATTTCTACACCAGTCAAAGTGATCATCTAGCAATGGTACCTGACGGTCGGATAGGTTGAATGTCTAGAACAACATCCTTAGAACCCATGTGGATATAGTTTTCATATAATTCATCTTCTTAACTAAAATGCCCATAGAACACCTCAGAGTTCAACTATTTACTTTGATCAGGTTGTCCATATTGTATTTCAAAATATCAAATCCATCTAATGGATTATCTTGGCCAAGGTTTTGCTATATTGAAATACAGTGATACATTATTCTCTAACTCTTGGAGTGGTCAATCCCATCTTGATCACACACCAACTTTGAAAGTACTTGACTGTGCCTAGAAGTCTTCTGTTATTAAATTAGAAATTTAGTTAGTTTAGTACCAAAGCACAGTGAGTTGCTTGTAAGTCACTGAGATGATCTCATGTCTAAGAGATATTTATACTTATATCCTATCAGAGAAATTCTTGATAGTAGAATGCTTTGGAGTTGATCATGTTCAGTGATGATATACCTCTACATCTCATCTGTATACCATATCAGTATCTTCACACTCCTTGGTTAAGAGAATAATCAATCTATATGGCATACAGCGACCTATGCTCAATAGATGCTATCATCCTTTTTGATAGCCTATCATTTGATCGTGAATAATTTTAAGGACTAATCGATAAATTCTTTCTTTGTCGAACCTAAATAGTCCTAAGGACTTCATCATAACAATGAAGTTCATTAGAACATGAAAACTTATGATGAAAATGCCAAAAATATATTTTATTAATTAATAAATTAATTATAATTATAAAATAGCTCAACCATCAATAGACTGATGATTGACTTTTGAACGCATTTTTCAAAAACTTTTACTTATCCTAAAGCCACTCGACATAGTATCTAATACCCATCTTCGATTTGTGGTTGTCAAACTCCTTTATCACTAGGGCTTTAATGAAGGAGTCGACCAGGTTCTCCTTTCTGTCGATCTTCTAAAAATCAACGTCACCATGATTCATGATCTTCTGGACTAGGTGGAAGTGGCGCAGAATGTGCTTTATCCATTGGTGTGCCTTTAGTTCCTTCGCCTGAGCTATGGCACCAGTGCTATTATAGTAGAGTAGGATCGGGCCACCTAGGAAGGTTACTACTCCAAGTTTGGTGATAAACTTTCTCAACCACACGGCTTTCTTTGTGGCATCTAATGCTGCGATGTACTCTACTTCGCAAACAAAGTCTGCCATAGTATGCTGTTTGAAACTTTTATTAGATATGTGTGCCCTAGAAGCCAAAATTGGCTGACACTTATAATACACTTCTATGGGCAAAATTATAATTTTGATTATAAATAAAATAAAATAGATTATTTTCTATCATAAATATGTATTTAGTGTCTATGATATATCCCTTGAGTTAATGATAATGATAATTCATATTTTCAAGAGTTGAAAATTTAAGACATGAATTTTCGTTATTAACTCATAAAATGCTTCCGACTGTAGGATCATCATAAGGATGGTGATTGATCTGAAAGGTTGGTGTAAAATTACTTCTTTATAGTAGATGAGTCTTGAGTCTATAGTATAGAGATACCAAAGCGAGAGTACAGATACTTGTTAGAGAATGAGAGAACTGAGCGTTACCACTTCGAGCAGTCATAAGGAAGTCTACCTTCTCGTCGATGACTGGCTCGAAGCTGTAGTGGTGTATCTGGTTCTTTGACCTGAGGTGCATCAGTAGTTCACCTTGAGGGTATTATAGTTTGACTACACCATGACTTGATCTCCTAACCATTCAGAATCCTGAGGTGTATGTTGGCTATAGCATGTTCATTGTAGAAATTGGATTGCACCAAGAGGAAGTCTATCTACCTGGTAGATGAGGAGCAACCCTATGATGATCATGAGAATCAAGTCCATAAACCCATGGCCAAGGCAGAGTGAAATAATAGAAAGAATTTCTATTAAGGATTTCAAATCAGACTTGAATCAAATGATTAAATCATATGATAGAAATTAGGGTTGGACGAGCTCACCTTAACCCTAATCTGATCAGAGCTTAGGATAGAAGAACTTAATCACACAAATAGCTGCACCGAAAGATTTATTTTTAATTTTGGTGGATTGCCACCATATACTGCTAGGGATCACTGGTGGATTTTAAAAGCAATTAGAATGATTTGAATGATCGATCATTCTAGTTGTCTGAATTAGAAAAGTTTTGATCCATCAAAAGGTGTTTCGATGATGATGATGATAGAGATCACGACATATCCCATTACCATACAAAACTGAATCTAATTGGATCACACAAATAAGGGTTTGGATTTGGATATCATCAATTGGACTAACCCAGTTCAATTGATTTGAATTAGATTTAATTAGGTTCAAGGAAATCATGCTAGTATACGATTGAGCCTAACGTTCTCCTTCTGTAATCATTAAAAGTTGTCTCGACTAAGCCAAATAAATTTGTGCTCACTCAGATACCTTTGCTTGGTCTAACTAGAGCTTGTCTAGGTTAGAAAAAGATTATCTTAATTTATGAGATAAATTTGAGATAACACCTGCCATTTTTCATCACCTGCTAATTCTTGTCTTTTGACTTTGGTCAAACGTTGATCTTTGATACTTAGACATCTGTCCATGTGTCATGCACCCATAGGAAATTTATTTTGGACCAGTCAACCTACTAAAAAGTAGATGGACCAGGGGCACATGCCAAAGGAGGCGTGCACCCATGGATAGAGGTGCCTAGAGTCCCATACAGATGGGACTCCAGTTACTTCGGGGTATCTACTTAGGTGGTGCCAAGGAATAGAGTTTGACCAGTCTTAGGTGCCATCTAAGGATGATTAAGAGGGCTCTCATTTGATTGGACTAGATGATGTCATCCCATCAATCAGATTTAGATCTGATTGTATGAAGCAATTGATTGGCTGGGATGATGTGGCACTGCATGGCACAGCAGGGTCTATGAAAACCCTATCTGCGCCAAGCTTTAGAGAAGATCTCCAATAGCCCATGCCATAGGGCTGCCCCTCTCCCTTTTCTATGCCATCTTTAGGTCCCCTCTCTCCTCTCCACGCCCAAAGAGATTTGGGCTCCAGTTTGGTGCGATCCAGGCAAGAGAAAGGTGACGAGAAAGGAAGAAGGCAGCACTGCTGCAAGAGACGATTCTAGATCTTTAAAAGAAGTTTTAAAGATCCTCCAAATCAGATTTAGATCTGATATTTGGAGTGGTGATAAAAAAAGAGAAGACCTTCAAATTTAGCTCAAGTGGATATCGATTGAGGCCAAGCACTTACGTGGCTAGATACAGAACCTCAGGCAATCAGTAGGATCATCACAAGATAATTTGATTATACAACAAAAGGTACAAAATTAAATTTAATTTAATTTACTTTTATTTTACACTGAAAGCTGAAGGCTGTTGTCGCTGCAAAGGACGAACACTGCTGATTCTTTAAAAGGAGTTTTTGAAGATCCTCTAGATCAGATCCAGATTTAATTTTGGAGATGTGATAAGAAGAAGAGGATCTTCAGATCAATGCCGAGTGGATATCGGTTGAGGCCAGCACTTGCGTGGCTAGATCCAGAACTTCCCGCTGCCATACAGGATCATCAACGAGTAATAGGATTACCCATATCAAGGTAATAAAATTTTATTTAATTTATCTAGATTTTATTAATTTTATAAAATAGTAATAATTAGATCTGAAACATCTTAGATCGATCTAGATTAAGAAAAAATTTTGAGAAATATATCTCTTTATGATCTGATCAATCTAAACGAACCTGATCCGAGAAATCAAGATTTTCCTTCAGATAGTCCAAATGATAGGTATCTATAACACTTAAGACTAGGGTCATATAACAGAAGATAGAATTAATTAAATTAGGAGAGAAAACTAAGCTATTGAGTTCGTTGACTTTTGAGTCATATCCAAGTTTATGAATCTTATCTTCATGGCAAAAGACTAAGCTCTCTTTTGTAGGACATGGGGAAAGGGCCATGGATCTTTCTTGCCCCAGTACATACTGATTTGTGCGGCCATTTAGGTGTCGGCTAGAGCAACTATGTCTACTTCATAACCTTTACCGATGATTTATCTAGGTATGGGCTATGTATCTTATGAGACATAAGTCTGAAGTTTTTGAAAAGTTCCAAAAAATTCAGACATGAAGTAGAAAAGCAAACTAAAAAATCCATTAAGGTTTCCGATAGATCGAGAAGGTGAATATTCTAGTCCGAGAAATCCTGGACTCTATCTGAAGAAAAAATGACATAGTCCCTCAATAGACTCCACCTAGAACACCTCAACTCCCAATGTGGGATTTCAAAATGGAGGAATCAGACCCTTAATTAGATATGATCCGATCCATGGATGAGCTTCACAGACCTTCCTGATTCTTCTGGGGATACTATTTGTTAACTGTAATATTACTTACTGAATATGGTTCCTACTAAAAATTATTCCTTACCACACCGTATGGGAATGGCATGGTAAGAAATCAAGTCTGAGTCATCTCAGAATTTGGGGTTGTCCGGCTCATACAAAAGACAACAAGCGGACAAGTTAGACTTTAGGTCCTTTTAGAGCTTGTTTATAGGATATCCTAGAAAGAGTTATTGGATATTATTTCTACACTTTAGAAGATCACAATGTGATTGTGAGTCGACATGCCATCTTTCTTAAAAAAATAGTTTATTCACAGATAACGGCATTGAAAAATAGATCAAGCCTCAATGAGAAGGTGTCCACAAGAGTAAACGAGCTAAGGACCAAATGACCAAATCAAGTTGAGCCAATACAAATCATACCTCCTCCACCTCACTAATCGAAAAGGATTTCCCATCCCCCTGAGAGGGCTACTTAGGTACTATTTCGGGGAGGGAAATAGAAAAAATGTTCCTCATAGGTAATGGGTTCATGGTGATTGATCCCAAAATCTATAATGAGGCAATATCGGATATCAACTCTGAGAAAATGGTTAGAGGCAATGAAGTTAGAAATTGACTCAATGCAGTCAAACCATGTCTGGACCTTGGTAGATCCATCAGAAAGTATAGTACCTATTGGTTGTGTAAATGGATCTACAAGAGAGAAAGATTGGTGCAGATTGGAATGTGGAGATATTCAAAGCTAGATTAGTGGCAAAAGGATATAGTCAATATGAAGATATGACTATCAGGACTACCTTTTCACCAGTAGCATATGCTAAAATTCATTCCACACATTGCTTGCTGTTGCAGTCTATTTTGATTATAAAATATGGCAAATGACATAAAAATGATATTCTTAAATGGATATCTTGAGGAAGATATCTATATGGAATGTAGCGACTAGAATTTCACATCTGTGAGTGATACTGTGATCAGCAAGGTATGCAAGCTGCAAAGGTTCCATATATGGACTTAAGGCAAGCATCTCGAAGCCTGGAATACTCATTTTAATGATGTGATCAAATTATTTGATTTCATCAAAAACGAGGAGGAACCATGTATTTCAAAAAGGTCAGTGGGGAGCGCTGTTGTCTTCCTCGTATTGTACGTGGATGATATCCTCCTTATTGGGAATGATATTTTTATGTTGACCATAGTTGTAAAATATGGTTATCCAAAGAATTCTCCATGAAAGATCTAGGAGAAGCATCCTTTATTCTAGGAATTAAGGTCTTATGGGAGATAGACGGAATAGGATCGCTAGGACTTTCACTAAAAGATGTGCAAGAGGAAGTGCTAAAGAGGTTTAGGCATAAGAAAACACTAAGAGGAATTTGGTATCCTTCAGACATGCATTCATCTTTCCAAAAGATGTGCCCTAGCACACCTGAGGAAATAGGACGCATGAGCAACGGTCCCGTATGCTTCAGCAATAGAGAGCCTCATGTATGCCATGTTATGTACACGGACCTGATATAGCCCATGCTGTGAGTGTCACGAGCAGATATCAGTCGAATCTAAGTGAGAATACTGGACTTCTGTGAAATGTATTCTTAAGTACTTGAGAAGAACTAAGGATATGTTGTTGGTTTTTGGTAATGGAGAACTCCAAATCTAGGGATGTATAGACTCAAATTTTATGTCTAATATAGATGATCGAAAGTCCGACATTTGGGAGTCGTTTGGTGTGTAATGGTGAAGCTATCAGTTGGAAGAGTTTCAAGCAGATAGTGATAGCAGATTCCCCCATGGAAGTAGAATAGATCGCTGGCATCAGAAGGCTACGAAGGAGGCATTTTGGTACAAGAAGTTTGCCATAGAGATCGGAGTTGATGCCATTTCTCTATATTGCGACAACAAGGTACCATAGCCCTTGCTAAGGAGCCGAGGTCTCACCAAAAATCCATTCACATCGAGTTAGCGATACCACCTCATCCGTGATTTTACTCAAGAAAGGATTACGCTCAAGGTCAACGAGAGTCGACCTCCGCAGATAATGCGGTCCGGACCCACTCACAAAGCCGATTGGGCCAGCAGAAGACCGGAAGGCCCACATTGAGAAGATGGGACTTATATTTGTAAGCCAATTGGCTTTAGATCAAAGTGGGAGTTTTCTATGAAAAAGTAAAAGGTGGAAGGAGGAAAGAAGAAAAAGTAGTTGAAGAAGAAGGCCATTAACAAAGAAAAGTATTTTCATTGCAACAATGACGGCCACTAGAAGCGGAACTGCCTACTTACCTGGCCACCCTGAAGAATAAGAAGGAGGCAAGTCCTTCTGGAGGTATGCTAGTTATTGAGTCTAACCTTATAATTTCTTCTTCATCCAATTGGGTGCTTGACTCTGATTCTAGTGCTCATTTGTGTACTTTCATTCAGGGTCTTGAGGATAGCAGGAGGTTGAGGGATGGTGACATGATCCTATGCATCGAAAATGGAACAAGAGTTACTATCGTGATCGTGAGAACATACCCTCTTTGACTATCATCTGGTTTAGACTTAGTATTAAAAGATTATTATTATGTGCCTGCAGCAAGCAGGAATTTAATTTCTGTTTCATGCCTAGCACTAAAAGGCTATGTAATTAGTTTTCTTAAGGACCATTGTAATATTCTTTATGAAAGAAATAAAATTATAAGTGGTTTCCATATTAATGATCTTTATCAGTTATATATTGATGTATCTATTTTTAATATCGAGCAAAATGTGAATGCCATGAAATGACCTAGGGATAGTATTAGATATATGTGCCCTAGAAGCCAGAATTGGCTGACACTTGTAATACACTTCTAAGGGCAAAATTATAATTTTGACTAATATCAATAAAATGGATTATTTTCTATCACATATGTGTATTTAGTGTCTATGATACATCCTTTGAGTTAATGGTAATGATAATTCATATTTTCAAGAGTTGAAAATTTAAGACATGAATAATCATTATTAACTCATAAAATGCTTCCGACCATAGGACCATCACGAGGATGGTGATTGATCCGGAAGGTTGGTGTACAATCGCTTCTTTTTAGTAGATGAGTCTTAAGTCTATGGTGTGGAGACACTGGAGTGAGAGTACAGGTACTCATTAGAGAACGAGGGTACTGAGTGTGACCATCTCGAGTAGTCATTAGGGAGTCTACCTTCTCGTCAATGACTGACTCGATGCTGTAGTAGTATGTCTGGTTCTTTGACCTGAGGTGCATTGACAGTTCACCTTGAGGGTGTTATAGTTTGACTACACCATTACTCGATCTCCTAGCCATTCGAAACCCTGAGGTGTATGTTGGCTATAGCATGTTCATTGTAGGAACTAGATGGCATCAAGATGGAATCTATCTACCTCGATGGTAGAGGAGCAGCCCTATGATGATCATGAGAATCAAGTCCAAAAGTTCATGGCCATGGCAGAGTAAAATAATAGAAAGAGTTTCTATTTAGATTTTCACATCGAACTTGAATCGAATGATTACATCATATGACAGAAAATAGGGTTTGACGAGTTCAGCTTAACCCTAATCTAATCGGGGCTCAAGATAGAAGAATTTAATCACATAGGTAGCTGCACCAAGAGGTTCACATTCAGCTCTGATGGGTTGCCACCATATACTGCTAGGTGTCACTGGTGGATTTTGGGAGCAATTAGAATGATTTAGATGATCGATCATTCTAGCTGTTCGAATCAGAAGAGTTCTGATCCATCGAAAGGAGTTTCGATGATGTCGATGATAGAGATCATGACATATCCCATTACCATACAGAACTGAACCTAACTGAGTCACACAAACATGGGTTTGAATTTGGTGATCATCAATTGAATTGGTCCAATTCAATTGATCTGAATGAGGTTCAATTAGGTTCAAGAAAATCGTGCTAGCACTCGATTGAACCTAATGTTCTTCTTTTACTATCATAAATAAGTTGTCCTGCCTGAGCCAAAGGAGTCTGTGTTCAATCAGAGGCCTTTATATGGTTTGACTAGAGGTTGTCCAAGTCAGAAAAGGTTGTCTTATTTTGTAAGACATTACCTGCCATTTTTGGTCACTTGTCATTTCTTATTCTTTGACTTTGGTCAAAAGTCTACCTTTGACTGGTCAAATGTTGACCATTGACACTTTGACTTTTGACCATATGTCACGCACCTATTGGAGAGCTGATAGGGGCTTGTCCCCCTACCAGAACCTGGCAAGGAGAAGGGTGCACGCCACCCTAGGTGTGTGCCCAAGTTGGAGGAGCCTAGGAGTCCTTGTTGGACAAGGACTCCATCTCCTTTTTGGATTCCAATTAGAGTTCTCCTAAGAACCAACTTTGACTGATCTTAGGCACCCTCTAAGGAGGAATCCAAGGGACTCTATTCCCACCAATCAGATTTAGATCTGATTTCATAAAGAGTTATGATTGGTTGGGAAGAAGAGAAGTTGGATCACAGACAGTCTATAAATAAGACCCTACGCCCAACTCAGATTGTGATTGAAAGTGATTGGAAGTGATTGAAAGGAATCACAATTTCCATGCCCCAAGGCTTCCTCTCCCCTCTTCCTCCATGCCAAACCACCTTCTCCCTCTCCTCTCCACATCTAAAAGGAGTTTTGGATTTTTGGTTGGTGCAAACCAGATCAAAGAAAGGCGACTGAAAGCTGAAGGCTGTGCTGCTGCAAAGGACGACTGCTGATCTTTAAAAGGAGTTTTGAAGATCCTCTAGATCAGATCCAGATTTAATTTTTGGAGATGTGATAGAGAAGAAGAGGATCTTCAGATCCAATCCGAGTGGATATCGGTAGAGGCCAGGCACTTGCGTGGCTAGATCCAGAACCTTCCGCTGCATACAGGATCATCAACGAGTAATAGGATTACCCATATCAAGGTAAATTAAATTTTATTTAATTTATCTAGATTTTATTTAATTTTTAAAATAGTAATAATTAGATCTGAAACATCTTAGATCTGATCTAGATTAAAGAAAAAATTTTTTGAAATATATCTCTTGATCTGATCAGATCTAAACGAACCTGATCCGAGAAATCAAGATTTTCCTTCAGATAGTCCAAATGATAGGTATCTATAACACTTAAGACTAGGTCATATAACAGAAGATAGAATTAATAAATTAGAGAAAACTAAGCTATTGAGTTCGTTGACTTTTGAGTCATATCCAATTTATGAATCTTATCTTCATGGCAAAATGACTAAGCTCTCTTTTGTAGGACATGGGGAAAGGGCCATGGATCTTCTTGCCCTAGTACATACTGATTTGTGCGGCCCATTTGATGTGTCGGCTAGAGGCAACTATGTCTACTTCATAACCTTTACCGATGATTTATCTAGGTATGGGTCTATGTATCTTATGAGACATAAGTCTGAAGTTTTTGAAAAGTTCAAAAAATTCAGACATGAAGTAGAAAAGCAAACTAAAAAATCCATTAAGGTTCTTCGATCAGATCGAGAAGGTGAATATCTTAGTCGAGAATTCCTGGACTATCTGAAGAAAAATGACATAGTCCCTCAATAGACTCCACCTAGAACACCTCAACTCAATGGGATTTCAAAATGGAGGAATCAGACCCTATTAGATATGATCCGATCCATGATGAGCTTCACAGACCTTCCTGATTTTCTTTGGGGATACTATTTGTTAACTGTAATATACTTACTGAATATGGTTCCTACTAAAATTATTCCTACCACACCGTATGGGATATGGCATGGTAAGAAATCAAGTCTGAGTCATCTCAGAATTTGGGGTTGTCCGGCTCATATCAAAAGACAACAAGCGGACAAGTTAGACTTTAGGTCCTTTAGAGCTTGATTTATAGGATATCCTAAAGAGTTATTAGGATATTATTTCTACATTTTAGAAGATCACAATGTGATTGTGAGTCGACATGCCATCTTTCTTAAAAAATAGTTTATTCAAGATAACGGCATTGAAAAATAGATCAAGCTCAATGAGAAGGTGTCACAAGAGTAACGAGCTAAGGACCAAATGGAACCAAATCAAGTTGAGCCAATACAATCACTACCTCCTCCACCTCATAGATCAGAAAGGATTTCCCATCCCCCTGAGAGGTACTTAGGTACTATTTCGGGGAAATAGAAAAAATGTTCCTCATAGGTAATGGGGTTCATGGTGATGATCCCAAAATCTATAATGAGGCAATATCGGATATCAACTCTGAGAAATGGTTAGAGGCAATGAAGTTAGAAATTGACTCAATGCAGTCAAACCATGTCTGGACCTTGGTAGATCCATCAGAAAGTATAGTACCTATTGGGTGTAAATGGATCTACAAGAGAAAGATTGGTGCAGATTGGAATGTGGAGATATTCAAAGCTAGATTAGTGGCAAAAGGATATAGTCAATATGAAGATATTGACTATCAGGATACCTTTTCACCAGTAGCTATGCTAAAATTCATTCACACATTGCTTGCTGTTGCAGTCTATTTTGATTATAAAATATGGCAAATGGACATAAAAATGATATTCTTAAATGGATATCTTGAGGAAGATATCTATATGGAATAGCGACTAGATTTCACATCTAGTGATACTGATCACAAGGTATGCAAGCTGCAAAGGTCCATATATGGACTTAAGCAAGCATCTCGAAGCTGGAATACTCATTTTAATGATGTGATCAAATTATTTGATTTCATCAAGAACGAGGAGGAACCATGTATTTTCAAAAAGGTCAGTGGGAGCGCTGTTGTCTTCCTCGTATTGTACGTGGATGATATCCTCCTTATTGGGAATGATATTTTTATGTTGACCATAGTTAAAATATGGTTATCCAAAGAATTCTCCATGAAAGATCTAGGAGAAGCATCCTTTATTCTAGGAATTAAGGTCTATGGAGATAGACGGAATAGGATGCTAGGACTTTCACAAAAGATGTGCATAGAGGAAGTGCTAAAGAGGTTTAGCATAGAAAACACTAAGAGGAATTTGGTATCCTTCAGACATGGCATTCATCTTTCCAAAAAGATGTGCCCTAGCACACCTGAGGAAATAGGACGCATGAGCAAGGTCCCGTATGCTTCAGCAATAGAGAGCCTCATGTATGCCATGTTATGTACACGACCTGATATAGCCCATGCTGTGAGTGTCACGAGCAGATATCAGTCGAATCTAAGTGAAGAATACTGGACTTCTGTGAAATGTATTCTTAAGTACTTGAGAAGAACTAAGGATATGTTGTTGGTTTTTGGTAATGGAGAACTCCAAATCTAGGGATGTATAGACTCAAATTTTATGTCTAATATAGATGATCGAAAGTCGACATTTGGGAGTCTGTTTGTGTGTAATGGTGAAGCTATCAGTTGGAAGAGTTTCAAGCAGATAGTGATAGCAGATTCCCCCATGGAAGTAGAATAGATCGCTGCATCAGAAGCTACGAAGGAGGCATTTTGGTACAAGAAGTTTGCCATAGAGATCGGAGTGATGCCATTTCTCTATATTGCGACAACAATGGTACCATAGCCCTTGCTAAGGAGCCGAGGTCTCACCAAAAATCCATTCACATCGAGTAGCGATACCACCTCATCCGTGATTACCTCGAGAAGGATTACGTCAAGGTCAAGAGAGTCGACTCCGCAGATAATGCGGCGGACCCACTCACAAAGCCATTGGGCCAGCAGAAGATCGAAGCCCACATTGAGAAGATGGGACTTATATTTGTAGCCAATTGGCTTTAGATCAAGTGGGAGTTTGTTAGATATGTGTGCCTTAGAAGTCAGAATTGGCTGACACTTGTAATACACTTCTAGGGGCAAAATTATAATATTAACTATAAATAATAAAATAAGTTATTTTCTATCATAAATGTGTATTTAGTGTCTATGATACATCCCTTGAGTTAATGGTAATGATAATTCATATTTTCAAGAGTTGAAAATTTAAGACATGAATTTTCGTTATTAACTAATAAAATACTTTCGATTGTAGGATCATCATGAGGATGGTGATTGATCTGAAAGGTTGGTGTACAATCACTTCTTGATAGTAGATGAGTCTTGAGTCTACAGTGTAGAGACACCAGAGTGAGAGTATAGGTACTTGTTAGAGAATAAAGGCATTGAGCATGACCACCTCGAGCAGTCATAAGTCTACTTTCTCGTCGATGACTGGCTCGAAGCTGCAGTGGTGTGTCTAGTTCTTTGACCTAAGGTGCATTGGTAGTTCACCTTGAGAGTGTTATAGTTTGACTACACCATGACTCAGTCTCCTAGCCATTCGAAATCCTGAGGTGTATGTTAGCTATAGCATGTTCATTGTAGGAATTGGATTGCACCAAGAGAAAATCTTCTACCTCGGTAGATGAGGAGCAGCCCTATGATGATTATGAGAATCAAGTCCATAAGCCTAAGGCTATGGCAGAGTGAAATGATAGAAAGAGTTTCTATTAAGATTTTTACATCAGACTTGAATCAAATGATTAAATTATATGATAGAAATTAGGGTTGGATGAGTTCACCTTAACCCTAATCTGATCAAAGCTCAAGATAGAAGAACTTAATCATATAGGTAGCTACACCGAGAGGTTCATTTTTAATTTTAATGGATTGCCACCATATACTGCTAGGTGTCATTGGTAGATTTTGGGAGCAATTAGAATGATTTGGATGATCGATCATTCTAGTTGTCTGAATTAGAAAAGTTCTGATCCATCGAAAGGTGTTTCGATGATGACGATGATAGAGATCATGATATATCCTATTACTATAGAGAACCGAACCTAACTAGGTCACACAAACAAGGGTTTGGATTTGGATATCATCAATTAGACTAACCCAATTCAATTGATTTGAATTAGATTTAATTAGGTTCAAGAAAATCATGCTAGCACATGATTGAGCCTAACGTTTTCCTTCTACAATCAATAAAAGTTGTCTCGACTGAGCCAAATGAGTTTGTGCTCACTCAGGGATCTTTGCTTGATCTAACTAGAGCTTGTCTAGATTAGAAAAGAATTATCTTAATTTATAAGATAAATTTGAGACAACATCTGCCATTTTTCGTCACCTGCTAATTCTTATCTTTTGACTTTGGTCAAACGTTGACCTTTGACACTTAGACATCTGTCAATGTGTCATGCACCCATAGTAGATTTATTTTGGACTAGTCAACCTACCAAAAAGTAGGTAGACTAGTGGCACATGCCTAGGGACATGTGCACCCATGGATAGAGGTGCCTGGAGTCCCATACAGATGGGACTCCAGTTACTTTGGGGTATCTACTTAGGTGGTGCCAAGGAATAGACTTTGACCAGTCTTAGGCGCCATCTAAGGATGATTAAGAGGGGCTCTCATATGATTGGATCAGATGATGTCACTCCATCAATCAAATTTAGATTTGATTGTACGATGCGACGTGATTGGTCGGGATGATGTGGCACTGCATGGAGCAGCAGGGTCTATAAAAATCTTGTCTGCGCCAAGCTTTAGAGAAGATCTCCAATAGCCCATGCCACAAGGCTGCCCCTCTCCCTCCTCCACGCCATCTTCAGATCCCCTCTCTCCTCTCCATGCCCAGGGGATTTGGGCTCCAATTTGGTGCGATCCAGGCAAGAGAAAGGTGACGAGAAAGGAAGAAGGCAGCACTGCTATAAGAGACGATTCCAGATCTTCAAAAGGAGTTTTGAAGATTCTCCAAATCAAATCCAGATATAATATTTGGAGTGATGATAAAGAAAGAGAAGATCTCTAGATTCAGCCCGAGTGGATACCGGTAGAGGTCAGGCACTTGCATGGCTAGATCCAGAACCTCAGATAATCAGTAGGATCATCATAGGATAATCTGATTACCCAATAAAAGGTACAAAATTAAATCTAATTTAATTTACTTTTATTTTAGTTTATTAGATCTATAAAATTAGATCTAAAATATCACATATCTGATTTGGATTCAAAAGAAAAATTTTTGAAATATCTCTCCTGATCCAATCAGATTTGAACGAACCTAATTCAAAAAATCTGAATTTTTCCTTCAACTCTTTCAGCAAACGGCTCCACTATTCAGAGTAAAGATATATCCTGACACACTTCTACTATCATCATGGTCAGATTGAAAGTTGAAGTCTGTAAATCCCATAAATTTTAGATCTGACTCGTCATAAACCAATCATTGATCCTTAGTATTTCTCAAATACTTAAGGATGGCTTTAACCATTTTTTAGTGATTTTCTTTAGGATATCTACTCACTACTCCTAATGAGTATACCACGTCTGATCTTGTACATATCATGGTGTATATGATAAATCCCACTACTAAAGCATATGGGACTCTACTCATATGCTCTCTTTTCAGTTGTCGGACAATCCTTCTTAGAGAAAAAAATTTCATCAGAAGATAGCTCTTTTTGGAATTCTCCATGCTGAACCTTTTTAACACAGTATCTATGTACGTAGATTAGGATAACCCAAGCATCCTTTTAGATCTATCCCTATAGATCTTCATCCCTAGGATGTAGGATGCTTCATCCAAGTCATTCATGGAGAACTATGATGATAACTAGACTTTTATTTCCTATAGTGCGGGATGTCATTCCTGACTAAGAAAATTTTATCCATGTACAACATAAGAAATACCACTACTGGACCATTTACCACTTGTAAATGTAGGACTCTTCTCTAATCTTAATGAAACCATACCTTTTGATCACCTTATTAAAATGCATGTTTCAACTTCGAGATACCTGCTTCAATTCATAAATGGATCTCTGAAGCTTGCACATCTTGGACTCATCTGTGAATGTGAACCCTCAGGTTGTATCATATACATCTTCTCAGTCAGCTCTCCATTTAGAAAAGCTAGCTTCATATCCATCTGCCAGATCTCATAGTCCAAATGGGCAGCTATCAGAAGTATTATCCGAATGAATTAGAGCATTGCCACAGGAGAGAATGTCTCATCATAGTCAATACCATAACGTTGACGATACCTCTTGGCAACCAAATAGACTTTATAGGTTTCCATATTTCTATCTGCGCCCCTTTATTTTTTGAAGATCAATTTACATCCAATGGGTTTAACCCTTTCAGGTGGATCAATCAATATCCACACATCATTGACCTTCATGGACTCCATTTCGGATCTCATAGCCTCAAGCCATTTTTCAAAATCAGATCTCTAGATAGCATCCATATAGGTGATTGGATCCTCATTATTCTTATCAAGTTCAATAATAGTATCCTTTGGTCTCTTTTGGATATCCTATAAATACGCACTTGTCAGACCTAGGTCCAAGTTTATCTATGACTAACCATGTGATAAAAGCCAGGCATCCCCAAACCCTAAGGTGTGAAAGTGCTGGCTTACGCCCTATCCATATCTCATATGGAGTCTTAACTACAGACTTATTTGAAATTCTATTTAATAGATAACAAGCTGATTTGAGTGCATGTCCCCAAAAGGATATCGGCAAGCTGGCAAAATCCATCATGGATCGGATCATGTCTAATAGAATCTGATTCCTTCTTTTAGATATACCATTATACTATGGTACTTCTGAAGGAGTCCATTGGGAGGAAATCCCATTCTCTCCTAAATATGTGAGAAACTCATCGAAAAGGTATTCTCCTCCTCGATCAGATCGAAGAGTTTTAATACTCTTTTCAGTTTATTTTTCTACTTCACTTTGGAATCATTTGAACATTTCAAATGAATCCGACTTGTGTTTCATCAGATAGATATATTCATATCTAGATAGATTATCTATGAAAGTGATGAAGTAGAAATATTCACCTCTAACACTTGTACTCATTGATCCACATACATTAGTATGTACTAGATCTAAGATCTCAATGGCTCTTTCATCTTTTCCAGTAAAAGATGATTTGATTATTTTACCAAAAAGATTGGACTCACAGGTTGGAAGTAATTCACAATCACTGACTTCGAGGATTTCCTCTTAAGTCAACCTATTTATCCTGTTCTTGTTTATATGACCTAGCTTATAGTGCCATAAATAGATATCTAACACACTATCTAATCTAGGATGTTTGCCGATTGAATAGACTATGTTAACAGATTTTGATAGCATACACACACCATTATTCAAATATCCATAAAAAATAGTAACACCATTCATAATGATATTACAAACTTATTTCTTTATTGAAATTTTATAATCATTTTTGGCTAGAAGGCTTATAGAAATAATAATTAAAAAGAAACTAGGATAGAAATGACAATCACTAAGAACAACGGTATGGGACTCATACAAGTTTTAGGATTCCTAAAGCTAGAACTAGAACTGGTCTTCCATCTCCAATGTTCAAAAATCTTTCGCTTTGCTTGAATCTCCTACTAACCTACAATCCTTGCAATGAATTGCAAATATGGTAAGGGCTATCAGTATCCAATACCTAGTTAGTATAATCACAACTAGAGAAATTGCAAGGAGTTATCACATAAATACCTTGCCCAATAATAGCTTGATTCTTTTTCTACTTATTTGGATCCAAGGAGGGAATGTACTAAGGACAGTTTCTCTTTTAGTGCCCTTGCTTCTTGCAAAAGAAGCATTCAGCTTGACTCTTATCAAGCTTGATTTTCCTAGTCTAGCCTTGTATAGATGTCCCAGCCTAAACTTGCATCTTCTTAGCTTTCTTCTTCTTATTCTTCTTTCTTTTCTCAAAGGATCGAGAACCAGAAGATGAGCCTCCCACTAAGTTCACCGACTTCTTGTGGAATTGGTGATCCTTCTTAAAGTTTTGAAGCAACCCCAGTAACCCGTGGTAGTCTACTTCAGGCTTTGTCATTCTGAAATGAGTGAGGAATGGGAGAAAAGACTTGGGTAGCAAGTTCAGTATTGCATCCTTCGTAAGCTATTTATGCAAGAAAAAGTCAAGTTTGCTCAATCTCTCTATCAACTCGATCATGTACAATACATGATTAGTGACAGAGGCACCATCCCGCATTCTAGTATTGAAGATGGCACAACTAGTCTTATGCCTTTCAACATCATCGGATATGCAAAAGGAATCCTCCAACACTTGAAGTATATCTTTTGGCTGAGCTGTCTCAAATCTATAGCTGAACTTATCACTCATAAAAGTCAGTATAATGCAATGCACCATGGTTTGATCACTAAGCCATTTCTAAAGAGTATCTTTGACTATTTCATATGCATCGGTAGCTGGTGAAGGGAAATCCTGATTTCCCGATCCAGGTTCGTTCAGATCTGATTAGATCAAGAGATATATTTCAAAAATTTTCTCTTGATCTCAATCAGATCTTGATATATTTCAGATCTGATTCTTATTATTTTAATAAATAAAATAAAACAAGATAAATTAAATCAAATTTAATTTACCTGATTTGGGTAATCCTATTATCCTGTAGATGATCCTGATTGCAGCGGAAGGTTCTGGATCTTAGCCACGCAAGCGCCTGGCCTCTACCGGTATCCACTCGGGTTGGATCTGGAGATCCTCTTCTTCTCTATCACACCTCCAAAAATCAGATCTGGATCTGATCTGGAGGATCTTCAAAACTCTTTTGAAGATCTGCAGTCGTCCTTTTGCAGCAGCGCAGCCTTCTTGCTTTTGATCGCCTTTCCTTGATCTGAATCGCACCAACCAAAGTCCAAAACACCTTTTGGACGTGGAGAGCAAGGGGAGAAGAGACTATGGCATGGAGAAGGAGGGGAGAGGTAGCCTTGGGGCGTGTCTAATAGCATTCACTTTTACTTGGAATTAGGGTTGGGCGCAGGGTCTTATTTATAGACCTCTTGTGATCCAACTCCTCTTCCTCTCAACCAATCACAACCCTTTGTGAAATCAGATCTAAATCTGATTGGTTGGAATAGAGACCCCTGGATTCCTCCTTAGAGGGCGCCTAAGACCAGTCAAACTGGATTCTTAGTAGAACTCTGATTGAAATCCAAAAGGGAGATGGAGTCCTTGTCCAACAAGGACTCCTAGGCGCCTCCTACTTGGGCTCACGCCACCCTTGGCGTGCGCCCTTCTCCTTGCCAGGTTCTGGCAGGGGGACAGGCCCCCACCAGCTCTCCAATAGGTGCATGACATGTGGTCAAAAGTCAAAGGGTGAATGGTCAACGTTTGACCAGTCAAAGGTAGACTTTTGACCAAAGTCAAAGAACAAGAAATGGCAGGTGACCAAAAATGGCAGGTAATGTCTTACAAATAAGACAACCTATTCTGACTTGGACAACCTCCAGTCAGACCATATGAAGGCCTCTGATTGAGCACAAACTCCTTTGGCTCAGTCAGGACAACTTATTTATGATAGTAAAAGAAGAACGTTAGGTTCAATCGAGTGCTAGCACGATTTCCTTGAACCTAATTGAATCTCATTCAGATCAATTGAACTAGATCAGTTCAATTGATGATCACCAGATTCAAACCCTTGTTTGTGTGACCCAGTTAGGTTCAGTTCTGTATGGTAATGGGATATGTCATGATCTCTATCATAGACATCATCGAAACTCCTTTCGATGGATCAGAACTCTTCTGATTCGAACAGCTAGAATGATCGATCATCTAAATCATTCTAATTGCTCCCAAAATCCACCAGTGACACCTAGCAGTATATGGTGGCAACCCATCAGAGCTGAATGTGAACCTCTTGGTGCAGCTACCTGTGTGATTAAGTTCTTCTATCTTGAGCCCCGATCAGATTAGGGTTAAGGTGAACTCGTCAAACCCTAGTCTCTGTCATATGATGTAATCATTCGATTCGAGTCCAATGTGAAAATCTAAATAGAAACTCTTTCTATTATTTCACTCTGCCATGGCCATGGGCTTCAGGACTTGATTCTCATGATTATCATAGGGCTGCTCCTCTACCACCGAGGTAGATAGATCCCATCTTGATGCAATCCAGTTCCTACAATGAACATGCTATAGCCAACATACACCTCAGGGTTCCATATGGCTAGGAGACCGAGTAATGGTGTAGTCAAACTATAACACCCTCAAGGTGAACTGCCGATGCATCTCAGGTCAAAGAACCAGACACACTACTGCAGCATCGAGTCAGTCATTGACGAGAAGGTAGACTTCCTAATGACTACTCGAGGTGGTCACGCTCAGTGCCCTCGTTCTCTAACGAGTACCTGTACTCTCGCTCCGGTGTCTCCACACCATAGACTCAAGACTCATCTACTAAAGAGAAGCGATCGTACACCAACCTTCCGGATCAATCACCATCCTCGTGATGATCCTATGGTCGGGAGCTGTTTATGAGTTAATAATGATTATTCATGTCTTAAATTTTCAACTCTTGAAAATATGAATTATCATTACCATTAACTCAAAGGATGTATCACAGACACTAAATACACATGTGTGATAGAAAATAACCCATTTTATTAAATTATAGTCAAAATTATAATTTTGCCCCTCGAAGTGTATTACAAGTGTCAGCCAATTCTGGCTTCTAGGGCACATATATCTAACAATCTCCCACTTGTCCTAAAGCCAATTGGCTACAAGTCTAAGTCCCATCTTCTCAAGGTGGGCTTCGATCTTCTGCTGGCCCAACGGCTTTGTAAGTGGGTCTGCCACATTATCTGCGGAGTTGACTCTCTTGACCTCAACGTAACCTTTCTCAAGGTAATCGCGGATGAGATGGTATCACCGTTTGCTTGGAACTCTTCCAGCACAAACAGTCTGCCAGATGTCGACTTTCGATCATCTATATCGGACATGAAGTCCGAGTCTGTGTATCCCTGGACCAGGAGTTCTCCGTTACCAAAGACCAACATCATATCCTTAGTTCTTCTCAAGTACTTAAGGATACATTTCACAGAAGTCCAGTGTTCTTCACCTGGATTTGACTGATATCTGCTTGTGACACTCACAGCATGGGCTATATCAGGTCGTGTACATAGCATGGCATACATGAGGCTCCCTATTGCAGAAGCATAAGGGATCTTGCTCATGCGTTCTATTTCCTCAGGTGTGCTGGGACACATCTTCTTGGAAAGATGAATACCATGTCTGAAGGGTATTAATCCCCTCTTAGAGTTTTCCATACTAAACCTCTTTAGTACTTCCTCTATGTACATTTTCTGTGAAAGTCCTAGCATCCTATTCGGTCTATCCCTATAGACCTTAATTCCTAGAATAAAGGATGCTTCACCTAGGTCTTTCATGGAGAATTCCTTAGACAACCATATCTTGACTGATGTCAACATGGGAATATCATTCCCAATAAGGAGGATGTCATCCACGTACAATACGAGGAAGACAACAGCGCTCCCACTGACCCTTTTGAAAACACATGGTTTCCTCTTTGTTTTTGATGAAACCAAACTTTTTGATCACATCATTGAAACGAGTGTTCCAGCTCCGAGATGCTTGCTTAAGTCCATATATGGACCTTTGCAGCTTGCAAACCTTGTGATCAGTATCACTGGATGCGAAACCTAGCGGCTGTTCCATATAGATATCTTCCTCAAGATATCCATTTAGGAATACCGTTTTCACGTCCATTTGCCATATTTCATAATCGAAATAGGCTGCAACAGCAAGCAATGTGCGGATGGATTTTAGCATAGCTACCGGAGAAAAGGTATCCTGATAGTCAATGCCTTCGCATTGACTATAACCTTTTGCCACCAATCTAGCCTTGAATGTCTCCACATTCCCATCTGCACCAATCTTTCTCTTGAAGATTCATTTACACCCAATAGGTACTATACCTTTTGGTGGATCTACCAAGGTCCAGACTTGGTTTGAGTGCATCGAGTCGATCTCTGACTTCATTGCCTCAAGCCATTTCTCGAAGTCGATATCTGATATCGCCTCGTTGTAGGTTTTGGGATCATCACCATGAGCACCATTACCTATGAGGAACATTTCCTCTATGTCCTCTGAAATAATACCTAAGTATCTTTCAGGGGGATGGGAAACTCTTTTCGATCTACGAGGTGGAGGAGGTAGTGTTCTTATTGGCTCAACCTGATTTGGTTCCACTTGGTCCTTAGCTCGTTCTGCTTGTGAGACTTTCTCATCAAGCTTAATCTGCTTTCCAATGCCACTATCTTGAATAAACTATTTTTCAAGAAATATGGCATGTCGACTCACAATCACATTGTGGTCTTCTGGAATGTAGAAATAGTATCCTAATGACTCTTTAGGATATCCTATGAATCGAGCTCTAAAGGACCTAAATTCTAACTTGTCCGCTTGTTGTCTTTTGACATAAGCCGGACAACCCCAAATTCTGAGATGACTCAGACTTGGTTTCTTACCGTGCCATATCTCATACGGTGTGGTAGGAACGGTTTTAGAGGGAACCCTATTCAGTAAATAGATTGAAGTTAATAATGAATGTCCCCAAAGAAAATCTGGGAGGTCTGTGAAGCTCATCATGGATCGAACCATATCCAATAGAGTCCGATTTCTCCGTTCTGAAACCCCGTTGAGTTGAGGTGTTCCTGGTGGAGTCCATTGAGAGACTATGCCATTTTTCTTAAGATAGTCTAGGAATTCCCGGCTAAGGTATTCACCTCCTCGATCTGATCGAAGAACCTTAATGGGTTTTCCAGTTTGTTTTTCTACTTCATGTCTGAATTCTTTGAACTTTTCAAAGGCTTCAGACTTATGTCTCATAAGATACACATACCCATACCTAGACAGATCATCGGTAAAGGTAATGAAGTAGACAAAATTGCCTCTAGCCGGCACATCGAATGGGCCGCACACATCAGTATGTACTAGGGCAAGGAGATCTGTGGCCCTCTCCCCATGTCCAACAAAAGGGAGTTTAGTCATTTTGCCTTGAAGACAAGATTCACAAGTTGGATATGACTCAAAAGTCAATGGACTCAATAGCCCATTTTTCTCCAATTTGTTAATCCTATCTTCTGCTATATGACCTAATCTCAGGTGCCATAGATATCTGTCGTTTGGACTATCCCTAGGTCGTTTGGCATTTACATTTTGCTCGATAGTTAAAATAGGTACATCAATATGCAACTGATAAAGACCATTAACAAGGAAACCATTTGCAATTTTATTTCTTTCATAAAGAATGTTACAATGGTCCTTAAAGAAGGTGATCACATAACCTTCTTGTGCTAAGCATGAAACAGAAATCAAATTTCTGCTAGCTGCAGGCACATAATAACAGTCTTTTAAAACTAAGTCTAAACCAGATGGTAATCGCAGAGGGTATGTTCCCACGGCTACTGCAGCAACTCTTGCTCCATTACCGACGCGTAGGATCATGTCTCCATCCCTCAGCCTCCTGCTATCCTCAAGACCCTGCATAGAAGTGCACAGATGAGCACTAGAACCAGAGTCAAGCACCCAACTGGATGCAGAAGAACCGTAAGGTTAGACTCAATAACGAGCATACCTCCAGAAGGACCTTCCTTCTTGTTCTTCAGGGTGGCCAGGTAAGTAGGGCAGTTCCGCTTCCAATGGCCGTCGCTGTTGCAATGGAAATACTTTCCTTTACCATCGACCTTCTTCTTCGGTTCTGCCTTCTTCTTCTTTGATCCTTCTACCTTTTGCTTTTTCACAGACTTCTTTTTCTTTCCATAAGACTTTCTTTTGGAAGAAGTCCGTTCCATAGCAAGAACTGAGCCTTTAGAACCTTTCATAGAAAGCTCAGCGGTAACCAGCATATTCATCAACTCGGCCAAGGAATTCTGAAGTTTATGCATGTGGTAATTCATGATGAATTGCCCATATGCATCAGTCAAGGATTGCAGAATAATATCGTTCTGCAAGTCCAAGTCCAACTTCACACCGAGCTTCTCAAGCTCTTCCATGTCCTTGATCATTGTCAGACAGTGATCTTGGACTGACTGCCCATCACACATCTTAGCCTTAAAAAGTTCGTTTCGTGACTTGATATTTGGCTGCGCGACTCTGTTCACCAAACATCTCCTGCAGGTGAGCCAACATTTGGCGAGCAGTCCCGATATCTTCATGTTGGCGCTGGAGCTCATCAGACATCGAGCCCAACATGTAGTATCTGGCCTTATTGTCTTCGTCAATCCATTTTTCCAGAGACGCTCTCTGTTCAGTGGATGGACGAGCTGGTAAGGTGGAAGGGTCCTGGTCCAAAACATGTGTTAACTTCTCTGAACCCAAAATAATTTTGTAGTTCCTGAGCCAATCTTTATAATTGGGTCCAGTCAGTCTATGTGTGTCTAGGATACGTGCCAGTGGGTTGGACGCAGACATTTTCCTGTAGAGAGTCAAAGATTCTAGTTAGATACTGTAATTTTGACTTGACCAATTTGTTTAGGGATTTTATTTTTAAACAAATTAGCTCCCACTATTTTCTCGGATCCCTACACTCCCTCTGTAGAGATGCGAAAATCTCCGATTGATGATTTCTAGTGGGTGGTGCGGTCTCACCAACTGACTCATCACCTCACCTAACAGTTATTGGTGATGGGTTAGCCAATGAGTGAACAACTCTTGTTCAATGATTCTCTAATCATGGTGCACCCAAACTTGGTCTCTAATTCATGAATCTCACCATATCCGGAATATTGATCCACTCCTTAGTTAAGTCAGACCCACCATTTGCATAGACTGGGTTCCTAATTGGGTCTCTCACCGTATCCGAAATATTGAGCCCAACTCATCCTCCAGCCCATAGCATCCAATGCCTAATAGACATGGTTGCGTCTTCCCGGTGCAACTGAGCCACTGTATCCAAGCCGAGAACAATCAACCCCGGGAAGGGCCCGCATGTCTACAATGGTGGAAGACCTCGGACTTAATCTTTTCTTAGGGAGAATTGATTCAGGTCTCATTAAACTAGACTTGGCTTAGTCATAACAATTATGACTAACCTAGTGGCATGGGTCAGCTCGAATTATTGACCACCTCAGATCAGAACTGTGTCAACAGATATGGCCAGGTAAGTGAGACCGGTGGAAGGAATATGCCGTTAACTCGCACAAGAACGCATTCAGGTCGAGTAGCTTCCAATTAAAAACCAGTCGGTCGTCTGTGCCAAACTTACCTTAGACACCAAATTGTTGAGTCAGAACCAATTGGGTTCAGCCTACAATCCAGACTCTAACCTCTGAGCCTAATTAGGTCTTGCTTGATCGTGACTCGATCTTGACCCAGACTTAATCCTATTAGGCTGGTCAATTTAAGCATTGTTGATCCCATCTAACCAACTCTTGATTCGGTTTGATCAACCGCTTAGACCTAATTGAGCTCCCCAAGCCCGAACCCAGTATTATGAATATGTCTTAGATCTGAAATTCTCAATTTTAGACCTAATTAATATTCCATAAACTTAATTCTTAATTAAGTTGGGTTCATAAACAAAATATGCATAATAAATCCTAGGGTTTCAGGATCTAGGGTTTTGCAGAAAGTAAGTTTTGGGTTTCTGATTAAGGACGAACACGCAGCACCCCTACACATCATAAGAACACCCCATCGAATGGGAAGAGAGGGCCTTTAAACCCTTCTTCGTTCTTATGACCGGACGGCCAAGAGGAACGCCTTAATCAGGAACATGTAAATCTACAAAACAGTTATAGATCTATATCATATATCTCATATACAAATTTAGATCTAATCAAGGCATATTTTGCATACATCTCATGTATCAAATCATGCATGTTTTTCAGATCTAAATTATCTCATAATAATCTAAAAAATTAGATTTAAATTGATCTAATCAAAATAAATTCTAATTTAGATAATTATGTAGAACTATTCTACAACTAGTCTAGTCATGCATCTATCATATCTCATATGATATTTAAAATTAAATAATTTTTTATTTACTGTTTATCAGATGTTATTATAACACTTATAATATCAAAAAATAGTAAATAAGAAGATCTAAAATATGATTTAATCAGATTAAATCAAAGACATGCAAAACTATTCTATAGAACTATTCTATTCTAGAACTAGTCATGCATATCTTCATGTTCTTTGATCCAAATTATTTAATTTTAATTTTTTTTGATTTCAGATCTGATCACATCTCATGTGACATCTAAAATCACTATTATTTTCTAATTAAAATAAATTTAAAATCAGATCTAAACAATTTAGAACCATGGCTCTGATACCAGTTGAAGGGAAATCCTGATTTCCCGATCCAGGTTCGTTCAGATCTGATTAGATCAAGAGATATATTTCAAAAATTTTCTCTTGATCTCAATCAGATATTGATATGTTTCAGATCTGATTCTTATTATTTTAATAAATAAAATAAAATAAGATAAATTAAATCAAATTTAATTTACCTGATTTGGGTAATCCTATTACCCTGTAGATGATCCTGATTGCAGCGGAAGGTTCTGGATCTTAGCCACGCAAGCGTCTGGCCTCTACCAGTATCCACTCAGGTTGGATCTGGAGATCCTCTTCTTCTCTATCACACCTCCAAAAATCAGATCTGGATCTGATCTGGAGGATCTTCAAAACTCTTTTGAAGATCTGCAGTCGTCCTTTTGCAGCAGCGCAGCCTTCTTGCTTTTGATCGCCTTTCCTTGATCTGAATCGCACCAAACTAAGTCCAAAACACCTTTTGGATGTGGAGAGCAAGAGGAGAAGAAGTTTAGGTGTGGAGAAGGAGGGGAGAGGCAGCCTTGGGGCGTGTCTAATAGCATTCACTTTTACTTGGAATTAGGGTTGGGCGTAGGGTCTTATTTATAGACCTCTTGTGATCCAACTCCTCTTCCTCTCAACCAATCACAACCCTTTGTGAAATCAGATCTAAATCTGATTGGTTGGAATAGAGACCCCTGGATTCCTCCTTAGAGGGCGCCTAAGACCAGTCAAACTGGATTCTTAGTAGAACTCTGATTGGAATCCAAAAGGGAGGTGGAGTCCTTGTCCAACAAGGCCTCCTAGGCGCCTCCTACTTGGGCTCACGCCACCCTTGGCGTGCGCCCTTCTCCTTGCCAGGTTCTGGCAGGGGGACAGGCCCCCACCAGCTCTCCAATAGGTGCATGACATGTGGTCAAAAGTCAAAGGGTGAATGGTCAACGTTTGACCAGTCAAAGGTAGACTTTTGACCAAAGTCAAAGAACAAGAAATGGCAGGTGACCAAAAATGGCAGGTAATGTCTTACAAATAAGACAACCTATTCTGACTTGGACAACCTCCAGTCAGACCATATGAAGGCCTCTGATTGAGCACAAACTTCTTTGGCTCAGTCAGGACAAATTATTTATGATAGTAAAAGAAGAACGTTAGGTTCAATCGAGTGCTAGCACGATTTCCTTGAACCTAATTGAATCTCATTCAGATCAATTGAACTAGATCAGTTCAATTGATGATCACCAGATTCAAACCCTTGTTTGTGTGACCCAGTTAGGTTCAGTTCTGTATGGTAATGGGATATGTCATGATCTCTATCATCGACATCATCGAAACTCCTTTCGATGGATCAGAACTCTTCTGATTCGAACAGCTAGAATGATTGATCATCTAAATCATTCTAATTGCTCCCAAAATCCACCAGTGACACCTAGCAGTATATGGTGGCAACCCATCAGAGCTGAATGTGAACCTCTTGGTGCAGCTACCTGTGTGATTAAGTTCTTCTATCTTGAGCCCCGATCAGATTAGGGTTAAGGTGAACTCGTCAAACCCTAGTCTCTGTCATATGATGTAATCATTCGATTCGAGTCCAATGTGAAAATCTAAATAGAAACTCTTTCTATTATTTCACTCTGCCATGGCCATGGGCTTCAGGACTTGATTCTCATGATTATCATAGGGCTGCTCCTCTACCACCGAGGTAGATAGATCCCATCTTGATGCAATCCAGTTCCTACAATGAACATGCTATAGCCAACATACACCTCAGGGTTCCATATGGCTAGGAGACCGAGTAATGGTGTAGTCAAACTATAACACCCTCAAGGTGAACTGCCGATGCATCTCAGGTCAAAGAACCAGACACACTACTGCAGCATCGAGTCAGTCATTGACGAGAAGGTAGACTTCCTAATGACTACTCGAGGTGGTCACGCTCAGTGCCCTCGTTCTCTAACGAGTACCTGTACTCTCGCTTCGGTGTCTCCACACCGTAGACTCAAGACTCATCTACTAAAGAGAAGCGATCGTACACCAACCTTCCAGATCAATCACCATCCTCGTGATGATCCTATGGTCGGGAGCTGTTTATGAGTTAATAATGATTATTCATGTCTTAAATTTTCAACTCTTGAAAATATGAATTATCATTACCATTAACTCAAAGGATGTATCACAGACACTAAATACACATGTGTGATAGAAAATAACCCATTTTATAAATTATAGTCAAAATTACAATTTTGCCCCTAGAAGTGTATTGCAAGTGTCAGCCAATTCTGGCTTCTAGGGCACATATATCTAACAGCTGGCTCCTCAAGTGCAAGATCTATCAACACATATAGGATCCATTAATGCTACAAGACTATTTTTAACTTTTGGTACTAGCTATCGAAATTGGGTTCCACCAACTTATCATTGTCCAACAATGATTGAAGCGATAGAAAAGTAGCCATATTTGCACCAAAAAAAAATCATAACCTAATTAGTAATTAATTCATTAAACCTAAAAATTTAGAATTTAATCAAAAGATTCTTCTACTATTTTATTCAAATTGATAGCTTTTACCTCTAATTCAAGGAATTATTCTAATTTCTTAGTGGGTACTAGAATCCACATAGACTGCATGTAAGCCTAACTTTTGTTAGCCAACCCATGTACATCTAATGTAAGGTTCATAATCAATTATTTCTTTAAATAATTTTTAGTAATTAGATTTTGTCCTAGTCCCTAATCAATAGGCTTTGGCCTCTACTGAAAAGGTCTGGTTAGGTCCAACCATTAATATGACCATACTTGGCCCATCTAACTAATGAATGATTAGGTCCAACTTTGATTGACTAACCTAACCACCATTTAAAAAGATGTAGCCAACTAGTGGATCCATTATCATCCACTTAATGGGAGGCTATGATCCAGTTATCAACATAACTATTTTATTTTAAGGATCTATTAATTTTAGAAAATTTTAATTTAAGAAAGAGAGAAGATTAGATGAACCAACTTATTATGATCCTTTCATTGGCTTCATCAAGTCAGCTTAAGGAAGACCATTTATAGGCTGGTCTAGGAGCACCTAAATCAGTCGCACTGATTTACCTAGCTAACATAGGTCAGCTTGAATAGTCAAGTGATCCAATCAAAATATAATCTCATCAAGATGCCAGGTAAGTTTGATTGGTAGGAGGGTCTGCCAAAGCTTGCCTTAGACACCATAAAAAATGGCCAGATAAGCATGCTGCCAATTAAAGACCACTAGTTTGATTTATCTTAGACACTAACTAGTTTAATTAGTTTCAATTAGATTAACCTAACAGTTCATGCTAGATCATGTAGTTAAGAATCAAGTTCATCTTGGATCTTGTTAAAGATATGGACTTGACCAACTATAACTATTGTAATTGATCAAGAGAATTCTTGACCTGATCTAAGACAATAATTGATTATATTTAGTCAATTTTTTAATTAAGTCCATTCTTTAATCTAACCCTAGGCCTAATCTAATTAATGAACCTAATCCCCAATAACCCATTTAACCCAATGTGTTATGATTTATATCTTAGAATCTTCAATTCATAATCCTAGATCCTAATCAAATAACTTCTTAATTCTTAATTAAGTTTGGGCTGAGAGTTAGGATTCGGCTTTTCAAAAATAATTTTCATATTTGTGAAATATTTTTACAACATGGTTCTATCAACCAAGTTGCATGTTTGATTCATAATTAACATGCAAGTAAGATAAGCATGAAACTATTTTAGATCTAATCTAAACAGGTTCATGTAATTGAAATAATTTCAACTATAATCAATCATAAATTATCTTAGATCAAATCTAACATATTTATGATAATTAAAATTAGATTAAAATATTTTTAAATAGATCAAAAAATTTTTTAAATTTAATCTAAAATTTTATTATCAATATTTTAGATCAGCATGTACTAGCACAACCTCTCCAATGTAAGGGATAAACCTCACGGCAGGACAACTTTATAGTCATCCATGCAATCTAAAATTTTTAATTTTAGATCTAAAATTATTTTAAATCTAATAAATCATAAATAAAATTAGATCATATCTAATAAATTTATGATAAGAATTAGATCAACACGAATTAGGATAACCTCTCTACTGTAAGGAGTAAACCTTACAGTAGGATAACCTTATAGCAGTTTGTGTGATCATATTTTTTAATTTTAGATTTAATAATTAGATTATAAATTAGATCTAATTTAAAAAATAATCTAAATATGTATAAATAATCATGTAATAAATAACCCATGCTTTGATATCAATTATTGGAACTAGATCTAGGGCTTCGGGGCTAGATCTTGAAACTTTTTCAAGATTAGCCAGTAAAAGACTTAAATAAATTAATATTTATTTATAAAATTAGAAAATACCCTAGATCTAAAATCCTATTATATGATTATGATATGATATTAAATTAAAATTTAAAAATAAAAAAAAATAGGTATTGATCATATCAACATAGATCTACACTAGATCAGAATTATATAAGTAACAAGAGATCAGATCTTTGCTGCCTGTGTAAGTTGGATGTTCTAACTTATTGATATGGACTGAAAGATGAAAAACTAAGCCGTACATGCATCTGGCCTCTAGGAAATCCACATGAACCCTTATAAAAAATTTGATGTAAGAAATCAGCACAGTATGCTAGTACTGTGCTGATCCTTCTTCGATGATTGATCCGATGCTTCCCTCTTCTTAAAATTGGACTCTCCAAGGATTAGAAGGAAGAGAAGATATTTTAGGTCTGAGACAATCTCAAAAGTAAATCTCAAAAGGAGGAAAAAGGATGTATGGAAGAAATCCTAGAAGAAGACCCTCTTCTTCTTCTTTATTCTCTCACCTAGACACCTAGATTGGTGTCTATGAAAACCCAATGCCCAAGAACCCTTTCCCTCTAATTTTCACACACCCAAGACCTCTCTCAATGGTCTATGTTCCACAAAAAAATTAAGTTAAAATTTATTTTAAATTGTAAGTTATAGAAGAGCCTTGTCTAGGTCAAATTCTTAGACAAGGCAGGTCACTATAAGGTGGGTTGTTGTGGCACCCAACACTTGGGCACCCCCTCCTCATCCCATGCCATGGACCACCTGAGATTAGCACACAAAATAACTTCTTTTACCATAGAAAACAAAGAATAGAAATTAGGTGTGGACGGCACAAGTGAAGGAATCCAAGTTTGTTGGGATTCTTTCACATAGAATCCAAACAAACCACAATAACTTACCTTCTTAAGCCAATGTCCATAACTTATTCCAAATAAGAGAGAGAGAGGGAGAGAGGACATGTGTGAAAGGCTAGGGAAAGGGGGTTCAATGCCAAAAATAAAGGAAGAATGGCGTAGGGTCAAGGTGGCACAAGATATGGAATCCTAGTCATACTAGGAATCGTATTTTGGCTTGATCTAAAATTGGTTTCTCAAACCAAATTAAATCAGAAGTAAACCAATTCAATTAAATTAGATCTTAACCCAATAAAGAATATAATTAAATTAGATTAAATTATATTTAAATCTAAACTAATTTTTTAATCAAATTAGAAATTGGGTTGATCCAAGTCCTAGTTGAACTAGAACTAGTTCTTCCTTACACTTGGCTTATCCAATAAACCAATTGAACTTGATCCAATCAAGTCCAAACTAAATTTAATTAAATTATATTTAATTAAACTTAATCTCAATCCTTTGGCTTAATCAAATTAAGCCAATTAGCAATCGAATTGCTAATCGATCCTCCTGCAATACTTGTACTAGGTTAAACATTAATCATATTGATCATTTAATCCTAAAATGATTCTTAATCATTGATCAACTATCCAATCAGATCATAAACTCTAATGTGTGTAATCTTGTAAGTCCGAACCTAAGCCGGTAGAATAGGAATAAATTTTTATATCAATCAAAATGACTATCTAGCAATGGTATCCGATGGTCGGATAGGTCGAATGTGTAGAACAACATCCTTAGAATCTATGTAGATATAGTTTTCATATAATTTATGAAGGAAAATCCTAATTTTCTAGGGGGGTTAGGTTCATTCAGATCTGATTGGATCGAGAGGCATATTTCAAAAATCACCTCTTAGATCCTAATCAGATCTAATACTTTTCAGATCTGATCTATGATCTGATAATTAAAAAAATAAAATTAAATTAATTCAAAATTAATTTTATCTTGATTTTGGATAATCTGATTATCCGTTGATGATCCTGTCGAAGCCCTGAGGTTCTGAATCTAGCCATGCAAGTGCCTGGCCTCTACCGATATTCACTCGGGCTAGATCTGGAGATCTTCTCCTCTTTCTTTTCTCCAAAAATCAAATATGGATCTTATCTAGAGGATCTTCAAAACTTTTTCTGAAGATCATCCATCGTCTCTACAGCAGTGCTGCCTTCTTCCTTTTTCATCAGTCTTTCCTTGCCTGACTCGCACTAATCTGAAGGCCCAACTTCTTTGGGCGTGGAGAGGAGGGAGAGGACCAGATGGTGGCATGGAGAAGGGAGAGGGACAACCTTGGGGCAAGGCTTGGAAGAAAAGTGCTCAAAAGTGGGTGCAGATAGGGTCTTTTTATAGACTCCACTACTTCATGCAGTACTGCATCACCCTGACCAATCACGTTGCTTCATGCAATCAGATCTAAATTTGATTAGTGGGATGACATCATCTAATCCAATCAGATGAGAGACCCATAGGTTTATTCTTAGATTGCACCTAAGACTGGTCAAAGTAGATACCCAAGGGCCACCTAAGTAGAAACCAAGAAGCAACCTGGAGTCCCATCCGTATGGGACTTCAGCATCCCTATCTATGGGCACACACCATCCTAGGCATGCACCCCCTTCTTTCCAATTTTCAGAGAGGGGACAAGCCCCTATCTACTATGCAATAAGTGCATGACACATGAGCAGATGTCCAAGGGTCAAAGGTCAATGTTTGACCAAGTCAAAGTACAAGAATTAGCAGATGACGAAAAATGGCAGGTGTTGTCTCAAATTTATCTCATAAATTAAGACAATCCTTTTCTAACTTGGACAAGCACCAGTCAGACTACGTAAAGGTACCTGAGTGAGCATAAACTAATTTGGCTCAGTCGAGATAACTTTTAAGATAGAAAAAGGAGAACGTTAGGCTCAATCGTGTGCTAGCATGATTTCTTTGAACCTAATTGAATCTTATTCAAATCAATTGAATAGGGTAAGTCCAACTGATGATATCCAGATCCAAACTCTTATTTGTGTGATCCAGTTAGATTTAGTTCTGCATGGTAATGGGATATGTCATGATCTCCATCATCGACATCATCGAAACTCCTTTCGATGGATCAGAACTCTTCTAATTCAGACAACTTAGAATGATCGATCATCTAAATTATTCTAATTGCTCCAAAATCCACCAGTGATACCTAGCAGCATATGGTGGCAACCCATCAAAACTGAAAATGAACCTCTCGGTGCAGCTACTTGTGTGATTAAGTTCTTCTATCTTGAGCCCGATCAGATTAGGGTTAAGGTGAACTCGTCAAACCCTAATTTCTATCATATGATTTAATCATTCGATTCAAGTCCGATGTGAAAACCTTAATAGAAACTCTTTCTATTATTTCACTCTCTGCCATGGCCATGGGCTTATGGACTTGATTCTCATGATCATCATAGGGCTGCTCCTCATCCATCGAGGTAGATAGATTCTATCTTGGTGCAATCCAATTCCTACAATGAACATGCTATAGCCAACATACACCTCAGGGTTCCGAATGGCTAGGAGACTGAGTCATGGTGTAGTCAAACTATAACACCCTCAAGGTGAACTGCCGATGCACCTCAGGTCAAAGAACCAGACACCACTACTAGCATCGAGTCAGTCATCGACGAGAAGGTAGACTTCCTTATGACTACTCGAGGTGGTCACGCTCAGTGCCCTCGTTCTCTAACGAGTATCTATACTCTCGCTCCGATGTCTCTACACCGTAGACTAAGACTCATCTACTATAAAGAAGCGATTGTACACTAACCTTCTGGATCAATCACCATCCTCATGATGATCCTACGGTCAGGAGCATTTTATGAGTTAATAAATGAAAATTCATATCTTAAATTTTCAACTCTTAAAAATATGAATTATCATTACCATTAACTCAAGGGATGTATCATAGACACTAAATACACTTATATGATAGAAAATAATCCATTTTATTATTTATAGTCAAAATTATAATTTTATCCTTAGAAGTGTATTATAAGTGTCAGCCAATTCTGGCTTCTAGGGCACTCATATCTAACAAACTCCCACTTGACCTAGTCAATTGGCTACAAATCTAAGTCCCATCTTCTTAAGGTGGGCTTCAATCTTCTGCTGATCCAACGATTTTGTAAGCAGGTCCGCTACATTGTCTGGGGAGTTGACTCTCTTGACCTCAACGTAACCCTTCTCAAGATAATCGCGGATGAGGTGGTATCGCCGCTCGATGTATTTGGATTTTTGGTGAGACCTCGGCTTCTTAGCAAGGGCTATGGCACCATTGTTGTCCGCATTACAGAGAAATGGCATCTGATGGCATCAACTTCGATCATCCCGTGGCAAACTCTTGTACCAAATGCTTCCTTCACAAGCTCTGACGCAAATGAATATTCTGCTTTCCCATGGTGGAATCTGCTATCACTGTCTGTTTAGAACTTTTCCCCAACTGATGCTTCCACATTGACAAAATAGACTCCCAGATGTCCGTAACTTTCGATCATCTATATCGGACATGAAGTCCAGTCTGTATTCCTGGACCATTGAGTTCTCCGACCATACTAAAGACCAACATATATCCTTAGTTCTTCTTCTAAGTACTTAAGGATACCATTTCACAGAAAGTCCAGTGTTCTTTACTCTGGATTTGACTGGATATCTGCTTGTGGACACTTCACTAGCAAATGGGCTATATCAGGTCTTTACATAACTGGCATACATGAGGCTCCTATTGCGAAGCATAAGGAGATCTTGCTCATGCGTTCTTTTCTTTCTCAGGTGTGTGCTAGGGCACATCTTCTTGGAAAATGAATCCAATGCTTGAAGGGTTTTAACCCCTCTTAGAGTATTCCATTACTAAACCTCTTTAGTACTTCCTCTATGTACCTTTCTGTGACAAGTCTAGCCATCCTATTCGGTCTATCCCTTATAGACCTTAATTCCTAGAATAAAGGGATGTCTTCTCCTTCAAACTTCATGGAAGATTTTCTAGATAACCATCATTTGACATATGGTCAACATGGAAATATCATTCTCCAATAAGGAGGATGTCATCCACGTACAATAGGAGGGAAGACTAAACGCGCTCTCTCACGACTCTTTTTGAAAAGATACATGGTTTCTCTTCTTTTTGAGGGAAACCAAATTTTGATTCACACATCATTGAAAAGTGTCCATTGCTCGAAGATGGGTCTTTGGGCTTAAGTCTATATATGTGACCTTTGCAGGTGCATACTTGTGATTCACATCACTAGGATGCTGAAACCTAGCGCTGATTCCATATAGATAACTCTTCCCAAGATATCCATAGAAATACCGTTTTCACTCATTGCATATCTCATAATTGAAAATTAGGCTGCAAACGAAGCAATGTCGGAATGGATATTTTAGGCATAGCTACCGTTGACGAAAAAGGTATCTGCATAGTCAATGCCTCGCATTGACTATAACCTTTTGCCACAATCTAGCCTTGAAGTCTCCACATTTTCATCTGCACCAATTTCTCTTGAAGAATCCATTTACACCCATTATGGTACATAACCCTTTCCCCTTTGGTGGAGTCCTACTAAGTCAGACTTGGTTTGAGTGCACAATCGATTCTGGACTTCTACTTTCCGATTACTCGAGTCATATCTTGATCTGCCTTAATTATAGTTTTGGGCGATCCATTCACCATGAAGCACCATTACCTATGAGGAAACATATTTTTCCTATTCCTCTGAAATAGTACTAAGTATCTTTTCAGGGAGGAAAATCTTTTCAGATCTAGAGGTGGAGGGTATGTGTATGATTGGCTCTTAACCTTGATTTGGTTCCATTTGTCTTAGCTCATTACTGCTTGTAGAGACTTTCCATCATAGCTTGATCTGCTTTCCAAATGTCA
>QRFJ01003018.1:63144-192525 GCA_006176705.1 Cocos nucifera | reverse complement strand
TCCATCTTGATGATCCCAGTTTCGTACAATGACATGTTCTAGCCAAATAACTCAGGGTTCCTATGGTAGGGACGAGTAATGTTGAGTAACTTTACCTCAGTGAATGTCGTGCATTCAGATCAAAGAACGAACATATGCAGTCTTCGGTAGTCATTGACGAGAGGTGACTTATAATGACTATCAGAATGGTCCGCTCAGTGTCCCTCGTTCTCTAGAGTACCTGACTCTCGCTCGGTTCTCCACACCGTGAACAAGACTCATTATAAGAAGAAGCATTGTCACACAACCTTTCGCATAATCACACATGCATTCATATGATCTTATGAGGTTCGCCAGAAAACAATTTATTGAGTAATATGTTTTAGTCTTAATTTCAACTCTTGAAATTATGAATATCATTACCATTAACTCACAAGTGTATCACAGATACACTAATACCATGATGTATAGAAATAAACCATTTAATTTTTTAGTCAAAATTATTTTTGCCTTCTATAGTGATTTAAGTTTCAGCCAATTATGGTTTTGGATATATTAAGTGACAGCCTAGATTCGATTTCAGGCTAATCTGATGGTTAATAATTCTACTGATTTGAATTTTTAAATAGGTTTTGAGTGGTTTTTGGCCATTTGTGAGTCCAATTGGTCAGATTGATTCTAGGGCTTATGGTTTGAGTTATTTTGGAGTTTTAATCTGTTTCAATGAATTTCCGATCTAGACCATCGATTGCCTATTTAAGGCTTTACATGTTGCTAAGGTAGGTAGAGACAATGGTGAAGCTGGATATTTTAGGAACCTATATAAAGAGCTGAATTAGTGGAAGGCGAGAGAGGCTAAGGGAGGGTTTTTAGGAGTTTGAGGGAGAAAAATGGTTTGGAGAAGAGGGAAGGTGCTTTATTTATTTTTTTTTCTTTTTCTTCTTTTCTTTCTTCAAGGTTTCTTTTACGCGAAGCGACGGTTAGAGTGCTTTTTTTTATCGAGTTCTCAACCAGAGCAATGAACCTATTTTAGCGAACAATAGTCTAATTTTTATGCTTTTTATTTATTTGAATATTTTTGATTTGTTATGAACTAATTTATTTAACTAGATAAGGGTGTAGCCCTCTTTTTGATATATATTTAGTATGATTTTTTTAATTTCAATTTTATTATAGAAGATTGATTGTCTTATCTTTTATTTGGCATCTTCAATTGATTTGATCAACTAGATGATATGGACAAGAGTCTATGTTATTATTTTTGTTTTTTGAAGGGAATCTGATTCCCGGTCGGTTCGTCCAGATCTGATTAGATAAGGTTATTTCTCAAAATTTGTCTTTGATTCGAATCAGATCTTCGATCTATCTACCTCGGTGGTAGAGGAGTAGCCCTATGATGATCATGAGAATCAAGTCCAGAAATCCATGGCCATGGTAGAGTGAAATAATAGAAAGAGTTTCTATTTAGATTTTCACATTGGACTCGAATCGAATGATTACATCATATGACAGAGACTAGGGTTTGACGAGTTCACCTTAACCCTAATCTGATCGGGGCTCAAGATAGAAGAACTGAATCACACAGGTAGCTGCACCAAGAGGTTCGCATTCAGCTCTGATGGGTTGCCACCATATACTGCTAGGTGTCACTGGTGGATTTTGGGAGCAATTAGAATGATTTAGATGATCGATCATTCTAGCTGTTCGAATCAGAAGAGTTCTGATCCATCGAAAGGAGTTTCGATGATGTCGATGATAGAGATCATGACATATCCCATTACCATACAGAACTGAACCTAACTGGGTCACACAAACAAGGGTTTGAATCTGGTGATCATCAATTGAACTGATCTAGTTCAATTGATCTGAATGAGATTCAATTAGGTTCAAGGAAATCGTGCTAGCACTCGATTGAACCTAACGTTCTTCTTTTGCTATCATAAATAAGTTGTCCTGTCTGAGCCAAAGGAGTTTGTGCTCAAACAGAGGCCTTCATATGGTCTGACAGGAGGTTGTCCAAGTCAGAAAAGGTTGTCTTATTTGTAAGACACTACCTGCCATTTTTGGTCACCTGCCATTTCTTGTTCTTTGACTTTGGTCAAAAGTCTACCTTTGACTGGTCAAACGTTGACCATTGACACTTTGACTTTTGACCACATGTCATGCACCTATTGGAGAGCTGGTGGGGGCCTGTCCCCCTGCCAGAACCTGGCAAGGAGAAGGGCGCACGCCACCCTAGGCGTGTGCCCAAGTTGGAGGCGCCTAGGAGTCCTTGTTGGACAAGGACTCCATCTCCTTTTTGGATTCCAATTAGAGTTCTTCTAAGAACCAACTTTGACTGGTCTTAGGCACCCTCTAAGGAGGAATCCAGGGGTCTCTATTCCCACCAATCAGATTTAGATCTGATTTCACAAAGGGTTGTGATTGGTTGGGAAGAAGAGGAGTTGGATCACAGCTTAGTCTATAAATAAGACCCTGCGCCCAACTCAGATTCAAAATGCAGATATCAATTGAGATCATAGTTTCCCATGCCCCAAGGCTGCCTCTCCCCTCCTTCTCCATGCCATAGTCTCTTCTCCCCTTGCTCTCCACGTCCAAAAGGAGTTTTGGACCTTGGTTGGTGCGATTCAGATCAAAGAAAGGCGATCAAAAATAAGAAGGCTGCGCTGCTGCAAAGGACGACTGCTCATCTTCAAAAGAGTTTTGAAGATCCTCCAGATCAGATCCAGATCTGATTTTTGGAGGTGTGATAGAGAAGAAGAGGATCTCCAGATCCAACCCTGAGTGGATACCGGTAGAGGCCAGGCGCTTGCGTGGCTAAGATCCAGAACCTTCCGCTGCAAACAGGATCATCAACAGGGTAATAGGATTACCCAGATCAGGTAAATTAAATTTGATTTAATTTATCTTTTAATTTTATTTTATTAAAATAATAAGAATCAGATCTGAAACATATCAAGATCTGATTGGGATCAAGAGAAAAATTTTTGAAATATATCTCTTGATCTGATCAGATCTGAACGAACCTGGACCGGGAAATCAGGATTTCCCTTCAACTGGTATCAGAGCCATGGTTCTAAATTATTTAGATCTGATTTTAAATTTATTTTAATTAGAAAATAATTGATTTTCAGATGTCACATGAGATGTGATCAGATCTGAAATCAGAAAAAATTAAAATTAAATAATTTGGATCTAAGATTAGAAGATATGCATGACTAGTTCTAGAATAGAATAGTTCTATAGAATATTCTTGCATATTTTTGATTTAATCCGATTAAATCATATTTTAGATCTTTTTATTTACTATTTTTTGATATTATAAGTGTTATAATAACATCTAAAAAATAGCAAATAAAAATTATTTAATTTTTGAATATCATATGAGATATGATTGATGCATGTCTAGACTAGTTGTAGAATAGTTCTACATAATTGTCTAGATTAGAATTTATTTTGATTAGATCAATTTAAATCTAATTTTTTAGATTATTATGAGATAATTTAGATCTGAAAATATGCATGATTATGATACATGAGATGTATGCAAAATATGCCATGATTAGATCTACTTTATATATGAGATATATGATATAGATCTGATATTGTTTTGTAGTATTGAATGTTCCTGATTAAGGCGTTCCTCTTGGCCGTCCGGTCATAAGAACGAAGAAGGGTTTAAAGGCCCTCTCTTCCCATTCGATGGGGTGTTCTTATGATGTGTAGGGGTGCTGCGTGTTCGTCCTTAATCAGAAACCCAAAACTTACTTTCTGCAAAACCCTAGATCCTGAAACCCTAGGATTTATTGTGCATATTTTGTTTATGAACCCTACTTAATTAAGAATTAAGTTTATGGAATATTAATTAGGTCTAAAATTGAGAATTTCAGATCTAAGACATATTCATAATACTGGGTTCGGGCTTGGGTAGCTCAATTAGGTCTAAGCGGTTGATCAAACCGAATCAAGAGTTGGTTAGATGGGATCAACAATGCTTAAATTGACCAGCCTAATAGGATTAAGTCTGGGTCAAGATCGAGTCACGATCAAGCAAGACCTAATTAGGCTCAGAGGTTAGAGTCTGGATTGTAGGCTAACCCAATTGGTTCTGACTCAACAATTTGGTGTCTAAGGTAAGTTTGGCATAGACGACCGACTGGTTTTTAATTGGAAGCTACTCGACCTGAATGCGTTCTTGTACGAGTTAATGGCATATTCCTTCCACCGGTCTCACTTACCTGGCCATATCTGTTGACACAGTTCTGATCTGAGGTGGTCAATAATCCGAGCTAACCCATGCCACTAGGTTAGTCATAATTGTTATGACTAAGCCAAGTCTAGTTTAATGAGACCTGAATCAATTCTCCCTAAGAAAAGATTAAGTCTGAGGTCTTCCACCATTGTAGATGTGCGGGCCCTTCCCGGGGTTGATTGTTCTCGGCTGGATACAGTGGCTCAGTTGCACCGGGAAGATGCAACCATGTCTATTAGGCATTGGATGCTATGGGCTGGAGGATGAGTTGGGCTCAATATTTCCGGATACGGTGAGAGACTCAATTAGGAACCCAGTCTATGCAAATGGTGGGTCTGACTTAACTAAGGAGTGGATCAATATTTCCGGATACGGTGAGATTCATGAATTAGAGACCAAGTTTGGGTGCACCATGATTAGAGAATCATTGAACAAGAGTTGTTCACTCATTGGCTAACCCATCACCAATAACTGTTAGGTGAGGTGATGAGTCAGTTGGTGAGACCGCACCACCCACTAGAAATCATTAATCGTGGAGATTTTTCGCATCTCTACAGAGGGAGTGTAGGGATCCGAGAAAATAGTGGGAGCTAATTTGTTTAAAAATAAAATCCCTAAATAAATTGGTCAAGTCAAAATTACAGTATCTAACTAGAATCTTTGACTCTCTACAGGAATATGTCTGCGTCCAACCCATTGGCACGTATCCTGGACACACATAGACTGACTGGACCCAATTATAAAGATTGGCTCAGGAACTACAAAATTATTTTGGGTTCCGAGAAGTTAACCCATGTTTTGGACCAGGACCCTCCCACATTACCAGCCCGTCCATCTGTTGAACAGAGAGCGTCTCTGGAAAAATGGATTGACGAAGATAATAAGGCCAGATATTACATGTTGGGCTCGATGTCTGATGAGCTCCAGCGCCAACATGAGGATATCGGGACTGCTCGCCAAATGTTGGCTCACCTGCAGGAGATGTTTGGTGAACAGAGTCGCGCAGCCAAATATCAAGTCACAAAATGACTTTTTAAGGCTAAGATGCGTGATGGGCAGTCAGTCCAAGATCACTGTCTGACAATGATCAAGGACATGGAAGAGCTTGAGAAGCTCGGTGTGAAGTTGGACTTGGACCTGCAGAACGATATCATTCTGCAATCCTTGACTGATGCATATGGGCAATTCATCATGAATTACCACATGCATAAACTTCAGAATTCCTTGGCCGAGTTAATGAATATGCTGGTTACCGCTGAGCTTTCTATGAAAGGTTCTAAAGGCTCAGTTCTTGCTATGGAACGGACTTCTTCCAAAAGAAAGTCTTATGGAAAGAAAAAGAAGTCTGTGAAAAAGCAAAAGGTGGAAGGATCAAAGAAGAAGAAGGCAGAATCGAAGAAAAAGGCCGATGGCAAAGGAAAGTGTTTCCATTGCAACAGCGACGGCCATTGGAAGCGGAACTGCCCTACTTACCTGGCCACCCTGAAGAACAAGAAGGAAGGTCCTTCTGGAGGTATGCTCGTTATTGAGTCTAACCTTACGGTTTCTTCTGCATCCAGTTGGGTGCTTGACTCTGGTTCTAGTGCTCATCTGTGCACTTCTATGCAGGGTCTTGAGGATAGCAGGAGGCTGAGGGATGGAGACATGATCCTACGCATTGGTAATGGAGCAAGAGTTGCTGCAGTAGCCGTGGGAACATACCCTCTTCGATTACCATCTGGTTTAGACTTAGTTTTGAAAGACTGTTATTTTGTGCCTGCAGCCTAGCAGGAATTTGATTTCTGTTTCATGCTTAGCACAAGAAGGTTATGTGATCACCTTCTTTAAGGACCATTGTAACATTCTTTATGAAAGAAATAAAATTGCAAATGGTTTCCTTATTAATGGTCTTTATCAGCTACATATTGATGTACCTGTTCTAACTATCGAGCAAAACGTGAATGCCAAACGACCTAGGGATAGTCCAAACGACAGATATCTATGGCACCTGAGATTAGGTCATATAGCAGAAGATAGGATCAACAAATTGGAGAAAAATGGGCTATTGAGTCCATTGACTTCCGAGTCATATCCAACTTGTGAATCCTGTCTTCAAGGCAAAATGACTAAACTCCCTTTTGTTGGACATGGGGAGAGGGCCACAGATCTCCTTGCCCTAGTACATACTGATGTGTGCGGCCCATTTGATGTGCCGGCTAGAGGCAATTTTGTCTACTTCATTACCTTTACCGATGATCTGTCTAGGTATGGGTATGTGTATCTTATGAGACACAAGTCTGAAGCCTTTGAAAAGTTCAAAGAATTCAGACATGAAGTAGAAAAACAAACAGGAAAAACCCATTAAGGTTCTTCGATCAGATCGAGGAGGTGAATACCTTAGCAGGGAATTCCTAGACTATCTCAAGGATAATGGCATAGTCTCTCAATGGACTCCACCAGGAACACCTCAACTCAACGGGGTTTCAGAATGGAGAAATCGGACTCTATTAGATATGGTTCGATCCATGATGAGCTTCACAGACCTCCCTGATTTTCTTTGGGGACACTCATTGTTAACTTCAATCTATCTACTGAATAGGGTTCCCTCTAAAACCGTTCCTACCACACCGTATGAGATATGGCACGGTAAGAAACCAAGTCTGAGTCATCTCAGAATTTGGGGTTGTCCGGCTCATGTCAAAAGACAACAAGCGGACAAGTTAGAGTTTAGGTCCTTCAGAGCTCGATTCATAGGATATCCTAAAGAGTCATTAGGATACTATTTCTACATTCCAGAAGACCACAATGTGATTGTGAGTCGACATGCCATCTTTCTTGAAAAATAGTTTATTCAAGATAGCGGCATTGGAAAAGCAGATCAAGCTTGATGAGAAAGTCTCACAAGCAGAACGAGCTAAGGACCAAGTGGAACCAAATCAGGTTGAGCCAATAAGAACACTACCTCCTCCACCTCGTAGATCGGAAAGAGTTTTCCGTCCCCCTGAAAGATACTTAGGTATTATTTCAGAGGATGTAGAGGAAATGTTCCTCGTAGGTAATGGTGCTCATGGTGATGATCCCAAAACCTACAACGAGGCGATATCAGATATCGACTCCGAGAAATGGCTAGAGGCAATGCAGTCAGAAATTGACTCGATGCACTCAAACCAAGTCTGGACCTTGGTAGATCCACCAGAAGGTATAGTACCTATTGGATGTAAATGGATCTTCAAGAGAAAGATTGGTGCAGATGGGAATGTGGAGACATTCAAGGCTAGATTGGTGGCAAAAGGTTATAGTCAACGCGAAGGCATAGACTATCAGGATACCTTTTCCCCAGTAGCTATGCTAAAATCCATCCGCACATTGCTTGCTGTTGCAGCCTATTTCGATTATGAAATATGGCAAATGGACGTGAAAACGGCATTCCTTAAATGGATATCTTGAGGAAGATATCTATATGGAACAGCCGCTAGGTTTCACATCCAGTGATACTGATCACAAGGTTTGCAAGCTGCAAAGGTCCATATATGGACTTAAGCAAGCATCTCGGAGCTGGAACACTCGTTTCAATGATGTGATCAAAAAGTTTGGTTTCATCAAAAATGAAGAGGAACCATGTGTTTTCAAAAGGGTCAGTGGGAGCGCTGTTGTCTTCCTCGTATTGTACGTGGATGACATCCTCCTTATTGGGAATGATATTCCCATGTTGACATCAGTCAAGATGTGGTTGTCCAAGGAATTCTCCATGAAAGACCTAGGTGAAGCATCCTTTATTCTAGGAATTAAGGTCTATAGGGATAGACCGAATAGGATGCTAGGACTTTCACAGAAGATGTACATAGAGAAAGTACTAAAGAGGTTTAGTATGGAAAACTCTAAGAGGGGATTAATACCCTTCAGACATGGTATTCATCTTTCCAAGAAGATGTGCCCCAGCACACCTGAGGAAATAGAACGCATGAGCAAGATCCCTTATGCTTCTGCAATAGGGAGCCTCATGTATGCCATGCTATGTACACGACCTGATATAGCCCATGCTGTGAGTGTCACAAGCAGATATCAGTCAAATCCAGGTGAAGAACACTGGACTTCTGTGAAATGTATCCTTAAGTACTTGAGAAGAACTAAGGATATGATGTTGGTCTTTGGTAACGGAGAACTCCTGGTCCAGGGATACACAGACTCGGACTTCATGTCCGATATAGATGATCGAAAGTCGACATCTGGGAGTCTGTTTGTGTGCAATGGTGGAGCTATCAGCTGGAAGAGTTCCAAGCAAACGGTGATAGCAGATTCCACCATGGAAGCAGAATATATCGCTGCATCAGAAGCTGCGAAGGAAGCATTCTGGTACAAGAAGTTTGCTGCAGAAATTGGAGTAATGCCATCAGATGCCATTCCTCTATACTGCGACAACAATGGCGCCATAGCCCTTGCTAAGGAGCCGAGGTCTCACCAGAAATCCAAGCATATTGAGCGGCGATACCACCTCATCCGCGATTACCTCGAGAAGGGTTATGTCGAGGTCAAGAGAGTCAACTCCGCAGATAATGTGGCAGACCCACTTACAAAGCCGTTGGGCCAGCAGAAGATCGAAGCCCACCTTGAGAAGATGGGACTTAGACTTGTAGCCAATTGGCTTTAGGACAAGTGGGAGATTGTTAGATATATGTGCCCTAGAAGCCAGAATTGGCTGACACTTGTAATACACTTCTAGGGGCAAAATTATAATTTTGACTAAAATCAATAAAATGGGTTATTTTCTATCACATATGTGTATTTAGTGTCTGTGATACATCCTTTGAGTTAATGGTAATGATAATTCATATTTTCAAGAGTTGAAAATTTAAGACATGAATAATCATTATTAACTCATAAATTGCTCCTGACCATAGGATCATCACGAGGATGGTGATTGATCCGGAAGGTTGGTGTACAATCGCTTCTCTTTAGTAGATGAGTCTTGAGTCTACGGTGTGGAGACACCGGAGCGAGAGTACAGGTACTCGTTAGAGAACGAGGGCACTGAGCGTGACCACCTCGAGTAGTCATTAGGGAGTCTACCTTCTCGTCAATGACTGACTCGATGCTGCAGTAGTGTGTCTGGTTCTTTGACCTGAGATGCATCGGCAGTTCACCTTGAGGGTGTTATAGTTTGACTACACCATTACTCGGTCTCCTAGCCATATGGAACCCTGAGGTGTATGTTGGCTATGACATGTTCATTGTAGGAACTGGATTGCATCAAGATGGAATCTATCTACCTCGGTGGTAGAGGAGTAGCCCTATGATGATCATGAGAATCAAGTCCAGAAATCCATGGCCATGGTAGAGTGAAATAATAGAAAGAGTTTCTATTTAGATTTTCACATTGGACTCGAATCGAATGATTACATCATATGACAGAGACTAGGGTTTGACGAGTTCACCTTAACCCTAATCTGATCGGGGCTCAAGATAGAAGAACTTGAATCACACAGGTAGCTGCACCAAGAGGTTCGCATTCAGCTCTGATGGGTTGCCACCATATACTGCTAGGTGTCACTGGTGGATTTTGGGAGCAATTAGAATGATTTAGATGATCGATCATTCTAGCTGTTCGAATCAGAAGAGTTCTGATCCATCGAAAGGAGTTTCGATGATGTCGATGATAGAGATCATGACATATCCCATTACCATACAGAACTGAACCTAACTGGGTCACACAAACAAGGGTTTGAATCTGGTGATCATCAATTGAACTGATCTAGTTCAATTGATCTGAATGAGATTCAATTAGGTTCAAGGAAAATCGTGCTAGCACTCGATTGAACCTAACGTTCTTCTTTTGCTATCATAAATAAGTTGTCCTGTCTGAGCCAAAGGAGTTTGTGCTCAAACAGAGGCCTTCATATGGTCTGACTGGAGGTTGTCCAAGTCAGAAAAGGTTGTCTTATTTGTAAGACACTACCTGCCATTTTTGGTCACCTGCCATTTCTTGTTCTTTGACTTTGGTCAAAAGTCTACCTTTGACTGGTCAAACGTTGACCATTGACACTTTGACTTTTGACCACATGTCATGCACCTATTGGAGAGCTGGTGGGGGCCTGTCCCCCTGCCAGAACCTGGCAAGGAGAAGGGCGCACGCCACCCTAGGCGTGTGCCCAAGTTGGAGGCGCCTAGGAGTCCTTGTTGGACAAGGACTCCATCTCCTTTTTGGATTCCAATTAGAGTTCTTCTAAGAACCAACTTTGACTGGTCTTAGGCGCCCTCTAAGGAGGAATCCAGGGGACTCTATTCCCACCAATCAGATTTAGATCTGATTTCACAAAGGGTTGTGATTGGTTGGGAAGAAGAGGAGTTGGATCACAGCTAGTCTATAAATAAGACCCTGTACCCAACTCAGATTAAAAGAGATATGATGAGATCATAGTTTCTCCATGCCCCAAGGCTGCCTCTCCCCTCCTTCTCCATGCCATAGTCTCTTCTCCCCTTGCTCTCCACGTCCAAAAGGAGTTTTGGACCTTGGTTGGTGCGATTCAGATCAAAGAAAGGCGATCAAAAATAAGAAGGCTGCGCTGCTGCAAAGGACGACTGCTCATCTTCAAAAGAGTTTTGAAGATCCTCCAGATCAGATCCAGATCTGATTTTTGGAGGTGTGATAGAGAAGAAGAGGATCTCCAGATCCAACCCGAGTGGATACCGGTAGAGGCCAGGCGCTTGCGTGGCTAAGATCCAGAACCTTCCGCTGCAAACAGGATCATCAACATGGTAATAGGATTACCCAGATCAGATAAATTAAATTTAATTTAATTTATCTTTTAATTTTATTTTATTAAAATAATAAGAATCAAATCTAAAACATATCAAGATCTGATTGGGATCAAGAAAAATTTTTTTGAAATATATCTCTTGATCTAATCAGATCTGAACGAACCTAGATCGAGAAATCAGGATTTTCCTTCAAGATAAAGAGGTGTATATGATACAGCGTGAGGGGTTCACATCCACAGATGAGTCCAAGATGTGTAGGCTTTAGAGATCCATCTATGGATTGAAGCAGACATCTCAAAGTTGAAACATGCATTTTAATAAAATGATTAGAATGTATGGCTTCGTTAAGAACAGAAAGGAACCCTACGTGTATAAATGGGCTAATGGTTCTGTAATTGTATTTCTTGTACTATATGTCGATGATATTCTCTTGATCAAAAATGACATCCATGCTCTATAGGGATATCGTGCTGAAGAGGTTCAGTATGGAGAATTCCAAGAAGGGCTATCTCTTGATAGGCCATAAAATTTCTCTCGAAGAAGAAGAATTATCTGACAACTACTCAAGAGAGAGAGCGTATGAATAGAATATCGTATGTTTTGGTAATGGGTTCTATTATTTATGCCATGATATGTATGAGACCAGACTGGCATACTCACTCAAAGTAGTGAGTAATACCAGTCTGATCTAGGTAAGAATCACTAAAAAGTTGTGAAGACAATCCTGAAGTATTTAAGAAATACTAAGAACCAGTGGCTCATCTAGGTGAGAATCACTGAAAAGTTGTGGGATATACTGATTTTAGTTTTTAGTCAAATCACGATGATAGTAAGAGTATGTCAGGTTATGTGTTTACCCTGAACGGTGGAGCAGTTTGCTAGAAGAGTTTCAAGCAGTACACTATGGTCGATTCTATGTGCGAGGTGGAGTATGTTGCGGTATTCGATGCCATGAAGGAAGCTGTGTGGCTGCAAATGTTCATTGACAAGCTGTGAGTGGCACCCTCCTTAGATGGACCGATTCTGCTATATTGTGATAGTACCGAAGCCATAGCTCAAGCGAAGGAGTTGAAGGTACATCAGCACACCAAGCATATTCTGCGACACTATCACCTTGTATGAGAGATCGTGGAAGAGGTGACATCGAGCTTCAAAAGATCGACGAAAAGGAGAATGTGGCTGATCTCTTTACAAAAGCCCTCAAAATTAAAGAGTTCGACAATCATAAATGGAAGATGGTATTCGATACTATTCTGAGTGGCTTTAGTCTAAGTGGAAGTTGTTGGAAAATTTATCCTAAAGCCAATCATTTAGGTTGTAGATGGTTGAGCTAAATATAATTTATACTTAAATTTTAAATAAATAAAATTATTATTTTAGCATTTCATCACTCTTATGCATCTACATGTAATAAACTCTTTTGTGATGAAGTCCTAAGGACTATTTAGACTTGACAAAGAAGGATTTGTCATTTAGTCCTTAAACCAATTCACGATCAAATAATTCGTTGTTACCTAGGATGACAACATATCCAGTGTAGGTCATTATGTGCCATAAGGATTGGTTATCCTCTTAATCAAGAAGTATGGAGATACTGTTATGGCATGCAGGTGAAGTGTAGGGGTACATTTCACTGAATGTGATCTAACTATGGAGCTCTCTACTGTCAAGAGTTGCTCATGAAGGATATAGGTAGAAGTGTCCCTTATACCTGAGATCATCATGGTGACTTACAAGCAACTAACTACACTTAGGTACTAGACTACCTAAATTTCTAATTCAGTGATGGAAGGCTACTAGGTGCAGTCAAGTACTTATGAAGTCGATGCATGAGTCAAGATGGGATTGACCCCTCCAAGTGTTGGAGCAAATGCATCACTGTATTTCAATTTAGCAAACCCTCGACTAGGATGGCCCATGTGATGGACACTGAATTTTGTAATATACTATGAATGAATTTTAGGATTGGTAGTAAATCCTAGATCATCCTTTAAGCATCGAGGTCAAGGGGATGAATTATATAGTAACATTGTTGCATCGAGGTCATTGTTGCATTGGGACTTTTCGACCTATCTGGACGTCGGGTACCATTGCTAGATAGTCATATCAGTTGATATAGAAAATTAATTTTTGTGCTACTGGCTTAGGATTTGAACCTATGGGATCACACATAATAGGACTACCTACCTAATCTAATAGTTGATCAGAAGTCACAATGGTCTGGGACTCTATGGTCAAGAGTCTCTTTGGATTGGGACTTTATGATCAGGAGTCCCACTGGACTAGAACTCTATTTTTGTGGGTTCCACTAGACTGAAACTCAAAGTCCTACTTATCTAGGACTCTCTGATCAAGAGTCTCACTAGTCTAAAACCCTATGATCATGAGTTTCATTCATTTGGGACACTGATTTCAAGAGTCTTATTGGTTTGGAACTCTTTAAGAGTTTCATGTTGATGGAACTCTATTGCCCAGACACCCATCCAATTGGAACTCTATGTATATTAAAGGATTAACTAGTAATTTGATTACTGATTAGGTTAATTTGATTAAGTGATGAGAATTTGATCAAGTTTGACTGAATTTGATTTGATTAGATTTGACCCAGTTTGGTCATGAGATGATCTAATCACTATGGGAGATTTGACCTTGATTTGATCAGGGGCTGGACTTAATTAATTTTTAATTTTATTAAAATTTTATTGAATTGGGTTAAGCCTAATTTTGTTGGATTTGACTTAGTCTAATTAGATCTATATTAATTGGTTTAATGGAAACCAATTTGGACTAAGTCAAATGAGATTTGAATTCAAACTCTCCCATGCGCCTACAATTTTTGACTTTTCCACACCCCATCTGTATTTACGTGAGAGTTTCTCATGTCCAAAAAAAATGTGTGCCTCCCCACTTTTCTTCTTTTGACCTACTCTAAGTGTTTGACCAGTTCAAACATAATTGAATTTTGAATTCAATTGATGGTTGTTTGGTTGAAACAGCCTAACCTTCTCATCCTTATCTCTTCTCCATGCCCTCCTCATTTTATCACACTTTTTTATGAATAATTTTTTAGAGTGGGTGAGCAAAAGGAGAGAGTCCTTTTGCTCATCACCCACTTTGGTGGGTGTTGGAAGTGGATATGGTTTCCATTTGAATTTTGAATTCAAATGGAAACCACTTAACCTCTTGAATTCAAATGGAAACCACTTAACCTCTCCACGCATTTTTGCCACTGTATCACCCATTTTTTAAATTGGATTTTTTTTGGCATGCATGGGAGAGCATTAGATATCTAAGAGGGGGTGCAAGAGGTTTCTTAGAGAGAGAAAACCCAAGAGGGGTGCTAGTCTGGGCATGGAGAAGTCCAAGGAAGGAGAAAGTCTTTCATGCACCTACATTCCACTCACATGCAACTTCCTTAATTTTTTCTTTTTTGTCGCCCATCTAAAAAATGTTTTAGAGCAGGTGTACAATAGAGAGTGAGTCAATCTACTCATAAAATTTATTTCATGAGAAAAAAAGAATTCTAAAGAGAGAAGGTGTGAGAGGGTTTTTTGGGCATCAGGGTTTTTTTTTGAGTGTATGAAACCCTAGAATTAGGTTTTTGGGTTCGGATGGAGAGATTGAGTACTCTAAGTACCCGATCGCCATCAAACTTCAGACACCACCTCATCATCCTCCATACTACATGTTCTAATTTTCTAGATCATCCAAAAGATTAGGACAAAGATGATCGATTGGATCGATCGAGATCAACCGTCGAAAACCCCGGCAAGGAGATAGCACTCTAGTAGAGCTAGTCAAGATCAGGAGCTCCATGTGGATCAACCATAGAGGCCGGATAACTATGCAGCTATAGTGTGAGATCAGAGCATATTTTGATGGATTCAAATCATGGAGACCAGCTATCCACGTATAGGTATCGAGTTCTGAACTCAAATTGGTCGGCAAATACGATTTGTTGATTGATTGCATTTAAATTTTAAATTACATATTAGCATGTCTAAATCCTGAGTAGGGTTTTCTAATTTAATCAATGCATGCATAGGTTAATTTTAGATTAATCTAATGCTTCTACTATAATAAAATTTGAAAAATGTTTCATAAAGCATGCTAAAAATCCTGCATGATTTTCTTCATAAGGCACCTCCAATGTCAACCTAAAAAATTAGATCCATTGCCATCTACCTTAATGGAAGGCTATGGCTTAGTTATCCTCATAACTTTATCATTTTTAAGGATCTAATAATTTAGAGGATTTAGGTTACATGTGATTTAAGGATAGAAAAAATATGGACTAATTTACTCCCACTGACTTCACCAAGTCAAATCCTCCCACTGACTTCACCAAGTCAATAGATGAGGACTAGGATCAATTTCAATCCATGGATACCTAATTTAGTCTTACTAATTAAAATTAGTCAAACTGATTCATAAATAACATAGGTCAGCTTAAATCACCAAGTGCTTTAATCAAATCCTAATAGATCATGTTGGCCAGGTAAGTGAGATCAGTGGAAGAGATATGCCATTAACTCATCAAAGATCAAATCAATGCGAGTAGCTCCCAATTAAAAATAACTGATCTAGACTGTCAAACTTATCTTAGATACCAATCGATTAATTAAATTCAATTTGATCTACCTAATAATTTTGAGCTCAACTTCTTAGCCATGAATCAAGTCCATCTTGATCCTTGTTAAAGATATGGACTTGACCAACTATAACTATTGAAGTTGAATCTAGAGTGTCCTTGATCTAATCTAAATCAACACATGGTTAGATTTGATCAATTACTCTAGTTAAGTTCATTCTTTAACTAACTTTAGGTCGAACATAATTAATGGACCTAATCCATCTAATCCTTTACCCCATAATTTATGCATTTATCTTAGGACCTTTAATTCATAATTCTAGATCCTACTAGACAATCTTTAATTTTTAATTAAGTTTTTGGACTGATGGGTTGGGGTTCGATGTTTGAAAATTATTTCTAAATTTTGTAAAATATTTTTATAATTTTTTTATTTTCTGTACACCAAATGAGATGACTCATTTTAGAAATGGGTTAGCTTATTTCATAAACAGCAACCTATTACTAGTTTTAGATACAAAATAAAATAGAATGCAAAATTAAACCATGAATTATTTTAGATCTAATCTAAATCCATTTATGTTTAATTTTTAAATTAAAATAATTTTAATAAATTTTTTTTTTTACTATTTATCTTAATGAATGAGTTCACGATGGCATCCCTACCATAATAAGAGATCCCCATCGAATGAAAGGATATGGCCTTTAAATCTTACTTATCTCTTATGATCGGACGGCTTAGTGGCTCATTCATTCTTGATTACTAAGTTATCTGAATCTAAAACATATCAAATATGCTAGCATTCATATTTCTAATTAACATATATAACATGTCACATGACCTAGTGCTCTAATACCGCTAAAGAAAATAATGCAAAGTTCTAGGCATGCATTTCAAAACTTTTTTGATTAAAATTATAGTGAAAGATAAAGATTAATCTAATGTTAATCTATGCATGAAATGATCTAATCATTAAATCCTACACAAAGATCTAGACATATATATATAATAGAAAAATAAATGCACTAGATCAGCAAATCATATTTAAGGATCAACTCATGTTCAGAACATGATACTTGAGCATGAGTAGATGATCTCCACAATCTGAAAATACTAAAAAGAAGCTCTTCACATTGTGATATAGCTACACAATCGTCCGACCTCTACAGACTGTCCACACGGAGCTCATGGTTTTGATCAGCTCCACTAGAGTGCTAGCTCCTCATCGGAGCCTTCGACGATCGATCATGATCGACCATCTTCTCCTAATCTCATGGATGCTCCAGAAGCTTGAAGACATAGAATGGAGGTTGATGAGGTGGTGTGAAATATATGGTGGAGATCCAATTCTCATGGCACTCGATCTCACTTTTTGAACCCTAGGTCGAAACCATAGGGCAACCCACACCAGAAAACCCTGGTGTCCCCACTCTTAGGATTTTTCTGACACTCAAAATATAGAATACCTCACACCACTCCCTATTTCACTAGGAAATATTTTCTTAGATCTCACTCACACACATTTTAAAACCTATTTTAAAGTTGCATGGGATAAGAAGGAATAAGTGGTGTAGAATCTCCCTCTCACTTGAATTTTCTCATGCCTAGAAAAAAGCACCCCTCACTCTAGAATTCTCTCTCCAAAAAGCTTTCTCACACTTTTGTACATCTAGAAAAACTCTCATTTTAAATGGGCATGAATCAGTGGGAAAAGTGTGGAGAAAGGATAAGGATAAGAAGTTAGAATTTTGTTCCAACCAATAACCATATATCTTGAATTCAAAATTCAAGATAAAATTCAAACCTTTTCCATTGCATGGATAGGTGTTTAACATGTAGAAGGACTCTCCTTCTAGTGTGCATGCCCACTTTTAATCTGATTAGAAGTGGTGCACAAAGTGAAAGGAGGCATGGGGAATGGCTAAAGATGGAAGGCTGAACTTGTTTCAACCTCCCACTTGATTTAAAATTCAAGTAGAAAACTTATCCATTTAGAATGCCCACTTTAGGTGGGTGGTGAGCAAAAGGACTATCCTTTTGTGCACCTACTCTAAAATTCTTCCAAAAATGCATGACAATTGCATATGGGGCATGGCAAGTGGATAAGGTTGAGAGGTTGGATTGGTTCCAATCTCCAACCACTTAAGTTGAATTCAAAATTCAACTAAAGTTTGAATTAGTCCAACTCTTGGACCAGGTCAAAGAGAGAAAGAAAGGGCATGTCAACTCTCATTCTACATGCAAAAAACTCATGCAAATTCTAGAGAGGAATGGAGAGTGGCATGGTCAAAGGTCAAGGTGCTAAGAGACTTCAAGTTCTAAAATTGAACTTATCCAATTAGGTTTTGTCCAAACCCAATTAGACTAGGACAAACCTAATCAAATTAGGCTTAATCCAACTTAATTAAAATTTGATCAAATTAAAAATTAATTGAGTCCAATCTCTGATCAAATAAAGGTCCAATCTTTCATAGCGATTAGGTCATTTCATAACCTAATCGGGTCAAATCCAATCGAACAAAATTCAATCAAATTTGATCAAATCCTCATCACTCAATTAAATTGAGCTAATTAGCAATCTAATTATTAATTACTCCTCCAATAATATCACAGTCCTGTAGGTGGTGTGGTGCTCCCAAGCCTTGGGAGGCCATGGGCGGAGCCAGGGTGAGAGCTCCATAAAGGCTAGGACAGGTGTGGTCCTAGGGCTAGAACAGAAGTTGTCCTAGGATGGAGGTGGCATGTAGCTCTTCATGAGCTTAAGATTTAGGTATTAAGGGCCTCAAGAGGCTTGGTTGGTTTTTCGGAGACCTAGAACACAAGGTGGAATAAGGAACCAAAGTCGGAGCTTGAAGACTGCAGAAAAAAAGTTTTCTACAGGTTAGCCAACTCAGTCCAAAATTGGATCGGCTAAGTCTCAAAGCATAGGCAAAATAGAGAGCTGCACATTTGGGACTGTTGGCACAGCACAGGATTGGGTTGGCTCAGTTTCAAACTGAGCCGACCCAGTGGAACTTAGTCGGCTCAGTGCTGAGACTGAGTTGGCTCAATGCACGAGCAGAGTTATGCGATGGTCTATTTTGGGCTACAATCTGGGTTGATTCTAGTGGTCTTAAGGACTGGTTCAAGAGGTTGTAAGGAGGCTAATTCATGTATGGATTGGGTTAGCCTAGGGGAGTTTTTGAGCTGGAGTTTATTAGGGTTCATGTGGAAACTCTAGGGTATATAAATCAGGATATTGTAACTTTTACAATAAGATTGGAATACAATTGAGCTTTTCTTCCTAACTCTCTTCTCTCTTCTCTCTAGTTTCAGTGCCAAAAGCCCTTGGTTCTCTCATCTTTCTTAGATCTTCTTCAGTTTGCTGGATTAACACCCAGGTTCACAGAAGAGATCGGATCTACAACTGTGGCTCCGAGTAATCATAGGAACAATAATTGGTATCAGAGCCCGATTAAGCTTGGAGGAGGAAGAAGATCAATTTTTAGTAGAAATCAGCAGTGAGATTTAGATCTAAAGGCTTTTTCTAGGCTTCGTGAGGAAGGGAGAGATCATAGGGCTGATGTCCACCATCCCTAGTCAAGGTATTTCTTAGATCTATCTGTTTGTTGTTATTTGATTTGGATTGATCATGGAGAATAGTGGGTTGAAGGTAGGATTAGAGAAGTTTGATGGAAAAAAAAATTTCATGATGTGGATGGTAAGGGTGGAGGATCTGTTGGTTCAGATGAGGTTGGATTCAGCCTTGAAGGATAGGTCGAGAGAGATGATAGACAAGAAGTGGGTGTCCTTGGAGAAAAGAGCATGTGCCATGATTAGGGCTTGTTTGATAGATAAGGTTTTACATAGTGTGTTCAAAGCGAGAACATCCAAGAGATTATGGTCGAGGTTACAACAGTTGTACATGGGAAAGAACATGTGCAATAAGTTGATTCTGAAGAAGCAATTGTACAGCCTTCGGATGTAGGAGGACGAAGATGTTGTTGGGCATATTCAGTGGTTCAACCGGATGAGCATGGACTTGCTCAATATAGGGATGGATTTAGAAGAGGAGGGCAAGAGTCTATTATTGTTGTGTTTGCTATCTGGGAGCTTTGATTCATTGGTGATAATTTTGCTATACGGTAAGGAGACACTGGTGTACAAGAAGATCGTATCAGTGCTTATATCCAACGAGCAGTGGAAATAGATGATGAAGAGGAAGGTCTTCTAGGAGAGTCTTGTGATTTTAGAGAAGCATAGAAAAGAAAAGAAGAAGGGAAAACAGAGGGATAGCAAGGGGTCCAAGAGATGCTTTAAGTATGGAGAAGCAGGGCACTTTAAGCGGGAGTGTCCACTTTGAAAGAATTGCAAGGGAGAAGAAAGCTTGGATTCCATCAGTACAATCATTGAAAGTGAAGATTTAAATAAAATCTTGGTGGTCTTGAAGGAGCCCATAGAGTGCAGTGTATCTGAGAGGGTTTTGGATAGGTCTGTAGAGTACAGACGGTCCAAAGGGGCAGCGATAGTGTTCGAGGTACAGCGGTAGATCTAATAGTGTAGCATTGGATGGTTGGCCTCGGGGGACTCAAAGATAGAGTCAGCTTCTACGACATCAGGGGGACTTCAGCTCTAGGTGGAGCACTGGGCAGAGGTGGCTTCACGGGTGGAGGAAGCTATGACATGGGTTCAGAGTAAAGGGGTGCAGAGGGAGGACCTATATCCCAGCACCAGTGCTAGGGCTGTACAGATCTAGGTGGAAAGATTTGTGCAGGAAGATAGGCATGGCTCTGAGGGGACAGTGTCAGATGGAGCATTAGGATACGCGACGAGTGCCGGTAAACAAATGTTGCATGATCTCCAAGGAAGTCTAGGATAAGTGATGCAATTGCCAAGTAGAAGGATACCTACAACCCCAAAGGTGGTGCAAAGGAATAAGTCAAAAACTTCAGCGGTGGAGGCGGTCATCCCGAAGGCCTCAAAGGAAGCTCAGCAGCTGAAGAAGAATGCAGTGGCAAGATGAGTATGAGGGGCTATCAGGACAGGCAGGGATAGTGGGATCATGCAGGAGGATGTTGTCTGGTGTGCCAAGGCTTGGGCGCACCAAGGTGGAGATTGTAGGTGGTGTAGTGCTCCCAAGCCTTGGGAGGCCACGGGCGGAGCCAAGGGGAGGGCTCTGAGGAGGCTAGGATAGGTGTGGTCCTAGGGCTAGGATAGAAATTATCCTAGGGTGGAGGGGGCATGTAGCTCTTCACGGGCTTGAGGTTTAGTTATTGAGGGCCTCAAGGGGCTTGGTTGGTGCTTCGGAGACCTGGGACATAAGGTGGAGCAAGAAACCAAAGTTGGAGCTTGAAGGCTGCAAAAAAAAAATTTTCTGTAGGTTAGTCGGCTCAGTCCAAAACTAGGTCAGCTAAGTCTTAGAGCACAAGCAAAATAGAGTGCTGCGCATTCGAAATTGCTGACATAGCATAGGACTGGGCCGACTTAATTTCAGACTGAGCCAACCTAGTGGAACTTAGCCGGCTTAGTGCTGAGACTGAGCTGGCTCAGTGCGCGGGCAGAGTTGCGCAAGGATCTATTTCAGACTATGGTCTGGATTGATCCTAGGGGTCTTAAGGTCTAGTTCAAGAGGTCTTAAGGGAGCTAATTTATGTATGGGTTGGGTTAGCCTAAGAGAGTTTTTGAGCTGGGATTTCTTAGAGTTCATGTAGAAACTCTAGGGTATATAAACCAAGATATTGTAACTTTTACAATAAGGTTGGAATACAATTGAACTTTTCTCCCTAACTCTCTTCTCTCTTCTCTCTAGTTCCAATGCCAAAAATCTTAGCTTCTCTCATCTTTCTTAGATCTTCTTCAGCTTATTGGATTAACACCCAGGTTCACACAAGAGATCGGATCTACGGCTGTAGCTCCGAGCAGCTATAGAAATAACAAGTCCCAGTCTAATGGGACTCGAGAAGTGATAATTATCATAAATTTATAAATAAAAATATTTAAATCATATATTAATTAATATTTATTTAAAAAAATTAATATTTTTATTAATATTTTATAGAAAAAAGTATACCAATATGAAGAGCGTGATTTATGGATTCTAACGGATCAAAATTTACTCAAATCAGAGCTAAAAGGAAAAGATATGAAACTCAGAAGAAAGATTTTTTTTAAAAAAAGGAAGAGGAAAAATTGGCCGATCCAGCTGAACCGACCTGACTGACCGCAACTCACACCAACAGCGGCCTAGTAGATTGACCCAGCCCACCTTCGATTTAGCAGTGAAGCCAACCCACATGCAAAGCAAGCCCATTCCGGCCCACTTCCCCTCCAGCCCTAACATCATTGTGATGTCAGGAAACCTTGCGGTCTATGGTGGACTTCATGCTAACTCAGTGTGCATAAACCCTTAAAGGGTCTATGGAATAAACATTATGGCTTATAGGGGCAATTCCATCATTTTGTCTAACATAGCATGAAATGGTTGGCTATGGTCTTTGATGCATCCGATCTACACATGGTCTATGAAGCCGCCCGGATGTTGATTTATGCGATCCAATGGTTGACATCAATCCCGATCAGTATTTGATGGTCAGGACCATTTCCCAATTTGATTCAAATTTTTTTGAGCTCTAGTGCACAATCTAATGGCCAAGCATACTACATGAGATGATTTGATGGTTCAGACTCATTTCAGGTGATAGAATAGTGGGATTTTAGGGTGTTCGATCTTAAACAAATGGCCAAAATTCATCAGGCAAGAGGATTTTGATCTAGACTCTAATTTGAGTCCAATAAGGACTCACAAACTTCTTTATTTTTTCTCTCTATTTAAGGGCCTAATATGCCAGACTTGAGACAGAGAGCCCCCTGTGAGATGAATTAGCCCTCCAAACCACTCTCTTCTCTCTTCCTCTCTCTTCTTTCTTTTCTAAATAGAGTCTTTTCTTTTTCTTTTTATTGGTGTGAAATCTGATCATTGCCGGAGGAGCACTAGAGTCGAAGAAGATGAGGTCACCGTCAGTGACCTGTAGGACAAGTCTCGTCCAGAGCCTAGGATGGGTGGCTCCGATAAAACCCTCCGATGATCAAGTCAGCTCTTTCGGCTAACAGAAATAGAGTACTTAGCAGAAAAAGTTATAGAGTTTCGAGAAGGAGAAGAGAGCTTGAGAAAAACATATATGGAGGATCCCTTTTATAGTTTGGAGCCTGTACCAAACTGATAATGACAGTCGTAGCCGCTCGATAGTGGGGCTTTCGGGGCCACGTGGGGTTTGTTATGGAGAGTGATGTCCGTTGTCATGACATGCTGATCTGTTGGAAACTCAATAGTTGGAGTTCAGATGAGGTAGTTATAGGCGACGAAGGTCTCTTGGGTGTTGTTATTCTAAAGGAGTTCAGAGGTTCTCAGGATTAACCGTGTACTGGCTTTTATTTGCTATGTTGAAGGTGTATGTTGTGATCCTTTTAGACGGCTGGAAGGAATTCGATCAGAAGAGAAGTCCAACAGGGGTTCAATCAGTAAAGAAGCTCGAAAGACGTCCGACTGAAAGGAGTCTGACTGTGTGGGGTCCGCCTGGACTGAGTACTGACTTATGGCTATAATAGGCAAGCGCGATTGAAACACTAGTCTCTATTGTTCATTTGAGGTTCGGCCACTTCCAGGGTTGCTCACTGGTGAATAACGATAAAGTGCTGAAGTTTGTCTGGGGATAGTTCAAAAGAAGCTCAGCTGTTGGAGGAGTTTGGCTGAGATTCTGCCAAAAAAAGAATAAAGGGATCCAAGGAAGTTCGTCCAAGTAGGGCCCCATAGGCTATCAAAAGAAGATCGATTGGATAGGATGCAAAGAAGCCAGGGACTTGACCAATTCTCTGGGGCAAAAGTATTGACTATTCAAGCTCATCTATAGAAGAAATCCATAATGCCCTATTAAATCCAAAATCGGTCTTCCCAGCCAATCAGATTATCTATCCACAGTGTTGGAGGTTGGCCATCTCGAAATGATTCAGGGTTCGGATACTCCTGCAGTTTGAGGTTCGTTTTTTATAGCTGCAGTCAAACGAAATTGATTAAGAGTCAGAGTCTTAGCCAGACTTTGATAGGTATGAATTTATCTCCAACACTAGTCCTCCTACTCTCGAGTTTAAAGTTTGAAGGATGGGAGTAAAATGGAGACTACCAATGTTTGGTAGATTATTCAACCCTGTTGGGTTTCTCGTGTCTAGGTTGGATGGAAAATTTTGGCTTTTATCGGGCTGGCATCGAAGCTTCATAAATGCACGGTGATCTAAAAAGATATTTTTTGAATTTTCCATCAGAAGTCTGCTTGAAGTACAATGCTATTAAAGATCTGCCCATTGGAAGCTTTCTGCCATGATGAGTGGAACACGCATCGACCAGAGATCAGCTGGAGGAAATCTGCAATCATAACCATCTTATGACTTCAAGGGCTACTTAAACTTGCCTTCCTCCTCCAAGTCCTTACTTCTTCTGAAATCTTCATCTCCTTCCTCTGGCTCCTCTCTCCATTCCGAGCAAGGGTTCAGGCTTCTTCCTCCGTTCTCCTTGGTTTTTGATGCACCTTCCTTTGATGTTTACTTCATTTGTCATCTTCTTGTTCTTCCCAACCGATTTAGGTCAGCTCTCTGACACTTTTTCGAATTATCTCTACACTCTTTGCTTTCTCGCTCTTTCTATTTTTGTCAAAGTTTAAACACCTTATTTTTTTTTATTTTTGGGATGATTCTTTGATTTTACCTCGATCCAATTGCCTAGCGAGGGATCCTAGTCGACTTGTTCTAGGAGCTCGACCCCTCTAACCTTGGTGAACCCGCCTCCTGAGAAGGCCAAACCCTTAGGATTGACCCATCCTTTTGTGCCTGCGACCATCTCTTGTAGACTTTGGCCCGACGATCTTTTCCTAATTAGAATTCAGTTTAGGATTCCTCTTGAGTACGAGCTTGAACTCCCTAGGCCCAACGATTGAGCTTACTCACCCCCTTCCGACCGAATCTATCTGTATGTCGAAACCTTTCGAGTCAGGCTTAATTACCTTTACCTTCTTTCGTAGCTAACCTATTTAGATTTTTTAATATTTTTCTTATTGCCATGGCATCAAACTCCTTTAAATTCATCATAGGATTTCTTTCTATGAACCATGGTGGGCGTCCGACCTACAATTTTCTTGTTCCATAATTTTTTTACCTTTAAACATCATCCCACCACCAAGGATTGGTGGTATGTGTCTCCATAGTTTGATAGAAAGGGACTGCTCAAAGGTGCTCCTTCATCCATTCATGGTTGGAAGGAGAAATTCTTCTTCATTTTCCATCCCTTCCTAGGGCTAGGACTTCCTCCGTGGGGCGAGATAAGAGAATCAATCCGTCGAGCTCTAGAGCTAGAAAGTGAGGATCAGAGTTTGGCTGTTGCTCCAAGAATTAATGTTGATAATAACAAAGCATTTGAGGAGATTACTAATGAATTTGGCTTGAAAAAAAAAAATTTATATTTCAGGGGCAAAATTATAATTTTATTAAGTTTTGATTTGAGAGCCTCAAAAGTAAGTATAGAAGCTTTCTAATCCTTTGGATGCAGTTTCATGATTTTTGGATGCTTATTTTGGAAGAGAATTAAGTTTGAAGCGAAAGGATCGAGCCCTAGATTGTCCCCTGCTGAAAAAGATTGTTTAGCATGCTGTTTCTGTGCCAAGGGTCGACCCCAGGGTCAACCTCTACTGTTTCGAAGGCTAAAAATATAGAATGGCTATTTTTCTAAATTTTGTCTCAGAGGTCGATCTCGAGGTCAACCCTTATGCCATGAGTCGACCCCAATAGCAAAAATTTTTCTATAATGACTATTTTTTTCTTATTTTGGTAGGTTTTAATGGTTTCTTTAATATCTCTAATGGCTATAAATATTGCCTAGGATTCTCTCCTTCACCTGTTGAAGATTTAAAAGGCTTTAAATAGAAAAAAATACAAGAGATTTGTGTGATTCAATTTCAGTCCTAAGCAAAAGTCATCTTCAAGCAAAGAAGCCTTCATTTTAAGTTCACCTACCTCTCAAGAGCTCTTTTAAATCTCCAACAATCTTGAGAAAAATCAGAGAAGCTTCCACCATTATTGTGAAAAGCATTCTTAAGATTTTATTTGCTCATAAAGGGAGCTAAACTTATATTTGATTATCATTAAATCTTTTACTCTGCTTTACTATTTTGATTCAAGTTTTGGGGAGGTTCCAAAACTTGGAAAGGTTGATCCTAACCTTGAATAGGATTATATTGGGTTGGCTTGTACCCAAAAAATAAGTGTTCTAGCTTAGGATAGCTAGGATTGGAGGTTTCCAATGATGTATTTAGTTTGAATACGGTTAGTAGATTTTAATTCTCAAATAGGAGCTTGGGGAGTGGATGTAGGTGCAAGAGAAGCACCGAACCACTATAAATCTTGCTTGTTTATGGTGTGCTTGCTATCTCTCTTTTCTTAGTTTATTAAATTCTTTCTCTCTAATCTTTTATATTTTTTCTCTAACCTAAATTGCTTTATATACATGTCTTACATATCATCATTCAATCTTGATATCTTTAAATTAGCTTTAAAATTTTAAAAATCTAATTCACCCCCTCTCCTAGATTGCATAGTTGGGCAACAAGTGATATCAGAGCTCGATGCTCTAGCCCTACTTTGATTTAACCATCAAAAAGTCAAAGATCTATGACAATCCAAGTTAGTATTTCTCTAGCCGAGGAGCAGTCCACAAACCAACCTCCACTTTTCAATGGGATAAACTATATCTATTGGAAAGCTTGGATGAGAATTTTCATATAAGAACTTGACTATGATATGTAGAGGATCATAGTTAGTGGACCACACACACCCACTAAGATAATTGATGGTGAGGAATCAATCAAATTCAAAAAAGAATGGGATGAGATTGATAAGAAAATGGCTCAACTCAATGCAAGAGTCATGAATGTTTTATATTATGCTCTAGATGCTAATGAATTTAATCGTATTTCAACATGCATGTCAGCTAAGAAAATATGGGATATATTAGAAGTAACTCATGAAGGCACTAATCAAGTTAAGAAGTCAAAAATTAACATGCTTGTGCATAAATATGAACTTTTCAAATGAAGCATGATGAGTCAATAATTATAATATTTACTAGATTTATGGATATTATAAATGATCTTAAAAGTCTTGCCAAGTTTTATTCTAATAGTGACCTTGTGAGGAAGATTTTTAGGTCTTTTCTAAGGACATGGGAAGCCAAAGTAACTGCAATCCAAGAAGCCAAAGATTTGAATGTTTTACCCTTGGAGGAGCTTCTAGGATCATTAATGACGCACGAGCTAAGCATAAAACAACATCAAGAAGAAGATGTCAAGAAAAAGAAGATAATAATCCTTAAATCCACCACTCAACAAGATGAGGAATCCGATGAAATAAAAGATGAAGAACAAGATGAAGAAATAGCCCTCATCACAAGAAAGTTCAAGAGATTTTTGAAGAGAAAATAAGGGATCAGGAAGAGGCTACCTACCAAAGGAGAGCATAGTAAGAAAAAGGATAGGAAGCAGGCCCTTATTTGCTATGAATGTAAGAAGTCGAGGCACTTTAGGTCTGAATGTCCTTAACTTAAAAGTGTTCCCAAGAAATATAAGAAAAAAGCTATGGTGGCAACGTGAAGTAATAGTGACAACTCAAGCTCCAAAGAGGAAGAAGCTCAAGAACTAGCCAACCTATGCCTTATGGCACATGAGAATGAGGTAAGTGCTGAAATCTTAAATGAATTTACATTTGAAGAACTTCAAGAAGCCTTCTATAATTTAGTAGATGATTTAAAGAAGTTAGAAACTAAAAACAAAGAATTAAAATTAAAAAATCAAGTCTTGCTAAAAGAAAATGAAACTATCCTAAATGAAAAACTAGTCTTAACTCAAGAGAATCTAAATTTGAAAAATAAAATCGACAATTTAAAATCGATAGTTAAAAAATTTACTTTGAGTTCAAATAAACTTCATATGATTCTTGAAAATCAAAAGGCCATTTATAATAAGACTGGTCTAGGCTATAACCCCTTAAGAAAATAAAAATTTCTAAAAAATATTTTTATAAATTCATAAAGTAATAAATTTTTAAATATTACTTGCTTTAAATATGGTAAACTAGGACACAAATCTTATACATGTTTTTCTAACAATTCAAATATAAAGAAAATATGGATTCCAAAATGAACCATTATGACTAACCTTAAAGAACCCAAGAAAACTTGGGTACCTAGAGTAAAACTTGATTTTGCATGTAGGTGTGTCTTGCATCCAAAGAAGAAAATCAAAGATGGTATCTTGACAGTGGATGCTCAAGACACATGACCGGTGATGAGTTCCAATTCATCATGCTTGATGCTAAAAATAGAGGGATGGTCACATTTAGAGACAATGGCAACGAAAAAATCATTAGTATAGGTTATGTCGGTATCACTCCCTCCAAGTATATTAAAAATATTTTTTTAGTAGATGGTTTAAAACACAATCTCTTATGTATTAGTCAACTTTGTGACAAGGGTTACAAAGTTATTTTTGAATCTTCTTTGTGTATTTAACTAATTCCAATGATGATGGCATTAAGTTTGTTGGTCATAGGCATGGTAATGTCTATATGGTAGATTTGAATGATCTTTCTATGATAAACATGCAATGTTTAGTAGCTATGAATGCCAAAATTAATGAGACTAGTTGGTTTGGCATCATAGGCTTGCACACATTAGTATGCATTCACTTTCAAAGCTCATCAAAAAGAAATTAATTATCAATTTATCAAAATTAAACTTTAAAAAAGATAAAATTTATGATGCATACCAACTAGGTAAACAAATAAGAGTTTCATTCAAATCTAAGAATATTGTTTCAACTTCTAGGCCATTAGAATTTTTGCACATGAATTTATTTGGTCCTACAAGAATTGCAAGCTTAGGTAAAAAATGTTATGATTTTGTAATTATCGATGACTACTCATGCTTTACATGAATTTTCTTTTCGGCACACGAAGATGAAACTTTTCATATTTTCATAAAGTTTTACCAAAAAGTTATAAATGAAAAAAGATTTTTAATTCAAAGCATTCGAAGTGATCATGGAACCAAATTTGAAAATCAAGACTTTAAAAAATTTTGTGATGAAAATAAAATTAGCCATAATTTTTCAGCACCTAGGACATCCCAACAAAATGGAGTAATAGAAAGAAATAATAGAACTCTAGAAGAAATGGCCTATGCTATACTATGTGAAGGCAACCTTCTAAGATACTTTTGGATGGAAGCAATTAATACAGCATGTTATATCTTAAACCGTGCCCTAATCAGACCAATTTTAAAGAAAACATCTTATGAGCTTTGGAAAGAAAAAAATCTAACATTGCATATTTTCATATTTTTGATTATCGATATTTTATTTTGAACAATGGTAAAAAAAAATTAGGTAAATTTGATACAAAATCTGATTAAGCTATTTTTCTTGGTTACTCCTCTTCTAGTAAAGCTTTTAGAGATTTTAACAAAAAAACCTTAATAGTAGATGAGTCAATACATGTTATTTTTGATGAGACTAATGATCTTCCATCAAGGAAGAGTGAGGATATTGATGATGCAGATCCTCTTATAGAAGAAATGAAGGAGATCATCCTAAAGAATTCAATAATTCAAAATAAAGAGAATCATTAAGACAAGCATAAAATTGAGGGTGAAGGACAACAAGAATCACCTCAAGGTACAAATGATCTTCCAAAAGAATGGAGGTATGTTCACAATCATCCCAAAGAACTAATTATTGGTGATCCTACACATTGGGTAAAAACTTGCTCTTCACTTAGAGATGCATACAATCATTTTGCATTTATTTCTCATTTTGAATCCAAAACCATTGATGAAGTCGAAAAAGATTATAATTGGATAAATGCAATGCAAGAAGAACTTAATCAATTCAAAAGAAATAATGTATGGACCTTAGTATCAAGATCTAAAAATTATCCAATAATTGGTACAGAATGGGTATATAGAAATAAATTGGATGAAAATGAAAATGTAATTAGGAATAAAGCAAGATTAGTTGCAAAGGGTTATAATTAAGAAAAGAGAATTGATTTTGATGAAACCTTTGCACCTATTGCTAAATTAGAAGCAATTAAACTTTTACTCGCTTATGCATGCTTTATGAATTTCAAGCTATTTCAAATAGATGTTAAAAGAGCTTTTCTAAATTGATATATTACCGAAGAAGTTGATGTATAACAACCTTTTGATTTTAAAAATTATGCTTTTTTAAATTATATTTTTAGATTAAACAAAGCATTATATAGTTTAAAATAAGCACCCAGGGCTTGGTATGAAAGACTAAGTAAATTCTTGCTTAATAATGGATTTTCAAAAGGAAATATAGATACAACCCTTTTCATTAAAAGAGTTCATGATGACATCTTAGTAATACAAATATATATTAATGACATTATATTTGGATCAACTAATGAAACTTTATGCCAAGATTTTGCTAAGCTCATGTAGGGAGAGTTCGAGATGAGCATGATGGGTGAACTAACATTCTTCCTCGGGATTCAAATCAAACAAACAAAAGAAGGAATCTCCATCACTTAAAGCAAGTACATAGGAGAACTACTCAAGAGATTTAGAATGGAGAGCTCCAAAGCAATTGGTACCCCCATGAGTCCATCGTGTAAGCTTGACAAGGATGAAGGAGATAAGAGTATTGATCAAAAATTTTATAGAGGCATGATTGATTTTTTATTGTATTTAACTGCTAGTAGACCAGATATCATATTTGGTGTTTGTTTATGTGCATGATTTCAATCTAATCCAAAAGAATCACATTTAAATGCTGTAAAAAGAATACTTAAATACCTCAAAGGAACTCAATCCATAGGTTTATGGTACACTAAGAATTCATCAATCGATTTAATTGGATATTTAGATGTAGACTTTGCTGGATATAAATTAGATAAATAAAGCACTAGTGAAACTTGCCAATTTTTAGGAGTTAACTTAATCTCTTGGTTTAGCAAGAAGCAAAATTCGGTAGCATTGTCTACGGCTGAGGTCGAGTACATTGCAGTTCGAAGTTGCAGTGCACAAATCTTATGGATTAAGCAACAACTTGAGGACTTTGGCATCAAACTAAATAAAACTCCTATAAGATGTGATAATACTAGTGCCATAAATCTAACTAAGAATCCAATCCAACACTCTAGGTCAAAATACATTGAAATAAGATATCATTTCATAAGAGAGCATATTCAAAATAATGACATAATTATTGATTATATTTGTACTAAAAATCAATTGGCTAATATTTTTACTAAGGCCTTAAGTGAAGATAAATTCTATGAGATTAGAAGAGAATTAGAAATTCTTGATCTCCTAGCCTAAACATCTTTATGATTCCAAGCTCTCTTATATCAAAATATCATTTTAAACTAACTTGAGCCTATATCTCAAATTTTCTATCTCAAAAAGCTCAAATCTAACCTTCCTTGATCATTCTCATGAATGAAATTTCAATCCTTAAAATCTTATATTTATATTATTCAATCTCTCTTGAATCTTTGAAGTTCAAAATAATTTTGTTTAATATATTTATATTATTCAAAAAGGGGAAGATGTGTTTTTAATTCATGTTGTTCATAAATAGAATTTTTAAAAAAATAAAAAAGAAAAGATATTCATTCTAAATTTATTGTGTTCTTTCAAAATGGGGAAGAAAAGCTAAAAGATAAATTTATCCAACAATAATTATGGAAAAGAGGGAGAGAAAATATCATGTGATGAATTTTCTAGTATTTACTCTTAAAAAATAAAGAAAAAGATGTTTGTTTGTTAAATATTATCTAGTTAGCCTTGACTGAATATTCTAATTAATTTGAGTTAAGGATAATGAACTTTGATTATTTTATGATCCTTTTAACTTAAGCCTTCATGTAATAATTCTATTTAAATTCAATTAATTTGATTGCCAAATTATTTTTGATAACTAATTGGAGTTAAAACTAATTTGAAATATATTCTCACTCCAAAATAATTAATTTTGATACATACTTCTAATTTTGAAACTCATTTAAAAATATGAATATAATACAAAATTTTTAATGTACCTTTAAAAATCTTTGTAAAATCATTTTTCCTCTAATATTATCTTTGTTTTGCTTGGTACATTTTTGATATATATCTTTTTCGAGCTTAATTGATTGAAATTTATTTAAGAAAAAAAAAAATGAATAATGAATTAAATATTATGCTTGATTCCACTATTCTAATCTTTGGAAAGCTCTAATCCTCTTAAAGCTTAAAAGTACATACTTAAAAATCTGTTCAAAGAATCATATTCATTCAAAAAGAGGGAGAGCCTTTGATATTTGAGTTTAAGCTATTTTTGTACAAAGAAAAAAATTTTAAATAATAAGCTTTTAAAAGAGAGCTGATTCATTTGATTTGATTCAATTTTTTAAAGTTTTAATTTAATTTTTGAATTTGATACATCTATCATTTGATACACCCCATCACATCTGATTCCTTATCTAATTTAGATGCTTCCAGCCATGATCTCTGCTAGATTTAGTTTAGTCATCTTTGTACTAGGTGATGATCTAGTATCTCTTAGTTGTTTCTATGAGTTATTGATCAAGTCATAGTTGGTTATATTTTTATTGGATTAAACTTATGGCATTGGTACTATTGGCTGTTTGGGTCATGGATAGTCGTATCCATGAATTTTGTATGTTTTGATTGTCTAATTCTTATGAATACTTTTGATACCTTTATATTTTGTATATTTAGCACTTATATATTTTGATGACTTGATGTTATGATAATCATTTGGATGTAAATATGTGATGATATCATTTGAATGATGTGAAATAAAATCTTTGTGAAATGGCTAAATTTCATTATGATCATTATGTTATAAATTGAAAGTTTTATTATAAACTCTTATTCTAATAGGTAAATATATGGAATAACATAAGGAGGAGGTTTTTTTTATTTTTTAATTTTAAAATCCTTTAAGATCTTACTTGATGATGTCAAAAAAAGAGAGTGGAGTAAATAAAATTGGGCTATAAGCAAAATTAAAATAAAATTGATAAAAAAATAAAATAGAAGTAAAATTGATAAAAGAAATAAGTAAGTCAAACACTTTTATAAATTATTTAAATGTCTGACTATAAGTAATCATCAAACTACTCTTGATGCCATATTGATCAAATAATTGAATATAATATGCTAGTATGTGACGTAGCATGTTCCTTCAAAATTATTGAAACCCTCAATCAATGCTTCTACATGCTTTACTTTTGTTTATGCTCAAATATTTTGTCATCATCAAAAATGGAAAGATTGTTGCTCCAAGAATTAATTTTGATGATTACAAAGCATTTGAAGAGATTACTAATGAATTTGGCTTGAAAAAAGACTTTTTATATTTCAAAGGCAAAATCATAATTTTATCAAGTTTTGATCTGAGAGCCTCAAGAGCAAGTATAGAAGATTTTTAATCCTTTGGAGGTAGTTCCATGATTTTTGGATGCTTATTTTGAGAGAAAATCAAGTTTGAAGCGAAAGGGTCGACCCTTAGGTCGTCCCCTACTAAAAAGGGTTGTTTGGCACGCTATCTCTATGCCAAGGGTCGACCCTAGGATCGACCTCTGCTGTTCCGAAGGCTAAAAATATAGAACGTCTAATTTTTTAGATTTTGTCTCAGTGGTCGACCTCGAGGTCGATCCCTGTGCCATGAGTCGACCCCTACAACAAAATTTTTCTGCAATGGCTATTTTTTTCTTATTTTAGTAGATTTTAATGATTTCTTTAATATCTCCAATGGCTACAAATCTTGCTCAGGATTCTCTTCTCCACCTATTAAAGATTTAAAAGGCTTTAAATAGGAAAAAACATAAGAGATTTGTGTGATTCAATTTTAACCCTAAGCAAAAGTCATCTTCAAGCAAAGAAGCCTTCATTTCAAGTTCACCTACCTCTCAAGAGCTCATTCAAATCTCCAACAACCTTGAAAAAAATCAAAGAAGCTTTCTCCATTATTGTGAAAAGTATTCTTAAGATTTTATTTGCTCACAAAGGGAGCTAAACTTGTATTTGATTGTCATTAAATCTTTTACTCTGCTTTACTGTTTTGATTCAAGTTTTGGGAGGGTTCTAAAACTTAGGAAGGTTGATCCAAACCTTGAATAGGATTGTATTACGTTGGCTTGTACCTAGAAAACAAGTGTTCAAGCTTGGAATAGCTAGGGTTGGAGGTTCCAATGGTGTATTCAGTTTGAATATGGTTAGTCAATTTTAATTCTCAAGTAGGATCTTGGGAAGTGGATATAGGTGCAAGGAAAGCACCGAACCACCATAAATCTTGCTTGTTTGTGGTGTGCTTGCTATCTTTCTTTTCTTAATTTGTTAAATTCTTTCTCTCTAATCTTTTATATTTTTCCTCTAACCTAAATCACTTTATACACATGTCTTGTATATCATCATTCAATCTTGATATCTTTAAATTAGCTAGGGTTGCATAGCTAGGTAACATTGGCCAATAAGCTGAGTCCTTTGATGCTCCACCAATCCCTAGACTTCTAGATGAGTAGACCTTATTCAATTTCGATCTCAGTCCTCTTAACCCAATAGGTAGTTCTTCATATTCAGGAAGCTGGGTGGTATTCATTCTTCTGATCTTCTAACTTTATCTTTGCAGAAATGAATCCAGAGGAATGGAACCATTTGATGAAGGAAATCCCGACCATTAAAAGGAAGGATGGTTCTTTCGATGAACCACAGAAGAAGGCTCAGACTGGAGAGTCAAGCCAAGCCGTACCAATTCGATCCGTGTCGGCCCTTGAGCGCATCGTTATCTTGCCAAGCCTGGCTCTATCTGATGAAGCCACCCTTCCTACTCCTATTCGGCAAGAGGAAGTTGTGGAGAGGAAGAAGAAGAAGACCGTCAGTAAGAAGGTCGGATGGAAGGCCAAGGGCTTTGAAGGAGAGGACCTTAGCCAGAAATAGGATTCCCTGGACGACCAAGAGGTTGTCCAGTCACTGATGGAGGGGAGCATCCTTCCCTACATTATAGAAAGGATGCGCCAAAAGAATTATGTCAAGAGGTTCGATGAGTCCTTCATTGCCTTTCTGGAGGCAAGTGGCTTCTTCTGATTCTGGCTTCATGCTCTTCAGACTTTAAAGTTAGGATCTTTTAGGATTTTGACTCATGTTTTGTTTTGCAGTTGGGACACTACCTTTTTGCCCACTCCGAGGCGGCAAACCAAAATCGGGCCAAAGTTTCTAGAGCCATAGAGGAAGCTTGTGCAGAAGCTGAGAATGCTCGGGTCGAGGCCAACGTTCTAAAGGTTGCCTCGAAGACTCATTCATCTGAAGTAGAATGCCTTCAGAAAGAGTTGAGAGAGGAGCGCGGCGAGATGGCGAGGCTGAGGGCTGAGCTAGCTCTAGAGAAGGAGAAAAGGAAGGCATAGGAGGAGGTTACCGCTGCTATGGAGAGGGCCGTGCAAGACTTCATGTCCTCCAAGGATATGGAGGATATCAAAATAGCCTTCATCCAAGAAGCCTTCTTGGAAGGTGTTGGGGGTAAACCCCGCTCCTATCGAAGTCCAGTTTGATGCTTAGCCTAATATAACTGGTAATCATGAAAGAGCATCGATCAAAAATTCTTCCTCCAGTGGTCGAACCCCAACCGAACTCCTCCCAGACTCCTTCAGCAGTCGAACTCCTCCCATGGCCAAACCCCTCTCGGACTCCTCCAGTGGCCAAACTCCTTTCGAACTTCATCTTCAGCCAAACACATTCCAAACTTCTCCTTCAGTCGGACTTCTCCATTAATCGAACTCCTTTTGGACTTCTCCATCAGTCGGACTCCTTCCAAACTTCTCCATCAGTCAAACTCCATCCAAATTCCTCCAGTGGATTACTTCTAGATTTCAACTAGCATTCCTCTTGGATGATCTCCTCTAGCCATATTTTCTTTAGGAGTCCAAACTCCTCTAAAATTAATATATGTCAAAGCTCTTCATCAACCAATACCAGCTTCCTTCGAACTTCAACTATTAAATCTCAACGAATAGGCACATCATGACAACGGACACCTCTCTCCGTAACAAACTCCACGTGGCCCCGACTGGCCCACTATCGGACAATTATGGCTGTCACTATCAGTCTACTACAGGCGATACCTCTCTCCATAACAAACTCCATGCACCTCGGGCGGCCCGCTACCAAATGGTTATGGCTGTCACTATCAGTCTGCTGTAGGCTTCGTCTATAAAAAGAGACCCTCCAGATACATTTTCTCTAAGCTTTCTTCTTCTTCCCAAAACTCTGTTGAATTCTTTCTTGAGCACTCTATTTCTGTTGGCTAGAAGAGCTGACTTGATCATCAGAGGATCCTACTGGAGCCACCACCATCGACTCTAGATGGGATTTTATTTTGTAGGTCACCGACGGTGACCTCTTCTTTCTTAACTCTAACTCAATCCGACGTCAATCAGATTCTGTACCAACATGATTTGTGCTAGAGGAAGGGCCCTCTGTTCCTAAGGTTTGCTTATTCTTAAAGGAGTACTCAGTAGCGATCTCTCTTCTTCCTCTCTAAAGTTCTTTCCAAAAAAAATACCTTCCAAGAAGGTGACTATCCGAAGATCTACCGCTTCTACCATCAGATCTGAGCCAGATCCATCCATCCCTACTCCATCGTCGGTGCTTCAACCTCCTCCTCCACTGGTGGCCATGGTAGATCCGAAGTAGTTTAACCTGCTGATGCAGCGGATTCAGGGCCTCACCAAAATGGTGCAGGCTATGCGGCAACCCCCAGTGGCAGTTCCGCCAAAAAATCCATCATCAGGATGTCAGAAATCGGTCCTAAGGAGGCGCACTTGGGCTAGCATACCCATCACCCCTGGGAAGGGAAAATAGAGAGCAGAGGATCCTTGTTTGGATAATGATTTTTTTTTGAAAGAGATCTTTTCCATCTACAGATGGAAGCCTTCCAAGATCTGCGATTGAAATGACGTCCTCGATCAGAAACTATGAGAGATGGACCAACAGATTGAGGAACTCTATCACATTACCTTGGCTCACCATGATGACATCTATACCGATCCTCCTTTCTCTCTCCAAATTATGCAAGACCTCATTCCACCGAACTTCAAGCTTCCCCAATTTGAAAGCTACGATGGAACCTCTGATCCGATCGATCACCTAGAGGCCTTTAGAGCCATGATGCTCCTCCATGGTGCATCAGATGCCATCTTATGCTGAGCTTTCCCATCTATCTTAAAGGGAGTAGCAAGAAACTAGTACTCGACATTGAAGCTAGGTAAGATCTTCTCCTTTGATTAGATGAGCCATCAATTTGTGGTTCACTTCGTTAGCAGCCAACATTCCCGCTGAGATTCGGATTCTCTGATGAATATCAAGCAGAAGGAGGGAAAATCTATCCAAACTTATGTCATCCAATTTAATGCTGCTGCATTGGAGGTTCAGAACCTGGACCAGTCTGTTGCAATGGCCACACTCAAGAGCGGCCTTCAGAAGAATGATTTATTGTTCTCCATAGAGAAGAAGTACCCCAGGGACTTTGTTGATCTGCTAGCTCGGGCAGAAGGATATGCTCGAGCAAAAAAAGCCCTCAAGTTAAAGGATGAGAAAGTCGTAGAAGAGCGGCAGGCGAGCGAGTTTAATAGACCCACCGCTGATGGAGGGCTGAATAAAGTTCGATCATACTTATAGACTCCCCTCCGAGCGCAAGCGAGACTGAACTCCTCCTCAAGCTCGTCGTCAAAGAAGCCCCGATAGAAGGGCGCAAAGAAGTTCTCCTCCTAGAAGGTTCCATAACTATACCTTCCTTAATGCTCCTAAAACTCAAGTTCTGATGAAAATTAAGAATCAACTACCAAGACCAGAAGAATTATGATCTCTCCCAAACAAGCGCAATCGAAGTAAGTACTATTTGTATCATCATGATCACGGTCATGATACTGAGGAATGTTTTCAGCTTTGGGATGAAATTGAAGAACTGGTCAGGCAGGGTCATTTGGACCGATTCCTATGATATCGGTTCGAGAGGAAAGGAGAGCAATCAAGGGCTTTTTCACAACCAGGGGAGACCCAGGGGGAGGGGTCTCAAGGAAACCAATCCCTACATTGAAGCATCAATACCATGGTTGGGGAACATCACCAAGAAAAGATATAAAGGAGCTACATAATGAAAAGATAAAGCTGGACTTCTTTCTTAAGCCAGATAGAGGGCTTTTAGTATAGAAAATAAGATCTCCTTCAACCTCGACTGGAGATAAAATCTCCTCTGAGCTTCAACTTCAATAGAAGATAGGATCTCCTTCAACCTCGGCTGGAGATAAGATCTCCTTCGAGCTTCAACCTCAATTAGAGATAAGATCTTCCCCGAGCTTCAACCTTAACAGGAGATAAGATCTCCTTCAATCTCGATTGGAGATAAAATCTTCTTTGAGCTTCAACCTCGACTGGAGATAAGATCTCCCCCGAGTTTCAACTTTAATAGAAGATAGGATCTCCTTCAACCTCGACTGGAGATAAGTTCTCCCCCAAGCTTCAACCTTAACAGGAGATAAGATCTCCTTCAATCTCGATTGGGGATAAGATCTCCCTCGAGCTTCAACCTCAATAGGAGTTAAGATCTCCTTCAACCTTGGCTAGACATAAGATCTCCTCCAAGCTTCAACCTCAATAGAAGATAGGATCTTTCTCAACCTTGGCTGGAGATAAGATCTCCCCCGAGCTTCAACTTCAATAGAAGATAGGATCTCCTTCAACCTCAGTTGGAGATAAGATCTCCCCCGAGCTTCAACCTCAATAAAAGATAAGATCTCCTTCAACCATGACTGGAGATAAGCTCTCTCCCTCGAGCTTTAACTTCAACTGAAGATAGGATCTCCTTCAACCTCAATTGGAGATAGGATCTCCCCTGAGCTTCAACCTCAACAAGAGATAAGATCTCCTTCAACCTCGATTGGAGATAAGATCTCTTCCGAGCTTCAACCTTTACTGGAGATAAGATCTCCCCCGAGCTTCAACCTCAATAGGAGATAAGATCTCCTTCAACCTTGGCTGGAGATAAGATCTCCCCAAAGCTTCAACCTCAATAGGAGATAATATCTTCTTCAACCTCGACTGGAGATAAAAATCTCCCTCGAGCTTCAATCTCAATAGGAGATAAGATCTCCTTCAATCTCAACTGGAGATAACATCTTTTCGGAGCTTAAATCTCAATAGAAGATAGGATCTCCCTCAACTTCGGCTGGAGATAAGATCTCTTCTAAGCTTCAACTTCAACAGAAGATAGGATCTCCTTCAACCTCGGCTGGAGATAAGATCTTTCTTAAGCTTCAACTTCAATAGAAGATATGATTTCTTTTAACCTTGACTAGAGATAGGATCGCCCCCAAGCTTCAACCTCAATAGGAGATAAGATCTCCTTCAACCTTGGCTGGAGATAAGATCTCCCTCGAGCTTCAACTTCAACAAAAGATAGAACTCCTTCAACCTCGGCTAGATATAGATCCCCTCTGAGCTTCAACCTCGACTGGAGAAAAGATCTTTTCCGTGCTTCAACCTCAATAGAAGATAAAATCTTCTTCAACTTTGGCTGGAGATAAGATCTCCCCCGAGCTTCAACCTCAACAGAAGATAAGATCTCCTTCAACCTTGGCTGGAGATAAGATCTTTTCTAAGCTTCAACCTCAATAGGAGATAATATCTTGTTCAACCTCAACTGGAGATAAGATCTTTCTGAGCTTCAACTTCAAAAGATGATAAGATCTCTCTTAACCTCAATAAAAGATAAGATCTCTTTCGAGCTTCAACTTCAATTGAAGATAAGATCTCCCTCAAGCTTCAACTTCAACAAAAGATAAGATCTCCTCCGAGCTTCAACCTCAATGGGTGTAGAGCCCAAAAAAGAACTTCGATAGTCATCTTTTTTGTACTTCATTTGAATTTCGAACTCGAGTGTAGGAGGACTATTATTGGGGGTAAACCCCAATTCCATCGAAGTCTAGTCTGATGCTTAGCCTAATGTAACTGATAATCACGAAAGAGCTTCGATCAAAAATTCTCCCTCCAGCAGTCGAACTCCTCTAGCAGTCGAACCCCTCGTAGACTCCTTCAGTAGTCGAACTCCTCCCATAGTCGAACCCCTTCCAAACTCCTCCAGCAGTTAAACTCCTTTTGAACTTCTTCAGTCGAACTCCTTCCAGACTTCTCCTTCAGCCAAACTTCTCCATCAGTCGGACTCCTTTCAGACTTCTCCATCAATCGAACTCCTTTCAGACTTCTCCATCAATCAAACTCCATCTAGATTCTTCTAGTGGATTACTTTTAGATTTCAACTAGCATTTCTTTTGGATGATCCTCTCTAGCCATATTCCTTTTAGGAGTCTGAACTCCTCTGAAATTGATATATGTCAAAGCTCTTCACCAACCAAAGCCTGCTTCCTCCGAACTTCGACTATTAAATCTCAACGAATGGGCATATCACGACAACGGACACCTCTTTCTGTAACAAACTCTACATGGCCTCGAGCGGCCCACTATCAGACAATTATGGTTGTCACTATCAGTTTGCTGCAGATGATACTTCTCTCCATAATAAACTCCACGTACCCCTGAACAGCCCCGGACGGCCCGCTATCGGATGATTATGGCTGTCACTATCAGTCTACTATAGGCTCCATCTATAAAAAGGGATCCTCCAGATATATTTTTTCTAAGCTCTCTTCTTCTTTTCAAAATTCTGCTGAATTCTTTTTTGAGCACTCCATTTTTGTTGGTCAGAAGAGCTGACTTGATCGTCGGAGGATCCTACCGAAGCCCCCACCACCAACTTCAGATGGAACTTTATTTTGTAGATCACCGGTGGTGACCTCTTCTTCCTCAACTCTAGCTTGATCTGGTGTCAATCAGATTCTGTACCAACAGAAGGATTCTAGGTCTGCTTGGGGTGAGTTATCGAGAACTTTCCCAACATCGATCCGAACCTCCTCTTAGAAGAGCCAGAGAATAGAGTTGGCCCTTCATGAATCAATGCTGAGGTTGCCCCTGCCGCCCATGCCATCGAAGTTGCCCTTGCAATTCTAGAATCTATAGGTGCAGCATCCAAGCCTGCCCATGACCCAGAGGTGGTCGAGAATGTCCTAACCTCTCTAGTGGGTGAGCCACCCAAGGTCTAAATCTTTGACATCTATGTACTTTTCTCTCTTTTTTTTTCTTTTTGATGTACTAAAAATATTTGAAGTAATGAAAGCAAATCTCTCTTTTTCTTTACACCCTACGTTGCATGTGATTCAGAACGCCTCCAATAACTAGGGCCATGACCCCCATTCTCCGATTGATGCCGACCCCTTGCCTCAAGGAGTTTCGTTCAAGCCTTTGAAAATGGATTTGAAGAAGGAAGTTCATCTTTTAAGTAAAAAGTTGAAGAAGGTTGAGGCCGACCGTCAGTCTTCTCGAAAGAATGCTTCTTAAGCGACCAAAGAGATCACTCGCCTCTATGACTTGCACATGAAGGATGCAGTGAGCTTCAACATCCAGAAGGGCAGCTTTGAGAAGGAGATCGCTGAATTCAAGAAAAATGCTAGCGATAAATCCTGGATACTTATGGCGAAGATCATCTTTCTCAAAGTTGACCTAAAGGAGGCTAGGGAAAAACTCTATCTCCTAGAAGGGAGCTCGCCATGGTCCATCGACATGGCCTGGTATGACTAGGACTAGTCAAAAAGATTCTCCCAGCTTTAGAAGTAGCTGCAAGATATTGAGAGTTGGCATAATATCTACCGAGTGATCTGGGTGGGGAAGATGTCCAGGCTTGAAGACGAGCTCAAGGCTGCTAGAGATGAAGCAGCTTATCTTTAGAAGCGATTGCATAATAGTCGAGAAGCTAGTGCGAGTGGTGAGTCAAAGGAGATCACCTCCTTGAAGAGGACCATCAGTGAGCTTTCAAAGATGGTTGGGGTGGAGAAGGCCGAGGTTCAATGGCTGAAGCTTCAGCTCACTTATGAACATCGGTCTATCGATGATGCGGAGGTCGAGTCTAAAGTTTTGAGGAGACAGCGATGAGAGCTTGAGGGTAAGTTTTAGCTCGCCAATAAAATGTACGTAGATGGTCTCTACAAGAAGAAGGAGCTTGAGGAGGAGATCTTTAGGCTAAAATAGGCCTTGGTGATGGCCGAGGTCAGCAGCCTAAAGTCTGAGTAGTCCAATCTGCCTTAGAGCTTTAGCCTCTTTCCTTTTTTTCTTTTAGTGTATTTGGCCTTATTAACCTATGTTTTGCTTGTAATGAACTTATTTTTGTAATGAAATAGTACACTTCTTGTTATTTTTATTTCACATGAATTCGAGGCATATTTGTGGCCTTACCTTCTTTACCTCATTTTTCCCTATGTTGTCTTCTCATGAAATGCATGTTGTGGATGCCAAACTAGGACCTCTTCTACAAATCAGAATAGGGTTCCATCTTACATATTTGTCGTAGTCAGGTTGTCACGAAAAAAATGTGTAGGGATTCTCTATCGAGATTCTTTTTTTACCTCATCTTTGGTCAACGAGGTTTTAACTTTTGCTCACATTAGGATGAGGCTTTTCTTCTATTCCTAACATGGCTTGTGGGGGCACGTTAAGGATCGTCGATAGGGCCTCTCCCCCATCTTGTCTTAGTTTAACGAGATCTTTGACTTTGCTCATGTTAGGATGAGGTTCTCCTCCTATTTCTAATGGACTACAGGGGCACATTAAAGCCATTGATAGGGCCTCTCTCCTCTTCCCATGTTAATTTAATGAGACCTTTGACTTTGCTCATGTTAGGATGAGGTTCTCCTCTTGTTCCTAATGGACTATAGGAGCACATTTGGACCATTGGTAGGACCTCTCCCCTCATTTCATCTTAGTTCAACGAGGTCTTCGACCTTGCTCACATTAGGATGAGGTTCTCCTCCGGTTCCTAATGAGCTGTAGGGGCACATTAGGGCCGTTGGTAGGGCCTCTCCCCTCATCTCATCTTAGTTCAACAAGGACTTCAACTTTGATCACGTAAAGATGAGGTTCTCCTCCTATTCCTAATGGACTGTAGAGCACATTAGAGCCATTGGTAGGGCCTCTCCCCTTATCTCATCTTAGTTCAACGAGGCCTTCGATCTTGCTCATGTTAGGATGAGGTTCTTCTTCTATTCCTAATGAGCCACTTTAGGTTGCTTCCATGGGTTATTAGTCATTATACAATTTTTGCATCAAGAAGTAATGATATTTAAATAAAAAAGTTTTATTGAAGGAAAGTCACTGGTAGTACATTCTTAAGTTTTCTGAATTTTAAGGTTGCAGGAGTGTCGCTCCCCTGAGTTCCCTCAAGCGATAAATTCCAAATCAAACGACCTTTGCTACTTTATATGGACCTTCCTAATTTAGGGCTACCTTTCCTTGATCTTGAGGCTGCAAAATGGATGCTCATCGGAGCACCATGACTCCCACTCTGAATGCTTTATTTTTTACTCTAGAGTTATAGTATCTGGTTACTCTTCATCTGTAGGCTACCATCCAAACTTGGGCTTCTTCTCTTTTTTTCTCTAATAGATCAAGGTTGATTTTGAGGTCCTATGAGTTATGCTGCTCATTGAAGGATACGACCCATACTAATGGATGTTTGAGCTTGATTAGGATGACTGCCTCTATTCCAAATGCCAGGACAAATAGTTTTTCCCAAGTCAGTAGCCTTTGACTAGTTCGGTACATCCAGAGGATATGGTAGAGTTCGTCTGATCAATTCTCCCTCGCTCTTTCAAGCCTTGCTTTGATGCCCTACAGTAAAATTCTATTGGTCACCTCTACTTCACCATTTACCTATGGATGGGCCACTGACGTGAACTGATGAAAGTTATTTAGATCTTCGTAGAACTCAGCGAACCTCATTCTGATAAACTATCGCCCATTATCTATTATGAGAGTTTGGGGTAGACCATACCGACAGATGATTGACTTTCAGATGAAGTACTATACCTTGGCCTCAGTAATTTTTGCCAATGATTTGGTCTCGATTCATTTGGTGAAGTAGTTGATCGCAACCAGGAGGAACTTTCATTGCCCGGATGCCATTGGAAAAGGGCCAAGTATATCCATTTCTCATTGCATGAATGGCCAGGGTGCGCTTAGAGGAGTAAGCTCGAAGGTTGGTTGTCTTTATATATTTATATTTCTCTGATAGCGATCATATTTCTTGGCATACTCTATAGAGTCATAGTACAAGGTTGGGCAATAGTATCCCTACCAAAGTAGTCTTTGTGACAGGGATCTAGCCCCTACATGACTTTCATAAATTCTCTCATGCACTTTCCATAATGTGAAGTTGGCCTCTAAAGGTCGGAGATATCTCAAGAGTGATAGAGAATACAACCTTTTATATAGCTTGCCTTCATACAGAACATATCAGAAAGCTTGATTTATGAGTTTTCGAGCTTCTTTCTGATCATAAGAAAGAATTTCATTCTTGAGGTAGGCAACTAGCGGGTCCATACAGCTCGGCTCATGCTCAACTTGTAGAGCAGACTGTGACTCCTCCGAGCTTGGACACTTTAGAATTTCAAAAAATACTTCTTTGGGTAGTTCGATTGGGGCTAAAATGGCTAACTTAGAGAAAAGATCAGCTCTTGTATTTTCCATCCTCGGAATCCATTGGATGTTAAAACTATTGAAGGCCGAAGTCAAGTTTTTTACTTTCTCAATATACTTCATCATGCTTTCCTTCCGAGCTTCATAGTTGTTGCTAACTTGTCTGACCACCAGCTGGAAATCACTAGAAAATTAGAGCCGATCTGTCTCTAACTCTTTTGCTATTTTTAACCCAGCGATCAGAGCTTCATATTCGGCCTCATTATTAGTTCCAGAAAATTCAAAGCGTAGTCCATATTCGGTGATGACTCCCTCAAGGTTAACTAAGACCAACCCCGCACCTGCTCCAACAGCATTGGATGAACCATCCATGTATAGGACCCAAAAGCCTTCGAAAAGGTTGACGTTCTCTTCAAAAGGGGGGGGCTCGGCTGCAACCACAAAATGCTAGTTTCATATCGTTCAAGCTCGGTTTCATCTGAAATGATGCATTCTACTACAAAATCTACTAATATCTAAGCTTTGATCGACGGTCAAGGTCGGTAATTGATGTCAAACTCTATAAGCTTGATTGCCCATTTTGCAATTCTTTCGGAGGCATCTATTCGATGAAGAACTACTTTAATTGATTGATCTATGAGGACAATTATGGTGTGCCCATAAAAGTAAGGTCAGAGTCTCCTGGTAGCAATTAGAAGAGAGTAAGTTAATTTTTCTAACTTAGAATACCTAGTCTCTGCATCCCTTAGGACTCGGCTTATGTAGTAGATCGATCGCTGCACTTTCACTTCCTCCTTGATCAGGATCGCTGCCAAAGCTGTTGGAAAGACTGCTAGGTACAAGAATAATTCTTCTTCGGACTCAGGCTTTGCCAGTAGTAGGGGCAAGATGAGGTAGTTTTTAAGCTTCTCGAATGCCTGTTGGCATTCCATCATCCAGTAGAAGCTTATTGGCTATTTGAGAATGTGAAAAAAGGGCATGCATCGCTCGACCGATCTTGAGATGAAGTAGTTTAGAGATGCCACATTTTTAGTCAAGCACTGAATTTCTTTGTTTGTCCTTAGAGTGGTCATCTCCTGAATAGTCTAGATTTTCTCTGGATTCACCTCAATCCCATGCCTCGACACCATTAATCCTAAGAACTTTCCTAAGATTACACCGAAGGTGCATTTGGTTGGGTTCAACTTCATCTTATATTTCTTAAGTGCGCTAAAGGTCTCTTTGAGGTCGATGATGTGATTTATTGAAGCCCGGCTCTTGACGAGCATGTCATCCACATACACATTCATATTTCGATCGATCTGCTCCTTGAAGATTTTGTTGATCAGGTGCTGATACATTGCCTCTGCATTCTTGAGTTCAAAAGACATAACCTTGTAATAGAAAAGACCACGATCAGTAACAAAAGTGATTTTCTCCTCATCCTCTAGCACCATCCAAATTTGATTATAGCCAAAAAAGGCATCCATGAAGGTGAGGAGCTTATGGCCCGAGGTTGCATCCACCAACTGATCAATCTTGGGTAGCGGATAGCTATCTTTTGGGCAAGATTTATTTAGCTTCTTGAAGTCTATACACATCCTCCACTTGCCATTCACCTTTTTGACGAGCACCATATTTGAGATCTAGCTCGGATAGTTAACTTTTTGGATGAATCCAGTCTTAAGGAGCTTGTCGACTTCTTCCATAATTGCTTTTTGCCTCTCCAAAGCATGGCTGCGCATCTTCTCTTTTATTGGTTGACACCTAGGATCGATAGCTAGTCGATGTTCCATGACCTCGGCATCGATTCTCGATATATCCGTTGGAATCTAGGCGAAGACATCTGCATTCTTTCGAAGGAAGGCGATGAGTAGCTCTCGAGCCTCATCCCCCAAGTTGGAACCAATCAGCACAGTGTGCTCCACATTTTCATCGTTCAGTGGGATGGAAATGAGGTCTTCCATAGGCTCGCCTCTCTTCTCTATAAGGTCATCATGGATATCTAGCCCATCAACAAGACAAAGGTCGGACCAAATGTTTTTCTGTAAGGTGATGGAGTAACAATGACTTGCTAAGGCCTGGTCTCCCCTGATCTCTATAATTTCGTAGCTCGCTGAAAACTTCACCTTTAAATAATAAGTTAAGACTATAGCTTAGAGTGCGTTCAAATCAGATTGGCCAAGAATAGCATTATAGATAGATGGAACTTTTATAACTAAAAAATCGACCTGCACTTTAGCCAGCTTTGGGCATTGTCCTGCACTCACAGTTAGAGTTATTGTGCCCTAAACTGACACGGCATTGCTAGTGAAGCCTAACAATGGAGAGTTCATAGATCCCAAGTGATTATTGGGTAAAAACATTTTTGAGAAAGCATCAAAAAACAAAACATCAATAGAGCTTCCATTATCTACCAAAATGTGATGCGCATCATAGTCAGCAATGTTTAAAGAGATTACAACCACATCATTGTGCAGAAATTGGACTCCTTGGGCATCCTCATTGGTGAAAATGATGGGCTCCTCAGTTCTTCATCTCTTTTCAGGCTCTGCTAATCTGCTAGCCTCTCCTCATCGAAGTCCTCCAGAGATGGTGTTGATGATGTCGAGGGGTGGCCGATCTACCTACTGCTCCTTCCATGATGGTTTAGGTTGTAATAGTACCCTTGGTCGATCTTTCTATCCTTTAGACTGACGTCGTAGGATCGATCGAGCCTGCCTCATCTGATGAGCTCCTCGATCTTATCTTGGAGCTGAATGCATTCCTCAGTATCGTGACCGTGGTCATGATGATAGAGGTAGAACTTATTTGGATTGTGTCTACCAAGATGGGAGTGCATCCTTTCTGGTCTTAGCAGCTGCTCCTTAATCTCCATCAATACTTAGGTTTTTGGAGCATTGAGATGGGCATAGTTATGGAACCTTCGGAGGGGGAGCCCCGTTGAGCCCTTCATCAGGGCTACCTTGCTTTCGAGCTCGAGGAGGAGTTTGGGCTCGCTTGCACTCAAGAGGAGTTTGGGAGCATGATCGATCTTCACTCGACTTTCCTTCCTTAGCAGGCCTATCTGGCTCGCCCATTTGCCACTCTCCAGTGGCTTCATTATCCTTAGCCTGAAAGGTCTCTTCCATCTGGGCATACCCTTCAGCCTGAGCCAGCATATCAGTAAAATTTCTGGGGTATTTCTTCTCTAGAGAAAATAACAGATTGTTCATCTGAAGGTCGTCCTTTAGCATGGCCATCGCAATAGATTGGTCTAAGTTTCAGACCTCCAACACAGCAACATTGAAACGATTGACAAAAGCTTAGATGGATTCTCCCTCTTGCTGCTTGATGTTGATGAGGGATTTCGAGCCTCACCTGGGACATCAATTGCTGACAAAATGAGCTACAAATTGATTGCTCATTTGATCAAAAGAGAAGATGGTATTTGTCTTGAGGGTCGAATACCAATTTCTAACTGCCCTTTCCAAAGTAGATGGAAAAGCTTGGCATAGGATGGCGTCGGGCGCATCGTGGAGTAGCATCATTGTCTGGAAGGCATCTAGATGACCAACCAAATCGAAGGTCCCATTGTAGCTCTCAAATTATGGGAGCTTAAAGTTCAGTGGGATCGGTTTCTGCATGATGCGATGAGATAAAGGAGGGTCGGTACAGATATCATTACTATGGGAGGGGGGTGCATGGCAGAGTTCTTCGATCCGTCGATTCAAGTCTTGTAGTTTCTGGTCTAGGAGATCCTCTCAATCATGGATCTCCAAGGTCTTCTGACTGAATGAGGGCAAAGTCCCCCCATGAATAGAGTCATGATCAAAGCAGGGGCTCTCAGCCCTCTGCTTCCTCTTTTCGAAGGTCATCGGCCTGCCAGCCAAAGTCGGCCATCCCCAGACTGGATCATGGGGCTCCGGAGAAGTCTGCTCCAATCGAATTAGCACCAAAGGCTGCTGTTGCTGCATGGCCTGTACTGCTTCCGTTAGGCCACAAACTTGCTAGACTAGCAGGTTGAACTGGTCTGCATCCACCATTGTTAAGATGGACCTTGAGTTGCCGAGGATGAAATAAGGGTGGGCAAATTTGGATGGGATTTGGCCATGGAGGCCGTTGACCATCGGATAGAAGCTTTCCTAGGAGGCATCTTTTTCGAAAAGGACTCTGGAGGAGAAGAAGAGAGTTCTCTATTGAGTACTCCCTCAAGAATAAGGGAACCTCAGAAATAGAGGGGGCCCTTCCTCTAGCACCAGTCCTGTTAGTGTGAAATCTGGTCATCACCAGAGGAGCACTAAAGTTGGAGAAGACGAGGTCACCATCGGTGACCTACAAGATAAGTCTCATCCAGAGCTTGGGATTGGTGGCTCTGGCAAGACCCTTCGATGATCAAGTCAGCTCTTTCGGCCAACAGAAATGGAGTACTCAGTAGAAAAAGTTATAGAATATCGAAAAAATGAAGCGAGCTTGGGGAAAACGTATTTAGAGGATCCCTTTTATAGCTTGAAGCTTGTAACAAACTGTTAGTGAGAGACACAACCATGCGGTAGTGGGGCATTCGGAGCCACGTGGGGTTTGTTACAGAGAGTGGTGTCCATTATCATGACGTGCTGATCTGTTGGAGACTCAACAGTAGGAGTTTGGATGAGATAGTTGCAGGCGACGAAGGGCTCTTGGGCATTGTTATTCTGAAGGAGTTTAGAGACTCTCAGGATTGATCGTGTGCTGACTTTTATTTGCTATGTTGAAGGTGTATGCCATGGTTCTTTTAGACGGCTGAAAGAAATTTGGTTGGAAGAGAAGTCCAGCAGGGATCTGATCGATGAAGAAGCCTGAAAGATGTCTGACTGAAAGGAGTCCAGCTGTGAGGAATCCACCTGGGCTGAGTACTGACTGATGGCCATCATAGGCAAGCGCGATTGAAACACTGGTCTCTAATGTTCATTTGAAGTTTCCACTTCCAAGGTCGCTCACTGGTGAATAACGATAAAGCGCTGATGTTTGTCTGTGGATAGTTCAGAAGAAGCTCAGCTATTGGAGGAGTTTGGCTGAGATTCTACCAAAAAAAAAGGAGGGATCTAAGAAAGTTCATCCAAGTGGGGCCACACAGACTATCGAAAGGAGATCGGCCAGATGGGATGTACTAAAGTCGGGGACTTGGTCGGTTCTCTGGGGTAGAAGTATTGACTGTTCAAGCTCATCTGGAGAAGGAATCCACAACATCCTATCGAATCCAAAATCGGTCTTCTCAACCAATTGGATTATCTATCCATAGTGTTAGAGATAGGCCATCTTGGAATGATTTAGGGTTCGAATACTCCTGCAGGTTGAGGTTCAATTTTTATAGCTGCAACTAGATGGAACTGATTAAGAGTTGGAGTCCTAACTGGACTTCGACAAGCATGGATTTATCCCCAACACTTTTTATTTCTTTCTTTCTTCTTTTCTTTTTCTTTTCTTTATTTTGAGAGATCTGAAGATGCCAAGAGCTAGAGAATTTCAAATCATGAGCAGCTAAAGATCAAAATTCTAGGATGTAGATGAAGTCTTCGAGCATGGATTATATTTTTTTCTTTATTTTTAATATTTTTTTATGCAATGAATGACATATTCTCCTATCCAATCTTAACTCTTATTCTTCATGCATGAGATCTAATATTAACATACTTATTATTGATTAATATCTAAATAAACTATATTTATGGAGACACGCTATGATCGAGAGATACAGTTCATGCTCGATTTAATAGTTTATATTAGAGAAAATCAATAAAAGGCCATGTTATCAATTTTTAAGAATTAAAGTGTTGAATAGCTTATGATTCGATTAAGATGGATTATGATTGGAAGATACAGTTCATGCTTAAAAAATATATATTATAGTCATAACTAAATTCTTAAAAATAATAAATTTTTGTATTAAAAAGAATTACCATAATTATGCTAGAGATGGATTTAAAATTTTAGAATACTTTTAATTAATTCAAAATCCTAATTAATTAAGTAGTTGCTTTCTTTTAATTTGCTAAACTATAAATAATTTTTTTAACTTATTTAAATTTTTACTTTAGAGATTAATTTAAAATTTTATTTTTTAAATTAAATTGAATACAACTCAGCCTTCAATCTTCGAGAAAATTGATGCCCGACTCACCATTATCCTAAATATTAAAATTAGGTCTAATTTTTATTTGTTGTTGTGTTGCCTAAAGGTAGCAACCCAAAAGTGTTAAGATTTGACACCTCAAATTTGACTCACAGTAAGAAGAGACTCAATTTTTAGAACAACAGTCGGATCGGCTCTAATATGCGATCGAGCCGACTGGGATTGAGATCGAGTCGGTTCAAACCATAGTTGAGCCGACTCTCTTAAGCAGATAGATAGCAAAAGTCTGAGTAAGATGCAGTCGAATTAGCTCGACTCCTGATCGAGCCAGCTTAATGGAGATGAACAGAATATGACGGAATATTTTTTGTTTGGACTTGGATTGTGGTTAATCCAAGAGACCTATAGGAGTTGCGTGTAGACCATAGGATCCAATAGTCATGAAGGATTGTGGTCATGATCTGAAGATCAAAAAATATTCTAAAACTCCATCAAGGATATGTTCGACTCACATTAAGAGAACGAGCCCTATTAAGACTTGTGAACTCCTGAGAAGAGGATTCTCATCCTATTTAAAGGGTTGAGATGCTATATAGCAAAAGAGGTGGTGCGTGTAGTGTGAGAGGCACGTAGAGAGGCTCAGACAGCAATTGAGAGAAGCTTGATAGAGTGTCGAGTACGTGTAGCTTGTAAGAGAGAGAAGCAACAAGTGCATAGCATCTGGTGAGGTGGCTGTGAGAGTAGAGCATCTTGTAGCTTTTATGGATCTCCTTAAGATTCTGAGAGAGCTTTTATGAGAGTAGCTTCTAGTTGAGAGAGATTTATGTACAGTGAGTTGAGAGTGGGTGTTCTCCTCTTATACCTATTTTTCTCTTTCATAGTGAAGCTTTACATGCCCCATGGAGGCGAGCCTTTAGGTTGATTCGCGTACTTGATTATTTTCTTATTTTATTTCTTCATTCTTTCTATCATAATAATTTGATACTAGATCCTTAACAAGTGATTTCAACATAGTTGATATTCCAATAGTTTGGTATTCGAGTGAGTTCATACCATAATAATTAGTATTAGAGCCAGATAGTACCAGAGTGTAGATATCGTAGTGGATAGAGATTGAAAAATATGGAGAAGACTAGCACAATCAAGGTGGAGATCAGTAAGTTTGATGGAAAGGATAATTTCTTCTAATGGCAAGCAAGGGTAAAGAATGTCCAAATCCAATATGGATTGATCAACGCTCTCTTGTATGACGAGACGCCAGCCACCATAAAGGTGAAGGATTGAAAGCGGATCTAGAAACAGGTGGTGAGCACAATCCGCTTATACCTAGCGGATGATGTGGTGATTTATGTACTTGATGAGACTTTTTCGATGATGCTGTAGTCGAAGCTCAAGGAGTTGTACATGGAAAAGTCGCTCACCAACACGCTATTTCTTTGGAGGTAGTTCTACCAGTTATGGATGGACGAAGGCTAGAGCATGCGGGAGCATCTATCCAACTTTCAGAAGATCCTCATTAAGCTCTTTAGCATTGGTAAAAAAAGTTAAGAAGAAGACCAGGGTGTTAGTCTTGCTAGCATCGCTCCTTCCTTCGTATGAGTTCTTGGTGACTGCTCTTCTAGTGAGAAAGAGCACCATTAAGATGAATGAGGTCACTACAATGATACTCCAAAATAAGATACTCAAGAGGGAGAACCTAGCTTTGAGCTTAGATAGCGGCAGCTCAACTTTGGTGATTTCTGGAGGAGCAGGAGGTAATAAATGAAGCAATAGAGGATCGCAAGGAGGATAATCTAGATCCAAGATGAGGGATTCTAGCAAGATTAGATGCTATAGGTGCAACAAGTTGGGGCATCGAATCAAGGATTGCCCATAATTTAAGGATCGAACGAAAGCTACTATAGCGACGGCTAGTAGCGAGTCAGAGGATGATGTCCTAAAGATATTTGATGAGATATCTAGTTCTTTCCAATAGTAGATATTAGATTCTACATGCACATATCATATTTGTTGTAGAAAGAAGCAGTTTGACTCTTTAGAGAGCAGTGATGGCACTATTTATCTATCGGATGGATCGAGCTATGCGATCGAGGCATCGAAATGGTTAGTTGGAAGACACATGATGGTGTAGTGAGGAGATTGGTGGAGGTTTGATACATATCTGATTTTAAGCAAAATCTTATCTTACTAAGGAGACTAGATTTAAATGGCTACAGGTGGATAGTTGGTGATAGAATCCTGAAGGTCATGCACGATGATAGGATGATATTGAAGGAAAAAAAGAAGACAAGAAGATATTACTATCTGGTAGGAAGTCCAGTGCGAGGTAGAGCTTCAGGAGCCAAAGAGAGTTCAGTGCAAGGTGGAGCTCCAAGTGGAGATGGATCAGGCATGAGACGAGAGACTTGCAAGGACTAGAGACGACATCGTAGAGTGAAGTTTCTATTGCTATATGAGAATTCTCCAAGCAGGTCTTTGTGTTAGATGTGTGCCCTAGAAGCTAGATTGGCTGATACTTGTTAAATACTTTCTAAGAATATTTTCATAATTTTGACTTAAAATTAATTAAAGAGTTATTTATTCTATCACATTGTGTATTAAAGTATTTATGATACATTCATTGAGTTAATAGGCATGATAACACATATTCTCAAGAGTTGAGAATTTAAGACATGAGTTATCAAAATCAACTCATAAATTGCTTTCGATCGTAGGATCATCACGAGGATGGTGATTGATCTAGAAGATCAATGTACGATCGCTTTCTTAGGATAGATGAGTCTTGAGTCTATGGTGTGGATACACTAGAGTGAGAGTACAGATACTCGTTAGAGAATGAGGGCACTGAGTGTGACCACCTCGAGTGGTCATAAGGGAGCCTACCTTCTCCTCGATGACTAGCTCGATGCTACAGCATGTATCTAGTTCTTTGACCTGAGGTGCATCGGTAGTTCATCTTTAGGGTGTTATAGTTTGACTACACCATAACTCGATCTCCTAGCCATTCGAAACTCTAAGATATATGTTAGCTATAGAATATTTATTGTAGGAATTGGATCGCACCAAGATGGGATCTATCAACCACGATAGAGGAGTAGTCCTATGATGATCATAAGATCGAGTCCTAAAACCCATGGCCATGGTATTGTGAAATAATAGAAAGAAGTTTCTATTAGAATTTCATATCGGACTCAAATCAAATGATTCATTCATATGACGGATGTTGGATTTGATGAGTTTATCTTAATCCTAATCCTATCGAGGCTCATGATAGAAGAATCCAATCATATAGGTAGCTGCACTGAGAGGTTTGCTATTTGGTTTTGATGGGTTGCCACCATATATTGCTAGGAGTCACTAGTGGATTTGGGGACCAATTAGAATTGTCTTGATGATCGATGATTCTAATTGGATGAATCAGAAGAGTTTTGATCCATCGAAAGATATTTTGATGATGTCGGTGATAGAGATCATGACATATTCCATTACCATATAGAACTAAACCTAATTGGATTAGACAAACAAGGGTTTGGATCTGCATGTCATCAATTGAGCTAACCCAGTTTGATTGATTTGGATTAGATCCAATTAGGTTCAAGAAAAAAATCGTGCTAGCACACGATTGAACCTAACATTCTTCTTTTGTAGTCTTTCTGGGTCATCTCGACTAAGCCAAATTGGATTTGGCTTATCCAAGAGCCTTGTATGGTTTTGTCCTAGTCTAACTAAAACTTGTTCAAATTAGAAAAGTCTTGTTCTAACCTGATCTAGGCTTGTCCTAATCCATCGAATGGAAACAGGAAAAGACCTGCTAATTTGTAAAACTATTTAGACAAGGCTTATCTAGAAACTCTATAAAAATTTATCTTGATCTGACTGGATCTTATCCTAGCCTGATCAAGACTTATCCTAAATCCCATAAGATGGGAACAAATCAATGGTTGTCTTTGCCAGATTAGGGCTTGTCCTAAAATCATGAGATAAAATTTGGATAAGCCTCTCCCAAAAATTCTAGATGAATTTTTCTTGATCTAACTGGACTGAGTCATGGCCTAATCAAGGCTTGTTCTAACTTGGTTAGGATTTGACCTAATTCCATTGAATGGGACTTAAAAAATATTTGTCTAAAATTCCATGAGATGGGAACAGGACAGGGGTGAAATGTTGACCCAATTTGCAGGAAAGAAATACGTGGCGCCCCCTTGACTTTTTCTCTTGGGCATGCATCCTTAGATGTTACGTGAGGAAGAGAGGGTGCACATCCCCTTATGAAGTGTGCCCCTAGTGGATAAAGATAGAAAGAGTTGGGGTTTATCCATTCAAGGTGTTTGCATGGGTCAAAAAAGTTTGAATTGTTCAAACTTCTAGGATAGATGTTATCTGCGCCAACTTAATCTTATCCCAAATTGTTCCATGCCATATTCCTTTATTTTTGTGCAATAAAAATTTGAAAAAAGGGGTGTGGGGAGATCATGGGAGAGTCCTTCTGCTTGTTGGCTTTGACCTATTCAAAGTCACATGTGAAGTGACTCTTGGTTTGGTCTATAAATAAGGCCCTACGCAAGCTATTGTGCAATCGAAAATTCTCTATGATGAAGCCCTACCAATATCATCATCTCTATACCTCCCTCATCCAATCCTCTCCCTCTTCTCCATGCCCAAGAATTGGACAAAACCTACGAGTAAAGATCAAGTCCCGTTGGCATGAAGATCAGCGAGAGATGATGGTGTTCGTGAGACGAACGCATAGCTTTTGGAGTTCATGTTGAAGGCTCTATGGGAAGACATCAGATTTGATCTTTGGAGATCAGATCTAGAAGGAGGAGACTTCCAGATCTAATCCAAGTGGATACCAATAGAGGCTTAGTACGTGCACGGCTCAATCAAAACCTCGAATCAGTCATCAGATTATCACAATGGATAAATGATTTATCCGATCTGGTGATAACTATTATCACTATTTTTATTTTTATTTTATTTATAATGATATCTGAAAACTCTCAGATCTAATTGAACTATAAAAAAAATTTAAAATTATTCTGCTATAAATCTGATTCGATCAGATGCATCCTGTGGCAGAAAAAATCCAATTTTTTTCTTTCAACTGGTATCAGAGCCAGGTTGCTGCTTCCAGTTCTATCTTTAGATTGATCTAAATTTTTTTTTATGATTTGATTATTTGATTTTTAAATGTTACATAGGATGTAATCAGATCTAAAATCAAAAGTTACATGTTTTATATATATATGTTTGACATAAACAATGCATGTTCTAGGCTAGATCTATTGTTCTTTATCATGATAGTTTTCAAATATATTTTAGATTAGATCTAATTTAATTTTTTATGATTTGATCATTTAAGTTTCAAATGTTATATTAGATGTAATCAGATCTAAAATATAAGGTCTAATTTAAAATTTTGATATATATGATATAGGCAGCATATATCTAGACTAGATCTCTAGTTTAATCTCATAGTCTAGATCAAGAATTTAATAAAATATTTATTTAATTTTTTGAAGATTATGTGATTAGATTAGTTATATTTTAGATATTATATGTGATATAATTAGATCTAAAATCATGAGATACATTTAAAAATTTCATATGTATGACATATGCAATGCATGTCTGGACTAGTTCCATAGATCTATGCCATGAGTAGTCTAGATTAAATTTTTTTGATGAGATCATTTAAAATTTTATTTTTAAATATTACATTAGATATAATCAGATCTGAAAATATAAATTTAAATATTAAATTTGATACATGAAATGTATGCAAAATATATATAGATTAAATCTTAAATCATATAATAGTTATATGCTTTAGATCTAATAGTTTTGTAGTATAGTTCATTTTTTTTATTAAGGCATTCACCTTGACCATCCGATCATAAGAGTAAGAAGGGTTTAAAGACCCTCTCTTTTCATTCGATGGGGTGTTCTTATGGCATGAAGGGGTGCTGCACATTTGCCCTTAATTAGAAATCAAAAATTTACTTTTCTGCAAAATCTTAGATCCTAAAATTCTAGGATTTTTATGCATGTTTTGTTATTGAACCCTTGGACTTAATTAAGAATTAAGTTTATGAAATTAATTAGATCTAAAATTATGAATTTTTAGATCTAAGATACCTTCATAAATCATGGGTTCAGGTGTGGATAGCTCAATTAGGTCTAGCAATTGATCAAACCGAATCAAGAGTTGGTTAGGTGGGATCAAGAATGCTTAGATTTGACCAATCTAATAGGATTAAGTCTGGGTTGAGATCGACTCACAGTCACATATGGTCGATCAAGTTAAGACCTAATTTAGCTTCGTGGTTCAAGCCTAAATTGTATGCTAACCTGATCAGTTCTAGTTAGACAAGTCGGTGTCTAAGGTAAGTATGGCAAATATGACTAGTGGTTTTTATTTGGAAGCTACTCGACCTGAACGCATTCACGGTGAGTTAATGGCATATTCCTCCCACTGATCTCACTTACCTAGCCGATTGAGTCGACCCAATTCTAGTTTGAGGTGGCTAACAATTCGAGCTAACCCATGCCACTAAGTTAGTCATAAATATTATGACTAGTTGAGTCCAAGAGACCAAATCAAATCTTCCTAAGAAAATATTAAGTTCTAGGTCTTCCACCATTATAGATGTGCGGACCATTCTTGAGGTTGATTGTTCTTGACTGGATACAGTGGTTCAGTTGCATCGAGAAGATGCAACCATGTCTATTAGGAATTGGAAGCTATAGGTTGGAGGATGGGTTGGGCTCAATATTTTGGATATGGTGAGGGACCCAATCAGTAATCCAATTTATGCAAATGATGGGTTTGACTTAACTAAGGAGTGGAGCAATATTTTGGGCATGGTGAGCTTCATGAATTAGAGATCAGGTTTGGCTACACCATGTTTAGAGAAATATTGAACAAAAGTTGTCCACTCATCGATTGATCCATCACCAATAACTATTAGATGAGGTGGTGAGCCAGTCGATTGAACCACACCACCCACTAGAAATCAATGATCGTGGAGATTTTTGCATCTCTACCAAGAAAGTATAGAAATTCGAGAATATAGTAGAAGCCTAATTTATTTAAAAATGAAGTTTCTAAATAAATTGGTTGAGTCAAATTACAAGTCTAACTAGAAACTTTGACTCTCTATAGAAAAATATTTGCATCAAAACCCCTAGCCCGAATCCTAGATACCCACAAGTTGAGCAGACCAATTTACAAGGATTAGTTAAAGAACTTCAAAAATATTTTGGGTTTGAAAAAAGTTGATCTATGTATTGGATCAAGACCTCCCCTTTACCAGCCCATCCGACTGCTGATCAGAGAACATCTCATTAGAAGTGGTCTAACCATCATAACAAAGTAAGGTGCCACATGTTGGGCTCAATGTCAAATGAATTACAGCACCAACATGAAGACATCAGGACTGCTCACCAAATGTTGGCACACCTATAATAGTTGTTTGGTAATCAGAGCCGCATAGTGCATTATCAAGTCTCCAAAAGACTATTTAAGGCATAGATGCATGATGGGCAGTCGGTCAAAGATCACTGCCTAGCAATGATCAAGGACCTAGAAGTGCTTGAGAAGCTCGATGTCTTGATGGATAAGGATTTGCAGATTGATGTGATCCTACAATCCTTCAATAATTTGTATGAAAGTTTATCATAAATTTCTATATGAATTAGCTCCTATGCACCTTGGTCGAGTTGATGAACATGCTGGTTACTGTTGAACAAACTTTGAAGAGTTCAAAGGGCTTAATTTTGGCTATGGAATAGACTTCTTGCAAGAGAAAGTCTTTTGGAAAGAAGAAAAAGTCTACAAACAAGTAGAAAACAAGGAAAAAAAGAAGGGCGAGCCGAAGAAGAAGGCCAGGGAGAAGAAAAAGTATTTTCACTGCAACTTCAATGGCCATTGAAAGCGGGACTGCCCTACATACCTGACCAACCTGAAGAACAGGCAGGAAGAAGGACTTTCTTAAGGAATGCTCATCATTAAGTCTATCGAGCAAAATGCGAATGCCATAGGATCAAAATGATCTAGAGATAGTGTCAATGAAAGGTACCTATGGCACCTTAGGCTAGGTCATATAGTTGAAGATAGGATTAACAAATTTGAGAAATTCGAACTAGTGGGTCCATTCACTTCCAAGTCATATTCAATTTATGAATCATGCTTTCAAGGCAAAATGTCCAAGCTTCCTTTTATGGGACATGGAAAAGGGCCATAGACCTACTTACCCTGGTAGATATAGATGTGTGCGATGTTAAATATGTACCCTAGAAGCCAGAATTGGCTGATACTTGTAATACACTTCTAGGGGCAAAATTATAATTTTGACTAATATCAATAAAATGGATTATTTTCTACCACATATGTGCATTTAGTGTCTGTGATACATCCTTTGAGTTAATGGTAATGATAATTCATATTTTCAAGAGTTGAAAATTTAAGACATGAATAATCATTATTAATTCATAAAATGCTCCCGACCATAGGATCATCACGAGGATGGTAATTGATCCGGAAGGTTGGTGTACGATTGCTTCTCTTTAGTAGATGAGTCTTAAGTCTATGGTGTGGAGACACCAGAGTGAGAATACAAATACTCGTTAGAGAATGAGGGCACTGAGCGTGACCATCTCGAGTAGTCATTAGGGAGTCTACCTTCTCGTCAATGACTGACTCGATGCTGCAGTAGTGTGTCTGGTTCTTTGACCTGAGATGCATCGACAGTTCACCTTGAGGGTGTTATAGTTTGACTACACCATTACTTGATCTCCTAGCCATTTGGAACCCTGAGGTGTATGTTGGCTATAGCATGTTCATTGTAGGAACTGGATAGCATCAAGATGGAATCTATCTACCTCGGTGGTAGAGGAGCAGCCCTATGATGATCATGAGAATCAAGTCCAGAAGCCCATGGCCATGGTAGAGTGAAATAATAGAAAGAGTTTCTATTTAGCTTTTCACATCGGACCTGAATCGAATGATTACATCATATGACAGAGACTAGGGTTTGACGAGTTCACCTTAACCCTAATCTGATCGGGGCTCAAGATAGAAGAACTTAATCACACAGGTAGCTGCACCAAGAGGTTCGCATTCAGCTCTGATGGGTTGCCACCATATACTGCTAGGTGTCACTGGTGGATTTTGGAAGCAATTAGAATGATTTAGATGATCGATCATTCTAGCTGTTCGAATCAGAAGAGTTCTGATCCATCGAAAGGAGTTTCGATGATGTCGATGATAGAGATCATGACATATCCCATTACCATATAGAACTGAACCTAACTGGGTCATACAAACAAGGTGTTTGAATCTGGTGATCATCAATTGAACTGATCCAGTTCAATTGATCTGAATGAGATTCAATTAGGTTCAAGAAAATTGTGCTAGCACTCGATTGAACCTAACGTTCTTCTTTTACTATCATAAATAGTTGTCCTGACTGAGCCAAAGGAGTTTGTGCTCATTTAGAGGCCTTCACTTTGTCTGACTGGAGCTTGTCCAAGTTAGAAAAGGTTGTCTTATTTTGTAAGACATTACCTGCCATTTTTGGTCACCTGTCATTTCTCATCCTTTGACTTTGGTCAAAAGTTGACCTTTGACAGGTCAAATATTGACCATTGATACTTTGACTTCTTTCCATGTGTCATGCACCTATTGGATGGCTGGTGGAGGCTTGTCCCCCTATCAAAACCAGGCAAGGAGGAGGGCGCACGCCAAGGGAGGAGGGTGCATGCCACCCTTGGCGTGTGCCCAAGCTGGAGGCGCATAGGAGTCTCTGTTGGATAGTGACTCCATCTCCTTTTTAGATTCTGATTAGAGTTCTCCTAAGAATCAACTTTGACTGATCTTAGGTACCATCTAAGGAGGAATCTAGGGGACTCTATTTCCATCAATCAGATTTAGATCTGATTTTATAAAGAGTTGTGATTGGTTGGGAAGAAGAGGAGTTGGATCACAGATAGTCTATAAATAAGACCCTGCGCCCAACTTAAAGAGCAATTGAAATCACAATTTTCCATACCCCAAGGCTGCTTCTCCTCTCCTCCTCCACACCAAAGCACCTTTTCCCTCTCCTCTCCACATCCAAAGAGGTTTGGATTCTTGGTTGGTGCAATCTAGATGAGAGAAAGGCGACTGAAAGCTAGTGGCTGTGCTGCTGCAAAGGATGACTGCTGATCTTTGAAAGGTATTTTGAAGATCCTCCAGATCAGATTCAGATTAAATTTTTGAGGATATGATAGAGAAGAAGAGGATCTCTAGATCTATCTTGAGTGGATACCGGTAGAGGCCAGGCACTTATGTGGCTAAGATCCAGAACCTTCCGCTACTTACAGAATCATCAATGGGTAATAGGATTACCTACTTCAAGATAAATTAAATTTGATTTAATTTATTTGATTTTATTTTAATTATTAAAATAATAAAAATTAGATCTAAAACATCCTCAATCTGATTAGGATCAAATAAAAAAAAATTTAAAATATATCTCTTGATCTGATCAGATCTGAACGAACCTGGTCCAGAAAATCTAGATTTTTCCTTCAATTGATATCAGAGCCAAGGTTCTAAAAGTATTTAGATCTGATTTTAAATTTATTTTAATTAAAAAATAAGTAATTTTAGATGTCACATAAGATGTGATTAGATCTAAAATCAAAAAAAAATTAAAATTAAATGATTTGGATCTAAGATTAGAAAATATGCATGACTAGTTCTAAAATAGAATAGTTCTATAGAATAATCTTGTATATTTTTAATTTAATTTGATTAAAATATATTTTAGATCTATTTATTTACTATTTTTTGATATTATAATGGTTATAATAATGGTTAGAATTTATTTTGATTAGATCAATTTAAATCTAATTTTTTAGATTATTATGAGATAATTTAGATCTGAAAATATGCATAATTCGATACATGAGATGTATGCAAAATATGCCATGATTAGATCTAATTTATATATGAGATATATGATATAGATCTAAAACTATTTTATAGTATTGCATGTTCCTGATTAAGGCGTTCCTCTTGGCCGTTCGGTCATAAGAATGAAGAAGGGTTTAAAGGCCCTCTCCTCCCATCCGATGGAGTGTTCTTATGACGTGTAGGGGTGCTGCGCGTTCGTCCTTAATCAGAAACCCAAAACTTACTATCTGCAAAACCCTAGATCCTGAAATCCTAGGATTTATTATGCATATTTTGTTTATGAACCCTACTTAATTAAAAATTAAGATTATGAAATATTAATTAGGTTTAAAATTAAGAATTTCAGATCTACGACATATTCATAATACTGGGTTTGGGCTTGGGTAGCTCAATTAGGTCTAAGCGGTTGATCAAACCGAATCAAGAGTTGGTTAGAAGGGATCAACAATGCTTAAATTGACCAGCCTAATAGGATTAAGTTTGGGTCAAGATCGAGTCATGATCAAGCAAGATCTAATTAGGCTCAAAGGTTAGAGTCTGGATTGTAGGCTAACCCAATTGGTTCTGGCTCAATAATTTGGTGTCTAAGGTAAGTTTGGCACATACGACCGATTGGTTTTTAATTGAAAGCTACTCGACCTGAATGCATTCTTGTATGAGTTAATGGCATATTCCTTCCATCGGTCTCACTTACCTAGCCATATCTATTGACACAGTTCTGATCTGAGGTGGTCAATAATTCAAGCTAACCCATGCCACTAGGATAGTCATAATTGTTATGACTTTGGTAAGTCTAGTTTAATGAGACCTGAATCAATTCTCCCTAAGAAAAGATTAAGTCTGAGGTCTTCCATCATTGTAGATGTGCGGACCCTTCCTGGGGTTGATTGTTCTCAGCTGGATACAGTGGCTCAGTTGCATCGAGAAGATGCAACCATGTCTATTAGGCATTGGATGCTATGGGCTGGAGGATGAGTTGGGCTCAATATTCTGGATATGGTGAGAGACTCAATTAGGAATCCAGTATGTGCAAATGGTGGGTCTGACTTAACTAAGGAGTGGATCAATATTTTGAATACGATGAGATTCATGAATTAGAGATCAAGTTTGGGTGCACCATGATTAGAGAATCATTGAACAAGAGTTGTTCACTCATTGGCTAACCCATCATCAATAACTGTTAGGTGAGGTGATGAGTCAGTTGGTGAGACCGCACCATCCACTAGAAATCATTAATCGTGGAGATTTTTGCATCTCTACAGAGGGAGTGTAGGGATCCAAGAAAATAGTGGGAGCTAATTTTTTTAAAAATAAAATCCCTAAATAAATTGGTCAAGTCATAATTACAGTATCTAACTAGAATCTTTGACTCTCTACAGGAAAATGTCTACGTCCAACCCATTAGCACGTATCCTGGATACACACAGACTGACCGAACCTAATTATAAAGATTGGCTTAGGAACTACAAAATCGTTTTGGATTCCAAGAAGTTAACCCATGTATTAGATCAGGACCCTCCCACCTTACCAGCTTGTCCATCCACTGAACAGAGAGCGTCTCTGGAAAAATGGATAGACGAAGATAATAAGGTCAGATATTATATGTTGGGCTCGATGTCTGATAAGCTCCAGTGCCAACATGAAGATATCGAAACTGCTCGCCAAATGTTGGCTCACCTGCAGGAGATGTTTGGTGAACAAAGTCGCACAGCCAAGTATCAAGTCACGAAATGACTTTTTAAGGCTAAGATGCATGATGGGACAGTCAGTCCAAGATCACTGTCTGATGATGATCAAGGACATGGAAGAGCTTGAGAAGCTCGGTGTGAAGTTAGACTTGGACCTATAGAACGATATTATTTTGCAATCCTTGACTGATGCATATGGGCAATTCATCATGAATTACCACATGCATAAACTTCAAAATTTCTTGGCCGAATTAATGAACATGCTGGTCACCACTGAGCTTTCTATGAAAGGTTCTAAAGGCTTAGTTCTTGCTATGGAACAAACTTCTTCCAAAAGAAAGTCTTATGGAAAGAAAAAGAAGTCTGTGAAAAAGTAGAAGGTGGAAGGAACAAAGAAGAAGAAGGCAGAGCCGAAGAAAAAGATCGATGTCAAAGGAAAGTGTTTTCATTGCAACAGCGACGGCCATTGAAAGCGAAACTGCCCTACTTACCTGGTCACCCTGAAGAACAAGAAGGAAGGTCCTTCTAGAGGTATGCTCGTTATTGAGTCTAACCTTACGATTTCTTCTACATCCAGTTGGATGCTTGACTCTGGTTCTAGTGCTCATCTGTGCACTTCCATGTAGGGTCTTGAGGATAGCAGGAGGGTGAGGGATGGAGACATGATCCTACGCATCGGTAATGGAGCAAGAGTTGCTGCAGTGGAGGTGGAAACATACCCTCTTCGATTACAATCTGGTTTAGACTTAGTTTTGAAAGACTATTATTATGTGCCTACAGCTAGTAGGAATTTAATTTCTGTTTCATGCTTAGCACAAGAAGGCTATGTGATTACCTTCTTTAAGGACCATTGTAACATTCTTTATGAAAGAAATAAAATTGCAAATGGTTTCCTTATTAATGGTCTTTATCAGCTACATATTGATGTACCTGTTCTAACTATCGAGCAAAACATGAATGCCAAACGACCTAGGGATAGTCCAAACGATAGATATCTATGGCACCTAAGATTAGGTCATATAGCACAAGATAGGATCAACAAATTGGAGAAAAATGGGCTATTGAGTCCATTGACTTTTGAGTCATCTCCAACTTATGAATCTTATCTCCAAGGCAAAATGACCAAACTTTCTTTTGTAGGACATGGGGAAAGGGCCACAGATCTCCTTGCCCTGATACATACTGATGTGTGTGGCCCATTTGATGTGCCGACTAGAGGCAATTTTGTCTACTTCATTACCTTTACCGATGATCTGTCTAGGTATGGGTATGTCTATCTTATGAGACACAAGTCTAAAGCTTTTGAAAAGTTCAAAAAATTCAGACATGAAGTAGAAAAATAAACAAAAAAATTCATTAAGATTCTTCGATCAGATCGAGGAGGTGAATACCTTAGCCGAGAATTCCTAGACTATCTCAAGGATAATGGCATAGTCTGTCAATGGACTCCACCAAGAACACCTCAACTCAACGGGGTTTCAGAATGGAGAAATTGGGCTCTATTGGATATGGTCCGATCCATGATGAGCTTCACAGACCTCCTTAATTTTCTTTGGGGACATTTATTGTTAACTTCAATTTATCTACTGAATAGGGTTTCCTCTAAGACCGTTCCTACTACACCGTATGAGATATGGCATGGTAAGAATCCAAGTCTGAGTCATCTCAGAATTTGGGGTTGTCCAGCTTATGTCAAAAGACAACAAGCGGACAAGTTAGAGTTTAGGTTCTTTAGAGCTCGATTCATAGGATATCCTAAAGAGTCATTAGGATACTATTTCTACATTTTAGAAGACCATAATGTGATTGTGAGTCGACATGCCATCTTTCTTGAAAAATAGTTTATTCAAGATAGCGGCATTGGAAAGCAGATTAAGCTTGATGAGAAAGTCTCACAAGTACAATGAGCTAAGGACCAATTGGAACCAAATCAAGTTGAGCCAATAAGAACACTACCTCCTCCACCTCATAGATCGAAAAGAGTTTTCCGTCCCCCTGAAAGATACTTAGGTATTATTTCAGAGAAAGTAGAAGAAATGTTTCTCATAGGTAATGGTGCTCATGGTGATGATCCCAAAACCTACAACGAGGCGATATCAGATATTAACTCCGAGAAATGCCTAGAGGCAATGCAGTCAGAAATTGACTCGATGCACTCGAACCAAGTCTAGACCTTGGTAGATCCACCAGAAGGTATAGTACCTATTGGGTGTAAATGGATCTTCAAGAGAAAGATTGCTGCAGATGGGAATGTGGAGACATTCAAGGCTAGACTAGGGGCAAAAGGTTATAGTCAACGCGAAGGCATTGACTATCAGGATACCTTTTTTCCAGTGGCTATACTAAAATTCATCCACGCAATGCTTGCCGTTGTAGCCTATTTTGATTATGAAATATGGCATATGGACGTGAAAATGGCATTCTTAAATAGATATCTTGAGGAAGATATCTATATGGAATAGTCGCTAGGTTTCACATCCAGTGATACTGATCACAAGGTTTGCAAGCTGCAAAGGTCCATATATGGACTTAAGCAAGCATCTCAGAGCAGGAACACTCGTTTCAATGATGTGATCAAAACATTTGGTTTCATCAAAAATGAAGAGGAACCATGTGTTTTCAAAAAGATCAGTGGGAGCACTGTTGTCTTCCTCGTATTGTACGTGGATGACATCCTCCTTATTGGGAATCATATTCCCATGTTGACAACAGTCAAATTATGGTTGTCCAAGAAATTCTCCATAAAAGACCTAGGTAAAGCATCCTTTATTCTAGGAATTAAGGTCTATAGGGATAGACCGAATAGGATGCTAGGACTTTCATAGAAGATGTACATAGAAGAAGTACTAAAAAGGTTTAGTATGGAAAACTCTAAGAGGGGATTAATACCCTTCAGACATGATATTCATCTTTTCAAGAAGATGTGCCCTAGCACACCTGAGGAAATAGAATGCATGAGCAAGATCCCTTATACTTCTACAATAGGGAGCCTCATGTATGCCATGCTATGTACACGACCTGATATAGCCCATGCTGTGAGTGTCACAAGCAGATATCAGTCAAATCCAGGTGAAGAACACTGGACTTCTGTGAAATATATCCTTAAGTACTTAAGAAGAACTAAGGATATGATGTTGGTCTTTGGTAACGGAGAACTCCAAGTTCAGGGATACACAGACTCGGATTTCATGTTTGATATAGATGATCGAAAGTCGACATCTTCGAGTCTGTTTGTGTGCAATGGTTGTGCTGTCAGCTGGAAGAGTTTCAAGCAAACGGTGATAGCAGATTCCACCATGGAAGCAGAATATATCGCTGCATCAGAGGCTGCGAAGGAAGCATTCTGGTATAAGAAGTTTGCTATAGAAATTGGAGTAATGCCATCAGATGCCATTCCTCTATATTGTGATAATAATGGCGCCATAGCCCTTGCTAAGGAGCCAAGGTCTCACTAAAAATCAAAGTACATTGAGCGGCGATACCACCTTATCCGTGATTACCTCGAGAAGGATTATGTCAAGGTTAAGAGAGTCAACTCCATAGATAATATGGCAGACCCACTTACAAAGCCGTTGGACCAGCAGAAGATCGAAGCCCACCTTGAGAAGATGGGACTTAGACTTGTAGCCAATTGGCTTTAGGACAAGTGGGAGATTGTTAAAATATGTGCCCTAGATGTCAGAATTGGCTGACACTTGTAATACACTTCTAGGAGCAAAATTATAATTTTGACTAATATCAATAAAATGGGTTATATTCTATCACATATGTGTATTTAGTATCTGTGATACATCCTTTGAGTTAATAATAATGATAATTCATATTTTCAAGAGTTGAAAATTTAAGACATGAATAATCATTATTAACTCATAAAATGCTTCCGACCATAGGATCATCATGAGGATGGTAATTGATCCGGAAGGTTGGTGTACAATCGCTTCTCCTTTAGTAAATGAGTCTATGGTGTGGAGATATCGGAGTGAGAGTATAGGTACTCGTTAGAGAACGAGAGCATTGAGCGTGACCATCTCGAGTAGTCATTAGGGAGTCTACCTTCTCGTCAATGACTGACTCGATGCTGCAGTAGGATATCCAGTTCTTTGACTTGAGATGCATCGACAGTTCACCTTGAGGGTGTTATAGTTTGACTACACCATTACTCGGTCTCCTAGCCATTCGGAACCCTAAGGTGTATGTTGGCTACAGCATGTTCATTGTAGGAACTGGATAGCATCAAGATGAAATCTATCTACCTCAGTGGTAGAGGAGCAGCCCTATGATGATCATGAGAATCAAGTCCAAAAGCCCACAGCCATGGTAGAGTGAAATAATAGAAAACATTTCTATTTAGCTTTTCACATCAGACCTGAATCGAATGGTTACATCATATGACAGAGACTAGGGTTTGACGAGTTCACCTTAACCCTAATCTGATCGGAGCTCAAGATAGAAGGACTTAATCACATAGATAGCTGCACTAAGAGGTTCGCATTCAGCTCTGATGGGTTGCCACCATATACTGCTAGGTGTCACTGTTGGATTTTGGGAGCAATTAGAATGATTTAGATGATCGATCATTCTAGCTGTTCGAATCAGAAGAGTTCTGATCCATCGAAAGGAGTTTCGATGATGTCGATGATAGAGATCATGACATATCCCATTATCATACAAAACTAAACCTAACTGGATCACACAAACAAGGGTTTGAATCTGGTGATCATCAATTGAACTAATCCAGTTTAATTGATCTGAATGAGATTCAATTAGGTTCAAGAAAATCATGCTAGCACTCGGTTGAACCTAACGTTCTTCTTTTACTATCATAAATAGTTGTCCTGACTGAGCCAAAGGAGTTTGTGCTCATTTAGAGGCCTTCACTTTGTTTGACTGAAGCTTGTCTAAGTTAGAAAAGATTGTCTTATTTCATAAGACATTACCTACCATTTTTGGTCACCTGCCATTTCTTGTCCTTTGACTTTGGTCAAAAGTTGACCTTTGACTGGTCAAACATTGACCATTGACACTTTGACTTCTGTCCATGTGTCATGCACCTATTGGAGGGCTGGTGGAGGCTTGTCCCCTTGCTAGAACCTGGCAAAGAGGAGGGCGCACGCCACCCTTGGCTTGTGCCCAAGCTGGAGGCACCTAGGAGTCCCTGTTGGATAGGGACTCCATCTTCTTTTTGGATTTTGATTAGAGTTCTCCTAAGAACCAACTTTGACTGGTCTTAGGTGCCATCTAAGGAGGAATCCAGAAGGACTCTATTTCCACCAATCAGATTTAGATTTGATTTCCAAAGAGTTGTGATTGGTTGGGAAGAAGAGGAGTTGGATCACAGATAGTCTATAAATAAGACCCTGCATCCAACTCAAAAAGCAATTGAAATCACAATTTTCCATGCCCCAAGGCTACTTCTCTTCTCCTCCTCCATGCCAAAGTACCTTCTCCCTCTCCTCTCCATGTCCAAAGAGGTTTGGATTCTTGGTTGGTGCAATCTAGACAAGAGAAAGGCGACTAAAAGCTAGAAGGCTGCGCTGCTGCAAAGAACGACTGCTGATCTTCGAAAGGTATTTTGAAGATCCTCTAGATCAGATCCAGATCTAATTTTTGGAGACGTGATAGAGAAGAAGAGGATCTTCAGATCCAGTCCAAGTGGATATCGATAGAGGCTAGGCACTTGCATGGCTAAGATCCAGAACCTTCCGCTGCTTACAGGATCATCAACGGATAATAGGATTACCTACTTTAAGATAAATTAAATTTGATTTAATTTATCTAATTTTATTTTAATTATTAAAATAATAAAAATTAGATCTAAAACATCTCAGATCTGATTAGGATCAAAGAGAAAAAATTTTAAAATATATCTCTTATCTGATCAGATCTAAACGAATCTGATCCAAAAAATCTGGATTTTTCCTTCATGCGACCCATTCAATGTGCCGATGAGAGGCAATTATATCTACTTTATTATCTTTACTGATAATATATCTTGGTACGGGTTTGTATACTTGATACGACATAAGTTTGAAGCCATTGAAAAGTTCAAAAAATTCAGATATGAAGTAGAAAAGCAAATCAGAAAGCCCATTAAGGTTCTTTGATCAGATCGAGGAGGTGAATACCTTAGTTAGAAATTTTTGGACTATCTCAAGAACAATGGGTATAGTCTCATAATGGACTTCTCCTGGAATGCCTCAACTTAACGAGATTTCAGAATGGAGAAAATAGATACTATTAGATATGGTCCGATCCATGATGAGCCTCATGGATCTTCCTGAGTTTTTTTAGGAACATAGTTTAATAGGGTTCCATCTAAAATCATTCCTATCATACCGTACGAGATATGGTATGGTAAGAACCCAAGTCTGAGTCATCCAAAATTGGGGTTGTTCGGCGGTAGATAAATTAGAGTCTAGGTCCCTTAAAACTCGATTTATTGGATATCCTAAAGAGTTATTAGGATATTACATCTATCTTTCGGAAGACCATAATGTAATTGTGGGTTGACACACCATTTTTCTTGAAAAATAGTTTGTTTAAGTTGGTGACATTGAAAGATAGATTAGGCTCAAGGAGAAAATCTCCAAAGAGCAAAGAGCCAAGGAACCTGAGGAACCCAATTAGTCTATGTCGATCCATAATTCACTACCTCCACATCGTAGGTCAAATAAAATTTTTCATCCACTTGAAGGTACTTAGATACTATCTTAGAGGATGTAGAGAAAATGTTCCTCATGAAAATGGATTCATAGTGATGATCTTAGAACCTATATTGAGGCGATATCAGATATCAACTCCGAGAATTGATAAGAGGCAATGAAGTCAAAGATTGACTTGATGCACTTGAACTAAATCTGGATCTTGGTAGATCCATCTAAAGGTATAGTACCTATTAGATATAAATGGATCTTCAAGAGAAAGATATATGTAGATGAGAATGTAGAAACATTCAAAGCTAGGCTAGTGGTGAAAGGGTATCAGGTTATCTTCTCGTCAGTGGCCATCCATCTGCATATTGCTTGCCATTAGCATATTTCAATTATGAAATATGGCAGATGGATGTGATAACGAAGTTCATAATTGGATATCTTGAGAAAGATATTTATATGAAATAGTCATTTATTTTCACATCTAGTGATGGTGATCACAAAGGTCTGCAAGTTGCAAAGGTTCATCTATGGACTTAAGCAAGCATCTCAAATTGGAATGCTTGATGTAATCAAATCATTTAGTTTCATCAAGAACAAGGAGAAATCAAGTATGTTCAAGAAGGTCAGTGGAACATGGTTATCTTCCTCGTATTGTACATGGATGACATCCTCCTGATTAGGAATGATATTCCCATGCTAACATAGGTCAAAATATGGTTATCTAAGAAATTTTCTATGATAGACCTTGGTAAGGCATCCTTCATTTTTGTTTTTAAGGTCTATAAAGATAGACTAAAGAGGATGCTGGGTCTTTCACATAAAGGAGGTGCTGAAGAGGTTCAGCATGGTGAACTCTAGGTCCAGAGGTATGCAGACTCAAACTTTATATCTGACATAGATGATCAAAAGCCAACATCTGAAAATTTATTCCTATGCACTGGTGGTACTATAAGTTGGAAGAGTTCTAAGAAGATGGTTCCATCTCATCTGTGATTACCTCGAGAAGAAACACATCGAGGTTAAGAGAGTCGACTCCGCAGACCATGTAGTTGACCCAATGATGAAGCCTTTAGGCCCACAAAAGATCCAAGCCCACCTTGAGAAGATGGGACTTAAATTTGTAGCCAATTGGCTTTAGGCTAAATAGGAGTTTGTTAGATGTGTGCCCTAGAAGCTAGATTGACTGACACTTATTAAATACTTTCTAGGAATATTTTCATAATTTTAAATTAAAATTAATTAAAGGATTATTTCTTCTATCACATTATGAATTAAAGTATTTGTGTTACATTCATTAAGTTAATAGGCATGATAACACATATTCTCAAAAGTTGAGAATTTAAGACATGAGTTATCATAATTAACTCATAAATTGCTCTCGATTGTTGGATCATCATGAGGATGATGATTGATCTGAAAGATCGGTGCATGATCACTTTCTTAAGATAGATGAGTCTTGAATCTATGGTGTGGAGACATTGGAGCGAAAGTATAGGTACTCATTAGAGAATGAGGGCACTGAGTGTGACCATCTCGAGCGATCATAAGAGAGCTTACCTTCTCATTGATGAGTAGCTCGATGCTGCAGCGTGTGTCTAGTTCTCTGACCTGAGATGCATCAACAGTTCACCTTGAGGGTGTTATAGTTTGACTGCACCATAACTCGATCTCCTAATCATTCAAAATCTTGAGGTGTATATTGGCTATAGCATGTTCATTATAGGAATTGGATTACACCAAGATGAGATCTATCAACCTCGGTAGAGGAGTAGTCCTATGATGATCATAAGATCGAGTCCTAAAATCCATGTCCATGGTAGTGTGAAATAATAGAAAGGACTTTCTATTAGGATTTCACATCGAACTCGAATCGAATGATTTATTTATATAATGGGTGTTGGGTTTGATGAGTTTACCTTAACCCTAATCCCATCGAGGCTCATGATAGAAGAACCCAACCACATAAGTACGTAGCTACACCAAGAGATTCTCTATTCAATTTTGATGGGTTGCCACCATGTACTATTAAGTGTCACTGGTGGATTTTGGGATCAATTAGAATTATCTTGATGATCGACGATTCTAATTGGGTGAATCAGAAGAGTTTTGATCCATCGGAATGTATTTTAATGATGTCGATGATAGTGATCATGACATATCCCATTATCATACAGAACTAAACCTAATCAAATCATACAAATAATGGTTTGGATCCGAATGTCATCAATTGAGCTAAACCAGTTTGATTGATTTGGATTAGATCCAATTAGGTTCAAGAAAATCATGCTAGCACACGATTAAATCTATCATTCTCCTTCTATAGTCTTTCTAGGTCGTCTCGACTGAGTCAAATTGGATTTGGCTCACCCAGGAGACTTGTATGGGTCTATCCTAGTTTGACTAAAACTTGTCCAGATTAGAAAACTCTTATCCTAACCTGATCTAGGCTTGTCCTAATCCATAGGATGGAAATAGGACAAGACCTGCTAATTTGTAGAACTATTTGTACAAGACATATCCGAAAACTCTATAGAGATTTATCTTGATCTGACTAGACCTCATCCTAGCCTGATCAAGACTTGTCCTAAATCCCATAAGATGGGAACAAAATAAGGATTGTCTTTTCCAAATTAGGGCTTGTCCTAAAATCATGAGAAGAAATTTGGACAAGCCTCTCCTGGAAATTCTAAATGGATTTTTCTTGATTTGACTGGACTGAGTCCTAGCCTGATCAAGGCTTACTCTAATTTGATTAGGACTTGACCTAATTTCATTGGATAGAACTTGAAAAATGTTTGTCCAAAATTCCATGAGATGGGAACAGGATAAGGGTCAAATGTTGACCTAGTTTGCAGGAAAGAAATAGGTGGCGCCCCTTTGATTTTTTCTCTTAGGCATGCATCCCTAGATGTTACATGAGGAAGAGAGGGCACACATCCCTTTATGGAGTGCACCCCTAGTGGATAAAGATAGAAAGAGTTGGGGTTTATCCATTCAAAGTGTTTGAATGGGTCAAAGAAGTTTGAATTGCTCAAACTTCTAGGATAGATGTTATCTGCGCCAACTTAATCTTATCCCAAATTGTTCCATGCCATATCCCTTTATTTTTGTGCAACAAAAGTCTATAAAAAAGGGTGTGGGGTGTGGAGATCATGGGAGAGTCCTTTTGCTTGTTGTCTTTGACCTGTTCAAAGTCACATGCGAAGGAACTCTTGGTTGGGTCTATAAATAGGGCCCTGCGCAAGCTGTTGTGCAATAGAAAATTCTCTATGGTGAAGCCCTACCAAAATCACCATCTCCATGCCTCCCTCATCTAATCCTCTCCCTCTTCTCCATGCCCAAGAGTTGGGCAAAACCTATGAGTAAAGATCAAGTCCCGTTGGCATGAATTTCAGTGAGAGACGATGGTGTTCATGAGACGAACGCACAGCCTTTGGAGTTCATTTTGAAGGCTCTATGAGAAGACATCGGATTTGATCTTTGAAGATCAGATTCAGAAGGAGGAGATTTCTAGATCTGATCCGAGTGGATACCAGTAGAGGCCAGACACGTGCGCAGCTCAATCAGAACCTCGGATCAATCATCAAATCATCATAATGGATAAACGGTTTATCCGATCAGGTGCTAACCGTTATCACTATTTTTATTTTTATTTTACTTCTAAATTTTAGATCAATCTAATCAGATCTGAGAACTCTCAGATTTAATTAGATCATAAAAAAAAATTTAAAATTATTTCATTACAAATCTGATCCGATCAGATGCATCTTATGGTACAAAAAACTCGATTTTTTTCTTTCATTTTGGTCAAAGTGGACATAGCCCATGACAGAGGTGGGATCGAGTGGCCTAGCTCGACTCCCACATTTGCCAATCCATGATCAGTAGGAGTGCCCCAAGGCATGGGGGCGAGATGAATCACCAGTTCTTAAAGTCAGGTGGAGGCCGAATGTCGAGTCGAGGTGGAGATTGTTAGGATTTGATGTCTCGAATTCGATCCACAACAAGAAGAAAATTAGTTTTCAGTACAGTAGTCGGGGTGGCTTTGATACACGATCGAGCTGACTCGAACCATAATCGAGGTAGCTCTCTTAGGCAGACAGACAGTAGGAGTCTAGGTGAGATGCAGTCAAGCTAGCTCGACTCTTAATCGAGCTAGCTTGATGGAGGTGAATAGAACAGGATGAAATTTTTTCTGTTTGGACTCAGATTGTAATTAATCCAAAGGATCTATGGGAGTTGCACATGGACCATAGGATCCAGTGGCCATGGAGGATTGCAGTCATGATCTAAAGATTGAAAAATATTTCAAAACTCCATCAAGAATATATTCGACTCATATTAAGAGAATGAGCCCTGTTAGGACTCCTATGAACTGGTAAGAAGAAGATTCTCATCCTATTTAAAGGGCTGAGGTACTGTAGAGCAAAAGAGGTGGCACATGTGGCATGAGAGGTACGTAGAGAGGCTCAGGCAGCCATCGAGAGGAGCTTGGTAGAGCATCGAGTATGTGCAGCCCGTCAGAGAGAGAAGCAATAGGTGCATAGCATCCGACAAGGAGGCTTGAGGGCAGAGCATCTTGTATCTTCTGTGGGTCTCCTTGGAATTCTGAGAGAGCTTTTATAAGGATAGCTTCTAGTTGAGAGAGATTTATATACGGTAAGTTGAGAATGGGTGTTCTCCTCTTGCACCTATTTTTCTCTTTCATAGTGAAGCTTTGCATGCCCCATGGAGGTGAGCCATTAGGCTGATCCACGTACTTGATTATTTTCTTAGTTTATTTCTTCCTTCTTTTTGCCGCAATAATTTGGTACTAAATTATTAACAAACGATATTAGAGTAGTTGATATCCCAATAGTTTGGTATCAGAGCAAGTTTGTTGCCCATCTATACAACCCAAGAGGGAGGGGGGGTGAATTAGATTTTTAAAATTTTAAAGCTAATTTAAAAATATCAAGATTAAATGATGATATGCAAGTTGTATGTGTGAAGCAATTTAGATTAGATAAAAATATAAAAGATTAGAAAGCATAAATTTAGTAAACTAAGAAAAGAAAGATAGCAAGCACCACAAATAATAAAGATTTATCATGGTTCGGTGCTTTCCTTGCACCTACATCCACTTTTCAAGCTCCTACTTGAAAATTCAAAACCACTAAACATATTCACCAAAATATAACGTTGGTACCTCTGACCCTAGCTATCCTAAGCTAGCATACTTATTTCTCGGGTATAAGCCAACCCTACACACTTCGATTTAAGATTTGAATCAATCCTCCCAAGTTTTGGAACTCCTAAAACTTGAATCAAAACAGTAAAGCAGAGTATAAGAGTTAATGACAATCAAATACAACTTTAGCTCCCTTAATGAGCAAATAAAATCTTAAGAACGCTTTTCACAATCATGGAGGAAGTTTTTCTGATTTTTCTCAAGATTGTTGGAGACTTGAATGAGCTCTTGAGAAGTTGGTGACCTTGAAACGAAAGCTTCTTTTCTTGAAGATGACTTTTTGCTTAGGGCTAAATTGAATTCATGAAATCTTTTATGTTTCTTTTCTTTTTATAGCCTTTGAAATCTTTAATGGGTAGAGGAGAGAATCCTGAGCAAGATTTATAGCCATTGGAGATCTTAAAGAAATCATTAAAAGCTGCCAACATGGGATAAAACTAGTTGTTGCAGAAGATTTTCATTATAGGGGTTGACTCATGGGTCGACCTCTGAGACAGAATCTAGAAAATCAATTATTCTATATTTTTGGCCTTTGGAATAGCAGAGGTCGACCCTAGGGTCGACCCTTGGCATAGAGACAGCATGCCAAATAGCCCATTTCAGCAGGGGATGACCTAGGGGTCAACCCTTTTGCTTCAAACTTGATTTTCTCACAAAATATGCATCCAAAAATCATGGGACTACCTCCAAAGGATCAGAAATCTTCTATACTTGCTCTTAAGGCTCTTAGATCAAAACTTGATAAAATTATGATTTTTTTTTAAATATAAAAAGTTTTTTCTAAGCCAAATTCATTAGTAATCCCCTTAAATGCTTTGTAATCATCAAAATTAATTCTTGGAGCAACAATCTCTCTCTTTTTGATGATGATAAAATATTTGAGGATAAGCAAAAATAAAGCATATAGAAGCCTACATCACTTACTAGAATATCATATTCAGTTACTTGATAAATATTGCATAAAGAGTAGTTTGAAGATTACTTATGGTCAAGAGCAGTTTGAGATTATATTCAAATTATTTGCAAAAGTGTTTGACTTACTTATTGCTTTTGTTAATTTTACTTTAATTTTGCTTATAGCCCAATTTTATTTATACTACTCCCCCTTTTTGACATCATCAAGTAATATCTTAAGGGATTTTAAAATTTAAAAAGAAAAAGCCTCCTTCTTAAATTATTCTATATGTTTTTCTGTTAGAACAAGAGTTTATAACAAAACTTTTAATTTGCTTATATACAATATAGTGTTTCCAGCATATCATAATGGAATTTTAGCCAATTCACAGAGATTATATTTCACATCATTCAAATGACATCATCATATTTATATACATATATTTACATCTAAATGATTATTATTTCATACATAATAAATCATAACATCAAGTCATCAAAACATATAAGTGTTAAAGGTATCAAAATCATTCATGAGAGTTTGGCCATCAAAACATACAAAATTTATGGATATAACTATCCATGACCCCAGCAGCCAATAGTACCAATGCCATAAGTTAGATTCAAAAAATATAATCAACCATGACTTGATCAATAATTCATATAAACAACTAAGAGATACTAGATCATAACCTAATACAAAGATAACTAAAGTAAATCTAGTAGAGATCATGGCTGCAAGCATCTGAATCAGATGAAGAATCAAAGATGTGATGGAGTGTGTCAAATGACAGATGTATCAAATTCAAAAATTCAAAAAATTATATCAAATCAAATGAATCAGCTTTTCTTTAAAAGCTTATCATTTAAAATATTTTTCTTTACAAAAAATTAGCTTAAACTCAAATATCAAAGGCTCTCCCCCTTTTTGAATGAATATGATTCTTTGAACAGATTTTCAAGTATATACTTTTAAGCTTTAAGAGGATTAGAGATTTTCAAAAATTTGAATAGTAGAATCAAGTACAATATTTAATTCATTATTTATTCTTTTTTTTTCTTAAATAAATTTTAATCAATTAAGCTCAAAAAAGATATATATCTAAAATATATCGACCAAAATAAAGATAGTATCAGAGCAAAAATAATTTTATAAAAATTTCTAAAGATACATTAAAAATTTTATATTATATTCATATTTTTAAATTAGTTTCAAAATTAGAAGTATGTATCAAAATTAATTTATTTGGAGTGAGAATATATTTCAAATTAGCTTTAACTCCAATTAGTTATTAAAAATGATTTGGCAATCAAATCAATTAAATTTAAATTGAATGATCACATGAAGACTTAAGTTAAAAGGATCATAAAATAATCAAAGTCCATTATTCTTAACTCAAATTAATTAGAATATTCAGTCAAGGCTAACTAGATAATATTTAACAAACAAACATCTTTCTCCTTATTTTTTAAGAGTAAATATCAAAAAATTCCTCACACAATATTTTCTCCCCCTCTTTTTCTTAATTATTATTGGATAAATTTATCTTTTAGCTTTTTTTCCCCATTTTGAAAGAATACAACCAATTTAGAATGAATATCTTTTCTTTTTTTATTCTATTTATGAACAATATGGATTAAAAACACATCTCCCACTTTTTGAATAAAATAAATGCATTAAACAAAATTATTTTGAACTTCAAGGATTCAAAAGAGATGGAATATTTCAAAGATTAAAGATTTTAAATAGATCATTCAAAGCAAATTATAAGATATATTTAATTTTTCAGGGATCATCTCTTCTTTTTTATTATTATTATATATATATATATATTAAGATCAATAAAATATAAGATAAATGTTAAGCTATCCGATATCAATTGATTAAAAACTAAAATTCTCTTTGAATATTTGGTTTTAATAGCTTCTTTGAAATATTTTGCTTGACATCAATATCAGAGGACTTAAAAAAAGTATTTTTCTTAAATTTATTTTTCAAAATTAATCAATCTGAGCAAGGCATGAATATTCATCAATAATCCTCTTTTAAGATCAAAAATAATTTTTTTATACTAATTAATTTTTAAAAAAATAATAATATGATCAAAATATATAAAATATAAATAGTTGCTTAAAATGAATCAAATGACCAAAATTATTAGAATGCTTAAATAAATCCATGAGACAGGTAAAGTACAAATGTTTATCCATGATTTTTCTTATTAAGTTTAAAAATAATGTTTTTTTCTTATAGTCAAGAAAAAGACAAGAAGCATGGATAATTTTTAACTTAAAGCAATGAAATTAAGTCTCAAGAATTGATCCAAAAATATTAGTAAAGGATAAGTTGGGATCAAAAGAAGAATATTTAAGCAAAAAAATCTAGAATTTTCAATTCTCCTAATTTCATAAAATTTTTCTTCACTCAAGATCTTAGTAAAAATATCAGTCAATTATTTTTTAGTACAAACATAATTAAGAATTATGTCATTATTTTGAACATGCTCTCTTATAAAATGATGTCTTATTTCAATATTTTTTGATCAAAAGTGTTGGATTAGATTCTTAGATAGATTTATGATACTAGTATTATCACATCTTATGAGAGTTTTGTTTAGTTTAATGCCAAAGTCCTCAAGTTGTTGCCTAATCCACAAGATTTGTTCACAGCAACTTCCGACTGTAATGTATTCGGCCTCGGTCGTAGATAATGCTATGAAATTTTGCTTCTTGCTAAATCAAGCGATTAAGTTAACTCCTAAAAATTGGCAAGTTTCACTAGTACTTTTTCTATCTAATCTACATCTAGCAAAGTCTGCATCTAAATATCCAATTAAATCGATTGATGAATTCTTAGAGTACCATAAACCTAGGTTTTGAGTTTCTTTTAGGTATTTAAGTATTCTTTTCATAGCATTTAAATGTGATTCTTTTGGATTAGATTAAAATCATGCACATAAATAAACACTAAACATGATATCTAGTCTACTAGCAGTTTAATACAATAAAGAACCTATCATGCCTCTATAGACTTTTGTATCAACACTTTTACCTCCTTCATCTTTGTCAAGCTTACATGATAGACTCATGAGGATACCAATGGCTTTGGAGCTCTCCATCCCAAATCTTTTAAGTAGCTCTCTTGTGTACTTGCTTTGGATGATGGAGATCCCTACCTTTATTTGTTTGATTTGAAGTCTGAGAAAGAACGTTAATTCACCCATCATGCTCATCTCAAACTCTTTCTGCATGAGCTTAGCAAGTACACAATATCATTAATATATATTTATATTACTAAGATGTCATTATGATCTCTTTTAATGAAAAGGATTGTATCTACATTTTTTCTTAAAAATCCATTATTAAGCAAGAATTTACTTAATCTTTCATACCAAGCCCTAGGTGCTTGTTTTAAACTATATAATATTTTGTTTAATTTGAAAATATGATTTGGAAAAGCATGATTTTCAAAATTGGGAGGTTGTTCTACATAAACTTCTTCGACAATATATCCATTTAGAAAAGCATTTTTAACATCTATTTGAAATAACTTGAAATTCATAAAGCATGCATAAGTGAATAAAAGTCTAATTGCTTCTAGTCTAGCAATAGGTGCAAAAATCTCATCAAAATCAATTTTCTCTTGTTGATTATAATTCTTTGCAATTAATCTTGCTTTATTCCTAATTACATCTCCATTTTCATCCAATTTATTCCTATATACCCATTTTGTACTAATTATTGGATAATTTTTAGGTCTTGATACTAAAGTCTATACATTATTTCTTTCGAATTGATTAAGTTCCTCTTGCATTGCATTTATCCAATTATAATCTTTTTTAGCTTCATCTATGGTTTTAGGTTCAAAATGAGAAATAAATGCAAAATGATTATATGCGTCTCTAAGTAAAGAGCGAGTTCTTATCCCATGTATAGGATCACCAATAATTAGTTTTTTAGGATGATTGTGAACATACCTCCATTCTTTTGGAAGATCATTTGTACCTTAAGATTGTACTCATTGTCCTTCACCTTCATTTTCGTGCTTATCTTCATGATCCTCTTTATTTTGAATTATTGAATCCTTTAGGATGATCTTCTTCATTCCTTCTGTAAGGGGATCTACATCATTAATATCCTCACTCTTTCTTGATGGAAGATCATTAGTCTCATCAAAAATAACATGTATTGACTCCTCTACTACTAAGATTCTTTTGTTAAATACTCTAAAAGCTTTACTAGAAGAAGAGCAACCAAGAAAAATAGTTTCATTGGATTTTGCATCAAATTTACCTAGTTTTTCTTTACCATTGTTCAAAACAAAACATCAATAACCAAAAACATGAAAATATGCAATGTTAGATTTTCTTCCTTTCTAAAGCTCATAAGATGTTTTCTTTAAAATTGGTCTGATTAGGGCATAGTTCAAGATGTAACATGCTGTATTAATTACTTCCGCCTAAAAGTATCTTGCGAAGTTGCTTTCACATAGCATGGTACGGGCAATTTCTTCTAGAGTCCTATTTTTTCTTTCTACCATCCTATTTTGTTGGGATGTCCTGGGTGCTGAAAAATTATGGTTTATTCCTTTTTCATCACAAAATTTTTCATAGTCTTAGTTTTCAAATTTGGTTTCATGATCACTTTGAATGCTTTGAATTAAAAATCCTTTTTTATTTATAACTTTTTGATAAAACTTTAAGAAAATATGAAAAGTTTCATCTTTGTGTGCCAAAAAGAAAATCCATGTAAAACGTAAGTAGTCATCGATAATTACAAAATCATAACATTTTCCACCTAAGCTTGTTGTTCTTGTAGGACCAAACAAATCCATGTGCAATAGTTTCAATAGCCTAGAAGTTGAAACAATGTTCTTAGATTTGAATGAAACTCTAGTTTGTTTACCTAGTTGGCATGCATCATAAATTTTATCTTTTTCAAAGTTCAATTTTGGTAAACCGATAACTAATTTCTTTTTGATAAGCTTTGAAAGTGAATGCATACTAATGTGTGCAAGCCTACGGTGCCAAAAAAATTAGTCTCATCAATTTTAGCATTCATAGCTACTAGGCATTGCATGTTTATCATAAAAAGATCATTCAAATCTCTTTGGATGCAAGACACATCTACATGCAAAATCAAGTCCTTACTCTAGGTATCCAAGTTTTCTTGGATCCTTTAAAGTTAGTCACAATGGTTCCTTTTGGAACCCATATTTTTTTTATATTTAAATTATTATAGAAAGATGTATAAGATTTGTGTCCTAGTTTACCATATTTGAAGCATATAACATTTAAAAATTTATTGCTTTTTGAATTTATAAAAATATTTTTTAAAAATTTTTATTTTCTTAGGGGGTTATAGCCTAGACCGACCTATCATAAATGATCTTTTGATTTTCAAGAATCATATGAAGTTTATTTGAACTTAAAATAAATTTTTCAACTATCAATTTTAGCTTGTCGATTTTATTTTTCAAATTTAGGTTCTCTTGAGTTAAGACTAATTTTTCACTTAGAATAATTTTATTTTCTTTTAGCAAGACTGATTCTTAAATTTTGGATCTTTATTTTTAGTTTTTAATTTCTTTAAATCATCTACCAAATCATAAAAGGCTTCTTGAAGTTCTTCGAATGTAAATTTATTTGAGATTTCAACATTTACCTCAGTTTCGTATGCTATAAGGCACAGATTGGCTTGTTTATGAGCTTCTTCCTCTTTGGCACTATCACTCCATATTCCATCATAGCCTTTTTTCTGTATTTCTTGAGAATCTTTTTAAGTTGAGGACATTCAGACCTAAAGTATCCCAGCTTCTCACATTCATAGCAAATAAGGGGCTGCTCCCTATCCTTTTCCTTATTATGCTCCTCTTTGGTAGATGGCCTCTTCCTCATTCCTTATTTTCTCTTCAAAAATTTCTTAAACTTTCTTATGATGAGGGCTATTTCTTCATCTTGTTCTTCATCTTCTATTTCATCGGATTCCTCATCTTGTTGAGTGGTGGATTTAAGGGCTATCATCTTCTTTTTCTTAACATCTTCTTCTTGATGTTGTTTCATGCTTAGCTAATACATCATTAGAGATCCTAGAAGCTCCTCCAAGGGTAACACATTTAGATCTTTGGCTTCTTGGATTATGGTCACTTTAGCTTCCCATGTTTCTAGCAAAGATCTAAGAATCTCTCTCATAAGGTCACTGTTAGAATAAGACTTACCAAGACTTTTAAGATCATTTATAATATCCATAAATCTAGTAAACATTATAGTTATTGACTCATCATGTTCCATTTTGAAAAGTTCATATTTGTGCACAAGCATGTTAATTTTTGACTCCTTAACTTGATTAGTGCCTTCATGAGTTACTTCTAACCTATCCCATATTTTTTAGCCAATATGCATGTTGAAATATGATTAAATTCATTAGCATCTAAAGCACAATATAAAACATTCATGGCTCTTGCATTAAGTTGAGCCATTTTGTTATCAACCTCATCCCATTCCTTTTTGGGTTTGGTTAATTCCATACCATCAATTATCTTAGTAGGTGTGTATGGTCCATTAACTATGATACTCCACATATCATAGGCTTGTATGAATATTCTCATCCGAGCTTTCCAATAGGTATAGTTTGACCCATTGAAAAATGGAGGTCAGTTTGTGGACTGCCACTCGACTAGAAAAATACTAACTTGGATTACCATAGATCTTTAGCTCTTTGATGGTTAAATCAAAGTAGGGCAAGAGCACCGTGCTCTGATACTACTTGTTGCCCAACTATACAACCCAAGAGAAGGAGGGTGAATTGGATTTTTAAATTTTAAAGCTAATTTAAAAATATCATGATTGAATGATGATATGCAAGTTGTGTGTGTAAAGCAATTAAGATTAGATAAAAATATAAAAGATTAGAAAGCAAAAATTTAGTAAACTAAGAAAAGAAAGACAGCAAGCACACCACAAACAATAAAGATTTATAGCGGTTCGATGCTTTCTTTGCACCTACATCCACTTCTCAAGCTTCTACTTGGGATTTCAAAATTACTAAATGCATTCAACCAGAATACAACATCAGTACCTCTGACCCTAGCTATCCCAAGCTAGCACACTTATTTCTCAGGTACAAGCCAACCCTACACACTCCAATTTAATGCTCGGATCAACCCTCCCAAGTTTTGGAACCCCTCTAAAACTTGAATCAAAATAATAAAGCAAAGTATAAGAGTTAATGACAATCAAATATAAGTTTAGCTTCCTTAATGAGCAAATAAAATCTTAGGAATACTTTTCACAATAATAAAAGAAGCTTTTCTGATTTTTCTCAAGGTTGTTGAAGACTTGAATGAGCTCTTGAGAGGCTGGTTAACTTGAAACGAAAGCATTTTTGCTTGAAGATGACTTTTTGCTTAGGACTAAACTAAATTCATGAAATCTCATATGTTTTTTTCTTTTTATAGCCTTTTAAATTTTCAATGGATGGAGGAGAGAATCCTGGGCAATATTTGTTGTCATTGGAGACCTTAAAGAAATCATTAAAAGATGCCAAAATGGGATAAAACTAGCCATTGTAGAAGATTTCCATCACAGGGGTGGACTCATGGGTCGACCTCTAAGATAGAATTCAAAAAATTGACTGTTCTATATTTTTGGCCTTCAAAATAGAAGAGGTCGACCCTGAGATCGATCCTTGGCACAGAGACAGCGTGCCAAACAGCCCATTTCAGTAAGGGATAACCTAGGGGTTGACCCTTTTGCTTCAAATTTGATTTTCTCCCAAAATATGCTTTCAAAAATCATGGGACTACCTCCAAAGGATCAAAAATCTTCTATACTTGCTCTTAAGACTTTCAAATCAAAACTTGATAAAATTATGATTTTGCTCTTGAAATACAAAAAATCTTTTTTCAAGCCAAATTTATTAGTAATCCTCTCAAATACTTTGTAATCATTAAAATCAATTCTTAGAGCAACAGAGTTGATACCATAGCAAAGAGGAGGGGTGAATTGGGTTCTTATAATATTTTAATCAATTTTTAAAATCTAAACATGTATGTGCAATTAATTAGGCTAACTCAAGTGTAGATAAAGTCCATACAATAGAGCAATGGAAATAGGACATAAAGATTGCAATTCAAGAATTAAAACTAAGCAAGCAAGAATTGAAGACAAGGTACAACACAAACACACAAAAATTTTATAGTAGTTCGGTGCAACCCGCATCTACATTTACTCCCTAAGCTCTTCTTGAGAAGTTTACTATAATCCCACTAATTACATTGTATTTATTTTTTCGGGCTCATAAATAAATTCAATTGATTTTTCAGGATCACCAACCAAAACCTTACATCAATAATTTTTTAGGCTCACTATCAATCCAGTTAGTTTTATGGGCTTACCAACCAAAATCTATAATGTCCAATTACGGGCTTGACTAGTCTAAACCCCAAGTTTCTTTTCTCCAAAGAAATTTGTAAAGAAAATAAAAATACAAGATATAAAAGTTTAGCTCAAAAGAAAAATAGAATTTAAACTTGTTTAGACACAAAGAGGAGGTTGAATGATTGGCTCTTTTGAAACTTGAACTCTCTTCTTTGAGACTTAAGAGGATGCTTGAGAAGTTGTAGAAGATAGCTCTTGAATGGCCTCTAAAATCACTGCATAATCCCTCTCTTTTTCTCTTATTTTGATATCCAATGGAATCTCTCTTATTTGAAGATAATTTCTCTTTTAATCTCATTTAATCTTTCTTCTAAATTGATTTTTCATCTTTAAATATCCTTGGATATGATTGGAGAGTGAGTTCTAGCAGTTGAAAGCTCTGAAATAGCCATTGAAGATGAAAAAGAGCTGTTGGAGAGGTTGCAGAAACTAGTCATTAAAGGCTGTCAGACATCATCGAGCTAGCTTAATTCTGGCTTAAAGTTGGCTTAATTCTAGCTTAGAGCTGGTTCGATTCTATCTCAAGCTAACTCAAACTGCAAAACTCAAAAAATCAATTTTTTGTCATCCTGAGAGAGCTAGCTTGGATCTAAATCGAGCTAGCTTGAACAACAAAATAGAAAAATATTTTTTCTGCCATCCTGAGAGAGCTTGCTCGGATCCAATTAGAGCAGGCTCAGCAGCATGCTAAATCAAAGTATTAATCCTATTTCATGCTAGAGCTTGCTCTATTCTTGGGCAGGTCAGCTCTAAACTTTTCAACTTTAATTTTCTTCATTGCTTGACCTTCCAAACTTGAATTTCTTGGCCCTAAATCTTACAAATGATATTTATTTCTTCCTCTTTTATTTTCTTTATAATGAGCCATCCAAATTTGTAAAAACTTCTTCTTTTAAATACTTTGTCTTGACATCTTGATAGGATTTTTTCCAAAGATAATTACTTCAATATGAGTATTTGAGAAATCCTATATTCATTCTTAAAATACATGATTAGTAACATTTTTACTCAAAGTTTTATGATCATCAAAATCAATCATAAGGTCAACATGATGCAACAACAAGTAATCAAATTTTGGGCACCATTGCTGGGGGATAGTAGCATAGTTGCTTCAATTAATTAAAAATTAATTAATTAATTTAAAAATATAAAAAATATAAAAAAATTTATTTCTCTTTAATTTTATCTAGTTATTACTGTCTTTCATAACTGATTTATGCTTTATATAGTTTAAATTAATTTATTACTTTTTAAGATTTAATCACTTGAATTTACTTTCTTTTGCAAAATCACACAATCAAAACTAAAAAAAATCTATAAAAAGATAAAACCATAAATCCTTCAAAAATCACCGACATCTCCTAATACTTAATTAATCCAGTATAACCATAAATATAATATAAAATTAATTTTTAACATGTTTGGATATCTTGTTTGATTTGCATTATATATTCATAATATACTCTAAGGGCACAACCCATTAAATAAGATAAGGTGGGGATTTGATCACCCTTTCTTAACCCACAAACCACCACCTTTTATATTGCATTGATCTAGATCCTAATTCTTAAAATCAATTAGATGTTGGACCTTAAAGATATTCGAACTTATTAGGATAAGAAAATCCTAGAGTTGGATTGTGTTTGAATTGGTTAAATACTCGATGTCTAAGGCAAGTGGTTCAAAGATTATGATTTTCAGTTGGTTCCATTATCTGACCTAGCTAAATCAGTTGGTGTCTAAGCAATAAGCAGAAAATCTTTTATATCTTATACTTACCTGGCCTAATCGGTTAGCCAATTTTGAGCTTGAAATGCTCAAAGGTGATCTTGGAACAGTTAGAAGCTATCAAGATTTAGGTTAACCCTATGATAGAGAGTCCATGCTTGCTTAACTTGATTATAATTAACATCAAATTTAAACCTAATTAAAGCATTTTTCTCTCTTTCATCTCTAGATTTAGGACTCATCTTTAGAACCCTCTTCTTTCTTTTCTCTCATCTTTTAAACAAAAATTTAAAATATATATTAAAAAAAAAAAAAAATCTATTACAAAAAGCTACTTGAAAAAAAAAATTTGGTCGATTAGTAAGAATAGATTCAAACCCTATCCTAATCCAAGAAATTTTTGAGTCCACAATAAGTGAGATAGATCAAGAACCTCAAATCCTAAAAGACTTCTGCAATCCAATTGGGTTAACTTAACCATCTTGTATCCAATTACCTCAAACTAATGCAACCAGTTTTGAAATTAAACCTTAAATCATCAACATGCTCCCTAAATTCATCAAAATTAAGGATGCATACATTTTCATTAGAGAATTTAAGGAAGTATGTGATACTATGAGGATACACCAACTCTTAGAAGATGTTATTAAACTTAGGCTAATTAATTTTACCCTCAAGAAAAATATAAAAGAATGGCTATATATTCTGCTCAACCACTCGATCACAACATGGGATGGCTTTGTAAAATTGTTCTTAAGAATATGCTTTTCTTATCATAAAATAGCCAAGTTAAGAAATAAAATTAATCAATTTTATCAATTAGGGGGAGAGTCTTTCTAGAAGTGTTTAGATCAATTTAAGAATCTCTTGAGTCAATGCCCACACCATGGAAAAGAAATATAGAGGTTATGCCAAATCATTTATGAAGGTCAAAACCCAAGTTGTAGGACTATGCTAGAATCAATGTGCTAGGGCCAATTCATGCACAAGAAACCTAATGAGGCCTAGCAATTTTGATCTAGCAGAAAAGGGTCTACAGTAGGAAGCAGCTAGGAAATCTATGCCAGCAAGAGGTGGTATACACTAAGTCCCAACAACCCTAGCTGCAAAAGCCAAAATTGCCACTTTACAATAAAGATTAGAGATCTTAGAATTACAAAGACTAGCCAATGTAAACTAAGTGTCTGCACCCATGTGCAATGGTTGCAATCCCCTAGACCATGTCATAGAGGAATGTCCCTTCCTAAAAAATTCAATAGAAAATGAGTTTGTATTGGTTAATGTACCATATCAAAGATCAAATAATAACCTTTATGCATCCACTTATAATTCAGGATGTATTGAAAAATATGTTCCAAAGCTAATCATCAGCCTATTGATGGTTGAGCTATCTTATAATTATAATTAATTTATTAATAAATAAAATAAATATTTTGATATTTTCATTATAAGGTATACATATTCTAATGAACTCCATTATTGTGATAAAGTTCCTAGGACTATTTAGTTTTAATAAAAAGAGAATTTATTGACTAGTCCTTAAAACTATTTAGGATCAAATGATATGCTGTTAATTAGAACGATAGTGTTTATCGAGCATAGATCGTTGTATGCTATATTGGTTGGTTGTCCTCTTAACCAAGGAGTGTGGAGATACTGATATAGCATATAAATGAGATATAAGGATACATCATCACTGAACGTGACTAACTTCAGAGTGTTCTACTGCCGAGAATTGCTCTGATGGGATATAGTTATAAGTATCCCTTAGACTTGAGATCATCACAGTGGCTTGCAAGCAACTCACTATGCTTTGGTACTAGACTAACTAAATTATTAATTCAATGATGGAAGATTTTTGGGCACAGTCAAGTACTTACAAAGTTAGTGAGTGATAAAGATGGAATTGACTACTCTAAGAGTTGGAGAAGAATGCATCACTATATTTTAATATAATACATGAGATGAATTTGATATTTTGAAATACAATATGGATGACCTAATCAGGATTGATAGTTAAACTCTGAGGTATCTTATGAGCATTATGGTCAAGGAGATGAATTATATGAAAATTATATCCACATGGATTCTAAGGATGTTGTTCTTCACATTTAACCTATCCAACCATCGGATACCATTGCTAGATGGTCACTTTGATTGGTATAAAAATTTATTTCTATACTACTGACTTAGATTTAGACCTATGAGGTCATACACAAAAGAGTTCTTGATATAATCGGATGGTTGATCAATGATTAAGAATCGTTCATAGGTCAAATAATTAATATGATTGATGTTTGACCTAGTGCAAGTATTGCAGGAGGATCGATTAGCAATTTGATTGCTAATTAACTTAATTTGATTAAATTAGAGAATTGAGATTAAGTTAAATTAAATATAATTTAATTATATTTGATTTGGACTTGATTGGATCAAGTCTAATTGGTTTATTGGAAGAGTTAATTGCAAGGAGGAACGAGTCCTAGTTCAATTATGACTTGTATCAACCCAATTTTTAATTTAATTAAAAAATTAAATTAGAGTTAAATTTAATTTAATTTGATTTAATTAGATTATTAGTTGGACTAAGATCTAATCTAATTGAATTAATTAAGTCCTAATTTAATTTGATCCAAGGGTCAAGTTGGACCAAGTCAAATTAAGAGTCCTAGTGAGACTAGGATTCCTATTTCCTTGTGCCATCCTAATTCCCAATGCCCATGCATTTTTGCTTTGGATTTTTTCATGAAAATATTCTCTCCAGGCCTTCCACGCATGCCCCAAGTCCCTCTCTTCTTTCTTACATGGAAAATTTAAGGTTGACCAAGTCAAAGAAGGAGTTTGAGTTGATTTAAATTCTATGAGATAGAATTTTAAGAAACTAAAACTCCTCCCTCTTTATGCCACTCACACTCCTAATTTTTTAGTGATCTTTTCATGGCTTTTAAGAGAAATTTTGTGGGACAAAACCTAGTGGTCCACGAAGAGAAAAAAGGTGGTTGCACCCAAACCAAGAGTTGGGTGCCCCAAGTCTTGCCTAATTTGGATATCTCTTGACTAGGTATTTGACCTAGTCAAGGATTCCTCCATATCTCCATCTATAAAATATTTTTTGACCTAATTTTTTTATGGATTTTAGAGACTTGAGAGGGCTATTTAGGTGTGGAAAAATCTAGGCACAGATACCTTGGGCATTGGAATTTTGTGGAGAGAAAACCCTAAGTGTTGGTGTGAGAACAAAAAAGAAGAAGAGGGTTTGTTGGTGTCTCAGCATCACGAATCATCTTCCTCAACTTTTGAAAGTTGGAGAGTCCAAGGTTGAAGGAAGAAAGATCCAGATCAACCGTCAAAGAAGGATCAGCATAGTACTAGCATACTATGCTGATTTTCGAGCATTAGACTTCAGATCTACGATCGAGGGCTCGTGTGGATAACTCATAGAGGTCGAACGCTTGTATGGCTCAGAGAAACCATCTTAGGCTCAGATCAGCAAGTTTAAAAACTTGAGTTTCAAAGGTAAGGGTGATCTAATCTTCCTATTATATATCTAGTTTAGATCTAGTGTAGATCTATGTTGATATGATCAATAATTTTTTTTTTATATATATTCTATTTTTTAATTTAATATCATGATTAGATCATATAATAGGATCCTAGATCTAGGGTTTTATATTATTTTATTCATGAATTGATGTGATTAATTTATTTTGTTGCTATATTTTTGAAAAAGTTTTGAAATCTAACCCTGAAACCCTAGAACGGTTCCTACAATTGGTATCAAAGCCTAGGTTATTTTATTACATGATTTTATGCATGATTAGATTATAATTTTAGATTATATCTAATTTATAATCTATTGATTAAATCTAAAAATAAAATTTTAGATTACATGCACTGTAAAGTTGTCCTTCTGTAAGATTTACCCCTTATAGTGAAGAGGTTGTCCTAGTGCATGCGGATCTAAAATCCTGATCATAAAATTTTAGATTATATCTAAAATATTTTATGATCTAATTAAAAAAAATTTAATCTAATTTTTATCATCATAAATATATTAGATTTGATATAAAATAATTTATGATTGATTAGAATTATAATAGTTTTAATTTCATGAGCATGTCTAGATTAGATCTAAAATATTTTTTTATGTTTGTTATATATGCATATTGATTATGAATAAAACATGCAACTGGTTAGCAGAACCGTATTGTAAAAATCTTTTACAAATATGAAAATTATTTTTGAAATGCCGAACCCCAATCCTTAGTCCAAACATAATTAAGAATTAAGGATTGATTTATTAGGATCTAGAATTATGAATTGAAGATTTTAAGACACAAATCATAACATATTGGGTTAATGAGTTAGTGGGAATTAGGTCTATTAATTAGGTTAGACCTAAGTTAGATTAAAGAATAGACTTAATTAGAGAATTGACTGAATCTAATCAATAGTTATCTTAGATTAGATCAAGGATTCTATAGATCAATTATAATAGTTGTAGTTAGTCAAGTTCATGTCTTTAACGAGAACCAAGATGAACTTGATTTCTGGTTATGCGGTCAAACCCAAAATTACTAGATCAAATTGAAATTAATGAATTGGATGGTGTCTAAGGTAAGTTTAGCAGTCTGATCAGTGATTTTTAATTGGAAGCTACTCGCACTGATTCAGTTTTTGATGAATTAATGGCATATCCCTTCCATTGATCTCACTTACCTAACCATCCTGATGAATTAGATTTTGATTAGATCATTTGATGATTTAGGCTCACCCATGTTAATTAGATAAATCAATGTGACTAATTTAGGTGCTCCTAATGCTGGTTTGAATTAGGTTCCTTTTTTATCTGACTTGGTGAAGTTAGTGAGAGGATCGAAATTGGCTGGCTCATTCTCTCTATTTTTAAATCAAATCAATTAAATTCTTTAAAATTATTAGGTCCCTAAAAATAAAATAGTTATGATGATAACTAGATCATAGCCTTCCATTAAGTGGATGATAATAGATCCATTAGTTTGATAATCATTGGAGGCCCAAAGGTCGGATGCTTATCATCTAATAAAATTATTATTCATAATATAATTTTTTGGCTACATCTATTTAAATGGTGGTTAGGTTGACCAACCATAGTTGGGCTTAATTATTCATTAGTTAGATGGATCGAGTATGGTCATGTTAATGGTTGGACCTAATCGGGACTTTCAATGGAGGCCCTAGTCTACTAAACAGATACCAGGGGCATAGTTAAATTACTAGAAAGTATTTAAAGAAATAATTGGTTATGAACCTACCCTTACATGTACATGGGTTAACCAACCATAGTTGGGCTTATGTGTAGTTTATGTGGATTCTAGTATCCACTAAGAAATTAAGATAATTCCTCAAATTGGAGGTAGAGACCATCAATTCGAATAAAATAGTGGAAGAACCTTTTGATTAAAGTTCAAACCTTATGGATTAATAAATCATTTACTAATTAGGCTTTTGGTTCTTCTTTATGCAGTTAAATCCAAATCATAGTTGCTCTAATCACTGTTAGATAGTGATAAACTTATGGAATCCAATTTCAATAACAAGTATCAGATGTTTAATGTTGTTCAACAGCACGAAGTGGTTCGTGCTGGGGCCTCTGTGCCCAGTTTAAACAAAAGGTCCAAGATTAACCTAGATTAGGCAGAGTGCTTATATTGTAGGAAATAGGGGCATTAAAAGAGGAACTATCCTCAGTATCTTGCTTTCCATGATCCCAACAGATTGAATAAGAGAAAAGAGCAAGAAGTTGCTAATCAAGAATGTTATATGATAACACCTTGTAATTTCTCTATTTATGATACTACTACCTGGGTATTGAATTATAGAAGTTCGATCCATATTTGCAATACATTACAAAAACTTTAAATTAATAAAAAATTTAAAAATAATGAGCGATTCTTAAATGTTGGAGATGGAATATCTGTTCTAGTTCTAGTTATGAGAATAGTTCAACTTATTTTCAATACTAATATTATTTCTTTAAATGAATGTCATTATTGTCCTTTTCTAATGAATATAATCTCTATTGGCCTTTTGGACAAAGATGGTTATCATTTATTAGTAAAGAAAGATTATTGTGATATCATTATGAATGATGTTACGATAATGCAAGGACAATAAAAAAATCGTATTTATATTTTATCACAGTCTTTGAGTGTAATGTACACTTCTAGAAAATATCCTAGATTAGATAATATCACTAATATCTACCTATGGCACTGTAGGCTAGGTCATATTAACAAGAACAATATAAACAGGTTGACTTAAGAGGAAATCTTCGAAGTCAATGATTATGAATCACTTTCAATCTGTGAGTCCTATCTTCTTAGAAAAATGATCAAGTCACCTTTTGCTAGAAAAGGTGAAAGAGCCACTGAGCTCTTAGATATAGTACATACTAATGTATGTGGATCTATGAGTACAAGTGCTAGAGGTGGATATTTCTACTTCATCACTTTTGTAGATGATTTATCTAGGTACGGATATATCTATCTAATGAAACATAAGTCAGATTCATTTGAAATATTCAAATGATTCTGAAGTGAAGTAGAAAAATAAACTGAGAAGAGTATTAAAATTCTTCAATCAGATCGAGGAGGTAAATATCTATCTAGTGAGTTCTTGACATAACTAGGAGAGAATAGAATTCTCTCACAATGGACACCTCCAAGGATACCACAGCATAATGGTGTATCGAAAATGAGGAATCGTATCTTGTTAGACATGGTTCAATCCATGATGTGTTTTGCTAGTCTACCTATTTCATTTTAGGATTATACTCTTGAGACTGCATGTTATATATTAAACAATATATCGAGTAAATCTATCACAAAGACTCCATTTCAGATATGGACTGGGCATAGGCCTATACTTTCTCACCTACGGGTTTGGGGTTGTCCTATGTTAAACGTTTACATATAGATAAACTTGGACCTCGGTCTGATAAGTGTGTGTTTATAGGATATTCTAAGAAAACTAAATATTACTATTTCTACCATACTGAAGAATAAAAAGTGTTCATCAACCCTAAGGCAATCTTTTTAGAAAAGAAGTTTCTTAGTGAAGAAACTATTGCCTCTAAGATTGAACTTGAAGAAGTTCAATGGTAGAAAAATGGATACCAGTAGCTAAACTAGAAACAGATTTGATTAGATCAAACTCGGAGCCTAGTGTACGTGCACCATTATGGTGATCTGGTAGAGTACCATATCAGTTGAATAGATACTATAATTTTTTAGTTCAGGATAGTAATTCCATCATACTTGATGAGAATAATGAAGATCCAATCACCTATATGGATGCGATGTAGAGATTTGATTCCAAAAGAGGGCTTGAGGCCATGAAATCTGAAATGGAGTCCATGAAGCTTAACGATGTGTGGACATTGGTTGACCCATCCAAAGGGGTTAAACCCATTGGGTGTAAATAAATCTTCAAAAGAAAAAGGGGTGTAGATGAAAAGTGTTGGTGCAAAATCTGGTTGTCGCTGGAGAAATGCTAGAGTCGAAGAAGATGAGGTCACCGTCGGTGACCTACAAAATAAGTCTCGTCCAAAGCTGGGGGTAGCGGCTCCAGTAAGACCCTCCGATGATCAAGTTAGCTCTTTCGGCCAACAAGAATGGAGTGCTTAGTCAAAAAAATTGCAGAGTCTTGGAAAGAAGAAAACGTATCTAGCGGATCTCTTTTATAGCCTCAGAGCCTATAACAAACTGATAGCAACAGTCGTAAATATCTAGTAGTGGACTGCTCGGGACCACATGGAGTTTATTACGGAGGATAGTGTCTGTTGTCATGATGTGCCAATCTATTAAAAATTTAATAGTCAAAGTTCGGAGGAGTAGACGTCAGCTGGTATGAACTTTGAGCTATATCAGTTCCAGAGAAGTTCGAACTCTTCTAAGGTAGTCTGTGTGTGGGTTGGTTCATGCTGTGTATGGGATCGAATTCGTGTAGGTAAGGAGATCTTTCTGGGTGACTATCGAAAGTTCGACCAAAAGGGGTTCAGAAGTTCTGCAATCGAAGAAACCTTAAAGGAAGTCTATCAGAGATGTCTAAAAGTGTATTTGCTGGGGGAATTCGAAAGTAGGTCTGTTGGAGGAATCTATATGCAGATCTATTGGAGGAGAGATCCGAGGGAGAATTTGTCTGATGGAAGAATCCAACTGCTGGAGAGGTTTGAAAGGAGCTTGGCTGCTGGAGGAGTCTGGAAGGAGCTCGGCTACTGGAGAGGTCCGAAAGGAGTTCTGCTGTTGGAGAGGTCCGAAAGAAGCTCGACTACAGGAGGAGTTTGAAAGAAGTTTGGCTGTTGCAGAAGTCTCAAGAGGAAGAATTCACGATCGAAGCTCTTCTGTAATTATCAGTTACATTAGACTAAATATCAAACTGGACTTCAGTAGGAGTGGAGTTTATCCCCAACAATAAGGTAGAGACTTATAAAGCTCATCTAGTTGCCAAGGAATATCATCAACATTATGATATTGACTATGATGAGATGTTCTCTACTATGGCAATACTCAAATCCATTTGGATAATGCTTGCAATAGCTGCCCATTTGGATTATGAGATCCGGCAGATGGATATGAAGATAGCTTTTTTAAATGGAGAGCTAACCTAAGAGGTATATAATACAACCTGAAGGGTTCACATCCATAGATGAGTTCAAGGTGTGCAAGCTTTAGAGATCCATTTATAGATTGAAGCAAGCATCTTGGAGTTGGAATATGCATTTTGATAAAGTGATCAAAACATATGGCTTCGTTAAGAATGGAGAAAAGTCTTACATTTACAAGTGGACAAATGGTTCGGTAGTGGTATTCCTTGTTTTGTTCATGGATGACATTCTCTTAATTTGGAATGACATCTCCGCACTATAAGGAATAAAAGTTTGGTTGTCATCTCAGTTCTCCATGAAGGACTTGGGTAAAGCATCCTATATCCTAGGGATGAAGATCTATAGGGATAGATCTAAGAAGATGCTTAGATTATCCTAATCCATGTACATAGAAACTATGCTAAAGAGGTTCAGCATGGAGAATTTCAAAAAGGGTATCTTTCGATAGGCCATAAAATTTTTGTCTCTAAAAAGGATTATCTGACAATACTTGAAGAGAGAGAGCATATGAATAGAGTTATATATGCTTCGATAGTGGGATCTATCATATACGCCATGATATGTACGAGACTAGATGTGGCATACTCACTAGGAGTAGTGAGTAGATACCAATCTGATCTAGGAGAACACCACTGAAAAGTTGTAAAAATCATCCTTAAGTATTTGAGAAATACTAAGGACCAATGGTTGATTTATGGTGAGTCGAATTTGAAACTTATGGGGTTTACTAACTCCAGCTTTCAATCTAACCATGATGATAGTAGAAGCATGTCGGGTTATGTCTTTATCCTAAATGGTAGAGCCATCTGCTAGAAGGATTCCAAGTAGCACACTATGGCAGACTCTATTTGTGAAGCAGAGTACATTACAGTATTAGATACTACAAAAAAAGCTATGTGGCTGAGAAAGTTCACCACCAAGCTTAGAGTAGCACCATTTCTTGATGGTCTGGTCCTACTCTATTGTGACAGTACTGGAGTCATTGCTTAGACGAAGGAATCAAAGGCATACCAGCAGATGAAGCATATACTGCACCGCTACAAGCTGGTCCAAAAAATCATGGATAGAGGTGACATCGACCTTTAGAAGATCGATGGAAAAAAGAACCTAGCTGACCCCTTTACTAAAGTCCTAGCGATAAAGGAGTTCGACAAATACAAGTCAAAGATAGGTATCATATACTATGCCGAGTGGCTTTAAGATAAGTGGAATTTGTTAGGAAATATGTCCCAAAGCCAATCATCAATCTATTAACGATTTAGCTACCTTATAATTATCATTAATTTATTAATAAATAAAATAATTTTTTTGGTATTTTCATCATAAGATATACATCTTCTAATAAACTTCATTGTTGTGATGAAGTCCTTAGGACTATTTAGTTTCGATAAAGTAAGAATTTATTGATTAGTCCTTAAAACTGTTCACGATCAAATGATACGCTGTTAATTAGAACCATAGTATTTATCGAGCATAGGTCATTGTAAGCCATATAGGTTGGTTGTCTCCTTAACCAAGGAGTGTGGAGATATTAGTATAGCATACAAATGAGATGTAAGGATACATCATCACTGAATGTGACAACTTCAAAGCATTCTGCTATCAAGAATTTCTCTAATGGGATATAGGTATAAGTATCACTTAGACCTGAGATCATAATAGTGGCTTGCAAGCAACTCATTGTACTTTGGTATCAAACTAATTAAATTTTTAATTCAATGATGGAAGATTTCTGGGTACAGTCAAGTAATTGCAAAGTTGGTGAGTGATCAAGATGGAATTGACCACTCCAAGAGTTGGAAAAGAATGCATCATTGTATTTCAATATAGCAAAAACCTTGGCTAGGATACTCCATGAGATGGATTTGATATTTTAAAATACAATATGGATGACCTAATCGGGGTTGACAGTTAAACTCTAAGGTATCCTACAAATATTTTGGTCAAGGAGATGAATTATATAAAAACTATATCCACATGGATTCTAAGGATGTTTTTCTACACATTCGACCTATGCGAAAGTCAGGTATTATTACTAGATGGTCACTTTGATTGGTACAGAAATTTATTTCTATGCTATTGGCTTAGGTTCGAACCTATGGGGTCACACATATAAGAGTTCTTAATTTGTTTGGATGGTTGATCGATGATTAAGAATCGTTCATAGGTCAAACAATCAATACGATAGATGTTTGACCTAGTACAAGTATTGTAGGAGGATCGATTAGCAATTTAATTATTAATTAGCTTAATTTGGTTAAGCCAGAGGTCTGAGATTAAAACTAATTAAATATAATTTAATTAGATTTAGTTTGGGCTTGATTGGATTAAGTCTAATTAGTTTATTGAAAGAGCTAATTGCAAGGAGGAACGAGTCCTAGTTCAATTAGGATTTGTATTAATCCTATTGGGGATAAACCCCACTCCCACCGAAGTTCAGTTTGATGCTTAGCCTAATATAACTGGTAATCATAGAAGATCTTCGATCGAGAATTCTTGCTCCATCAGCCTAACTCCTTTTGGACTCCTCCAGTGGTCGAACTCCTTTCGGACTATTCTAGTTGTCGAACTCCTTCTAGACTCCTCCAACAGTCGAACTCCTTCCTGACTCTTCCAGTGGTCGAACTTCTTTCGGACTCCTCCAACGGCTGAACTCCTTCCAGACCCCTCCATTAGCCGAGCTTCTTTCAGACTCCTCCAATAGCCGAACTCCTTCTGGATCCCTCCAGCAGTCGAACTCCTTTCGGACTCCTCTGGCAGTCGAACTTCTTTCAGACTCCTCCAATGGTCAAACTCCCTTCAGACTCCTCCAGCAATCGAACTCCTTTCGGACTCCTCCAGCAGCCAAACTTCTTCCAAACTCCTCCAGCGGTCGAACTTCCCATAGTCATCTAGGAAGATCTCCATATGAGTCCGATCTCATACACGGCATGAACCAACCCACACTCAGACTACCTTAGAGAAGTCTGAACTCCTCTAGAATTGATACAACTCAAAGGTCATCACCAATCAATGCCCATCCCTTTGAACTTTGACTATCAAATCTCAAACGGACAGGCACCTCACAACAACAAACACTATCTTTCGTAACAAACTCCATGTGGCCTCGAGCAGCCCACTACCCAATAGTTACGACTGTCACTATCAGTTTATTATAGGCTCCATCTATAAAAGAGACCCTCTAGATAGGTTTTCTCAAGGCTCTCTTCTTCCTTCCAAAAACTCTACAACTTTCTTGATTGAGCACTCCATTTCTGTTGGCTGAAAAAGCTAACTTAACCATCAAAGGATCTTGCCAGAGCCACTAGTTCAGGCTCTGGATGAGACTTATTTTGCAGATCACCGACAGTGACCTCGTCTTCTCCAACTCCAGCCCTTCTCCAACGGCAATCAGATTTCACACCAATAGAATTGGTGCTAGAAGGAGGGCACTATATTCCTGAGGATCCCTTATTCTTAAAGGAGTGCTCGACAGCGATCTCTCTTTCTCTCTAGGATACTTTTAGAAAAAAATGCCTCCTAGGAAAGCTTCGATCCAACAGTCAATGGCCTCTACAACTAGATCCCGTCCAGATCTATCCGCTCTTGCTTCAGCTCTGGCAACTCAAGCTCCACTTGTAGCCATGGTGGATGTGGAGCAGTTCAACCTAGTGGTCCAGTAGGTTCGTGGGCTCGCAGAGGTGGTGCAGGCCATGCATCGGCAGGCTCCAACACCAATTCGATCAGAGCAGGCTTCTCTACAGCCCCATGATTTGGTTTGAGGATGGCCGACTTGGGCTAGCCGGCTAGTAACCTCCGAAAAGAGGAAGCAAAGGGAGGAGAGCCCTTGCTCTGACCATGACTCAACCCCAGGGGGAGTTTTACCCATGTTCCACTAGAAAACCCTAGAGATCAACGATCGTGAAGATCTCTTAGATCAAAGGCTCCAGAAAATGAGCCAACGAATCAAAGAACTCTATCATGCTCTCTCCTCACACGGTAACGATATTTGCACTAATCCTTCTTTTTCTTAAAGGATTATGCAGGAATCAATTCCGCCAAACTTCAAGCTCCTACAGTTTGAGAGTTACAATGGGACCACCGATCCGATCGACCATCTGAAGATCTTTCAAATAATGATGCTGCTCCACGGCACGTCAGATGCCATTTTATACCGGACCTTTCCATTCATCCTTAAGGAAGCCACCAAAAATTGGTACTCGATACTTAAGCTAGGTACCATCTTTTTCTTCGATCAAATGAAACATTAATTTGTGACTCACTTTGTTAGTAGCCGACGTTCCCATCGAGGTTCGAATTTTCTGATGAACATTAAGTAGAAGGAGGAAGAATCTATCTAGACTTATGTCATCCAGTTTAATATTGCTGCATTGGAGGTTTAGAATCTAGACCAATCTGTTGCAATGGCCACACTCAAAGATGGCCTTCAAAAAAATGATTTGTTGTTCTCCCTGAAGAAGAAGTATCCCAGAAACTTTATCGATATGCTAACCTGGGCTGAAGGTTATGCCCGAGCTGAAGAGGCCTTTAAGGCCAGGGATAATGAAGCCACCTAGGAGCGACAAGCAGGTGAACCAAATGTGCCCACAACTGGAGAGAAATTGAGCAGAGCTCAGCCATGCTCCTGGACTCCTCCAGAGCGTAAGTGGGCCCGAACCCCTACCCGGGCCCAAAGGCGAAGAAGGCTAGATAGAAGGGTGGGACGGAGCTCTTTCTTTAGAAAATTTTATAACTACGCCTCTCTCAATGCTCCAAAAATTCAAGTACTGATAGAGATCAGGGAGCAACTATCGAGATTGAAAAGGATGCGCACTCATCCCGACAAACGTAATCCTAGCAAGTTCTACCTCTACCATCATGATCATAGTCACGATATAGAAGAGTACATCCAGCTTCAAGATGAGATCGAGGAGCTCATCAGGCACAGTAGGCTTGGTCGATTCTTGCGACGTCGGTCGGAAGGATGAGAGGATCGATCAAGAGCACCCCTACTGCTAGAACCATCGAGGGGCGAGGAGCAGCGAGAATATCGATCCCTGATCGACATCATTAACACCATCTCTGGGGGACTTCGGTGAGGGAAGGCTAGTAGGTCAACCGAGCCTGGGAAGAGGTGAAGAACTAAAGAGCCCATTGCTTTCACCAACGAGGATGCTAAAGGAGTCTAGTTCCCATACAATGACGTGGTTGTAATCTCTTTGAATATTGCTGATTATGATGTATGCCGTATTTTGATAGATAATGAAAGTTTCGCTGACATTCTGTACTATGATGCTTTCTTTAAAATGTCCATATCCGATAATCATCTGGGACCCATGAACTCTCCATCGGTCGACTTCACTAACGATGTTGTGCCAGTGGAGGGAATGATAACTCTAGCCATGACTGCAGGACAATATCCAAAGCAGGCCAAGGTGTGGGTCGACTTTTTGGTGGTAAAAGCCTCCTCCACTTATAATACAATCCTCGGTCAATCTGATATAAATGCACTATGAGCCATAGTGTCGACCTATTACCTGAAAATAAAATTTCCAACAAGCAATGGAATAGGTGAAATCAAAGGTGATCAAGCATTAGCCTGGCACTGCTACTCCATCGCCTTACAAAATGGCACTTGACTTGACCCCTACCAAGTTGATGGGCTTGATGTCCGTGATGACCTTGCCGAAGAATGGAACAAGCCTATAGAAGATCTTATGACCGTCCCCATGAATGACGGAAATGCGGAGCATACGGTGTAGATTGGCTCCAATCTAGAAGATGAAGTTCGGGAGCAGCTCATCACCTTTTTATGTAGGAATACCGACATCTTCACTTAGGTTCCGATGGATATGCTTGGGATTGATGCTGAGGTTATGGAATATCAACTGGCCATTGATCCCAAGCATCGACCAGTGAAAGAAAGAGTTCGGGGCCATGCACCAAAAAGGTAGAAGGCAATAGCAGAAGAAGTCAACAAGCTTCTCAATGTCGGATTTATTTAAGAAATTAGCTATCCAACTTGGGTCTCTAACGTGGTCCTGGTCAAGAAGACCAACAGTAAGTGGAGGATGTGTGTAGACTTTAAAAGACTGAATAAAGCCTGCCCAAAAGATAGCTATCCTCTACCCAAGATTAATCAACTGGTAGATGCAACCTCGAGCCACGAGCTCCTCACCTTCAAGGATGCCTTTTTCGACTATAACCAAATATGGATGACGTCGAAGGACAAGAAGAAAACTGCTTTTATTATTGACTGTAGTCTTTACTGTTATAGGATTATACCTTTTGGACTCAAGAATGTAGGGGCAACATACCAATACCTGACCAACAAGATCTTCAAGAAGCAGATCAACCGCAATATGGAGGTGTATGTGGATGACATGCTCATCAAAAGCTGAGCTTCAATAAACCATATCACCAACCTCGAAGAGACCTTTAGTACACTCAAGAAGTACAAAATGAAGCTAAACCCAACCAAGTGCACCTTTGGTGTGATCTCGGCAAAGTTTCTAGAGTTTATGGTGTCAAGACATGGGATCGAAGCAAATCCAGAGAAAATTCAAGCTATTCAGGAGATGACTACTCCAAAAATAATCAAAGAAGTTCAGTGCTTGATTGGAAAAGTGGCATCCCTAAATCACTTCATCTCGAGATCGGTCGAGCGATGCATGCCCTTCTTCCAAGTTCTCAAGCAACCAAAGAACTTCTGTTGGACGACGGAGTGCCAACGGACATTTGAGAAGCTCAAAAATTATCTTGGCTCATCCCCACTGCTGGTTAAGCCTAAACCCAGAGAAGAATTATTCTTGTACTTAGCAGCCTCCTCGACGGCCTTCGTAGAAGTCCTGATCAAGGAGGAAGCAAAGATGCAGCGATCAGTCTACTACATAAGTCAGGTCCTGAGGGATGCAGAGATCAGGTACTCTAAGTTAGAAAAATTGACTTACTCTCTTCTAATCACTGTCAGGAGACTCTGACTTTACTTTTAGGGACACACCATAATGGTCCTCATGGATCAACCAATAAAATAGTCCTTCATCGAATGGATGCTTCCGAAAGAATCACGAAATGGACAATCGAGCTCATGGAGTTTGACATCAATTATCGACCCAACCATTGATCAAAGCTCAGATATTAGTAAATTTTATAAAAGAATGTACCATTCTAAATAAAGCTGAGCTTGAACAAAATGAGACCGGCATCCCATGGTTGCAATCGAGCCTCCTCGAAGAGAGTGCCGACCTTCTTGAAGATTTTTAGGCCCTGTACGTGGATGCTTCATCCAACTCCACTGGAGCAGGCGTGGGATTAGTCTTAGTCAACCCCGAGGGAGTTGTCACCAAATATGCACTATGCTTCAAATTTTTTGCAACTAATAATGGGGCCGAATATAAAGCACTGATCGTCGGATTAAAAATAGCAAAAGAGTTAAAAGTAGATCGACTTCAAGTCTATAGTGATTCTCAATTAGTGGTCAGCCAAGTTAGTGACAACTATGAAGCACGAGAGGAAAGTATGATGAAATACCTTGAGAAGGTAAAGGATTTGACTCCGACCTTTGACAGTTTTGGCATTCAACAGATTTCGAGAGTAGAAAATACAAGAGCCGACCTTCTCTCTAAATTGGCCACTTTAGCCCCAGCTGAACTATCCAAAGAAGTATTTTTTGAAACTGTAAAATATCCAAGCTCAAAGAAATCATAGCTTGTTATGCAGACGAAGCTCAAGTCGAGCTGGATTGACCCATTAGTTGTCTATCTCAAAGAGAAAGTTCTTCCTCATGATCTAAAAGAAGCTCAAAAACTCATGAATCAAGCCTCTCGGTATGTTTTGTATGAGGGCAAGTTGTATAAAAGATCATATTCGCTACCGCTGTTGTGATGTCTCCAACCTTCAGAGGTCGACTTTGCATTATCAAAAGTGCACGATGAAATTTATGGAAGTCATGTAGGAGCCAGATCCCTATCATAAAGACTACTTCGGCAAGGGTACTATTGGCCGACCTTGTATCATGATTCTATGGAGTATATCAAGAAATATGACCGCGGTCAGAGAAATGTAAATATACAAAGACAGCCGACCTCCGAGCGTACTCCACTAAGCACACCTTGGCCATTTACGTAGTGGGGAATGGATATACTTGGCCCTTTCCTAATGGCATCCGGACAACAGAAGTTCCTCCTGATTGCGATCGACTATTTCACTAAATGGATCGAAGCCAAACTACTAGCAAAAATTACTGAGGCCAAGGTATAGGACTTCATCTAAAAGTCAATCATCTACCGATTTGGTCTGCCCCAAACTCTCGTAACAAATAATGGACAACAATTTGCTGGGATGAGGTTCGCTGAGTTTTGTGAAGATCTAAACATCTTCCATCGCTTCACGTCGGTATCTCACCCATAGGCAAATAGGAAAGCTGAAGTGACCAATCAGATCCTGTTGTAAGGCATCAAGATAAGACTCGAAAGAGCAAGAGGGGCCTGGGCGGATGAACTCTATCATGTTTTGTGGGCATACCGCACTACCCAAAGGCTACCAACTGGAGAAACACCATTCGTCTTAGCTTTTAGAATAGAAGCAGTAATCCTGATCGAACTTAAACTTCCATCAATGCGGGTAGTGACTTTCAACGAGCAGCATAACCCATAGGACCCCAGAGCCAACCTCGATCTACTAAAAGAAAAAAGAGAGGAAGCCCAAGTTCGGATGATAGCTTATAGATGAAGGATGGTTCGATACTATAACTCTAGAGTCAAAGGTAAAATGTTCAGAGTGGGGGACTTAGTGCTTCGATGAGCCACCATCTCTCAGTCTCAGAGCTAGAAGAAGCTTGCCCCAAATTGGGAAGGACCCTATGAGGTTATGGAGGTCGTCCGACTCGGGATGTACTACTTGAAGGAACTCGAGGGGGAGACCTACCTCGACCATGGAATTTGGAAAATCTGCAAATGTATTACCAATGATTTGATTATAATGAAATCCCCCTACTTCAACATCCTAATCTTTATTGTATATCAATGATAAAGTGGGACTACCCCCCGAACTTGATCTCATGATAAATACAGCCTATTAGGAATAGGAGAATCTCATCCTAACGTAAGCAAAGTCGAAGATCTCGTTCATTTTAGACGAAATGAGAGGAGAGGCTCTGACAACGGTTCTAATGTACCCCTATAGCCCATTAGGAATAGGAGAAGAACCTTGTCCTAACATGAGCAAAGTTGAAGGCCTCGTTCATTTTAGACAAGATGAGGGGAGAGGCCCTGACAATGGTCCTAATGTCCCCTATAGCTTGTAGGAATAGGAGGAGAACCTCATCCTAACGTGAGCAAAGTTGAAGGCCTTTGTTCATTTTAGATGAGATGAGGAAAGAGGCCCTGACAATGGCCCTTAATGTGCCCTTACAGTCCATTAGGAACAGAAGGAGAACCTCATCCTAACGTGAGCAAAGTCGAAGGCCTCGTTCATTTTAGACGAGATGGGAGAGGCCCTGACAATGGCCCTAATGAGCTCCTACAGTCCATTAAGAATAGGAGGAGAACCTCATCCTAACATGAGCAAAGTTGAAGACCTCATCCATTTAAGACAGGATGGGGGGAGAGGCCCTATCAACGGTCCAAATGCGCCCCCACAAACCATGTTAGGAATAGGAGGAGAATCTCATTCTAATGTGAGCAAAGTCAACGACCTCATCTATATAAGATAGGATGGAGGGAGAGACCCTACCGACGACCCTAACACATGTTAAGAATAGAAGAAAAATCTCGTCCTAACGTGAGCAAAGTCAAAATCTCATAGACCAAAGACGTGGAGAAGAAAGAAGCTTGGTGGAAAATCCTTACACGTATTTTTCCACGATGACCTGACTACGTCAAATGCAAAGGACAGAACCTTATCTTGGTTTGCAAGAGAGATCCTAGTTCGATGTCTACACCAAGCCCGACGTCCACAACGAGCTCGAATATTTCATAAGAAAACAACAGAAAGAAAAATGAGGTAAAAAAGGTAAGACCACAAATAGGCCTCAGGTTCACACAAAACAAAAATAGCAAAAAATATATTATTTCATTATAAAAATGAGTTCATTACAACCAAAGCATAGGTCGACAAGGCCAATTACACTAAAAAAAAGAGGAAAAAGAGGTCGAAGCTCTAAGATGAACCGAATTCTTCAGACTTCGAGCTGCCGGCTCCAACCATCACCAAGGCCTACTTTAGCCTAAGGATCTCCTCCTCAAGCTCCTTCTTCTGGAAGAGACCATCTACATACATTCTATTGGCGAGCTAAAACTTATCCTCAAGCTCTCACCACTATCTCCTTAAAACTTTAGACTTGGCCTCTGCGTCCTCGACAGCCCGATGTTCATAGGTGATAAGAGTGCGATGTTGTCATTAAGACACCGTGTTTATTAATTTAATCTAACTTCTTAAAATAATTAAAAATACGTAGATAGCAGTGAGTCGAATCAAATTCATAAGGAAGGTAGTGCTTTTAGATTTAAAATCTTTGATTTTTGAAAAGAAAAAGAAAAGAAAAAAGTTTTGAGATTAAAAGTGAAGTCAAAAAATAAAAAGTAAAAGTTAAAAAGTGCAAAAATGTAAACTTGATACTAAGATCTACTAACTAGATCTTAGCATCTACTTGCAATAAAATAAAGAGCAATAATTAAAGTGTAGAAATTAAATTGCAATAAAAATAAAGAGCTGAAATCAAAGTACAAAAAATAAAATTAACATTAAATAAAATTTTAGAATTTAAATACATAAAATTTAAAAAGAAAAAAATAAAATAAAATAGCTTGATCTCTGATCTTGGATCGACAATGGCAGAAAGATGGTGTAGAAGCCTAGCTCTTCTTCTCGGATCTGTTGCTCTGAAGCAGCCATTAACCCAAAGTCTGGCTTCACCTTGTACCAAAGCTTCATCTTAATCGAAGATTCTAAATTTTGGAGGCTTGGGATCTTATTTATAGGTGTTGGAAGGCTGGAGAGTTTTTCTATAGACAATGTGGAACTAAAGACATTTTAATCATCAAAATAGGAAGAAATTTGAGTAAAATTTGGAATAAAAAGAGTCCTGGACAAATTCTGTTGCTTTGGATGAAATCTGACCATCAGATATGGATCAAATGGTCCAAAAAATGCCAAAATCGGATGTGTATCAGTCCAAATCAGGTTGGATTAAATTCTGATCATTGATCGTGCATTGATGGAGAAAATCTGACTGCTAATCGTGCATTTGGAGTCCTGATCACCGTCGGGAGCTCTCTCCATCATCGAATCATCCCCTGGGTCGAGCACTGCCGTTGGATGGCGATCCGCATGAAGCTAATTTCGAATCAAATTTGGTTTTAAACTTCCATCGTTCGATCTTGACCGCAAGCTACTACAGCCATCCGATTGCGCAATTATTGTTTCCATGGACCGCGTGGACCGACTGCACCGTACACCACAACGAATCAGTGCCTCCTGTCATCAAGTGAAAAGTCCAAAATGCCCTGTGAGCCATGATAGATTTTCTATAAATTCTTTAAGGGTCTAGGTCCACCACATGTCATTTCGTGATTCATTGGTTTCTACTGAGCTAGCGGTCCATGCCTGGATCATGGACCAACTGATGGCTTTCACGACGGAGTCAGCTTGCGTCGCTAGCTTGGCACACTGACTTCATCGACTTGGCTCGATATGTTTTGACGCGCTGGCTGATATGGCACAATGGCTTGAGTCGACTGAGCCATATGTTATTTTTTATTTAATTTTTATTTATTTTATTTCTTTAAAAATTCATATCTTCTTCATTTTAGCTTCATTTTGTGCAAAACTTATTTCATTGTGATAAAAAAAATAAGCTCTTTCTATTGATTATAAAATTTTGTTTTTAAATTTTTATTATTTTTTAATTAATTTTTAAATTAATAAAAATATGAATATCTCAAAAATAGATATAAATTGATCATTAATTCTTAAAAATTAATATAAATTAATTGATAAATTAATATTTTTATTGGTAAATTTATGGTACTTATCATAAAATACTTGATAAGAATGCGATGTTATCGTTAAGACACATGTTTATCAGTTCAATCTGACTTCTTAAAATAATTAAGAATATGTAAATAGCAGTGAGTCAGATCGAATCCATGGAAAAGATAGTATTTTTAGATTTATGATAAGTGATAAAAATATACCAATAAAAGTATTAAATTATAAAATAAATTAATTTTTTTAAAAAAAATTGATACTTTTGTTAATCTTATGTAGGAAAGAAGGCCACCAATATGAAGATCTTATTTTTCTGGTTCAGATGAAATAAATTTTTGGCAAAACGAAATTCAAACAAGCCCAAAATTAAATTTCAAAAAAGAAAAAGAAAAAAAAGTCGGTTTGGTTCAAACTGGTTCAAAAAAATTGGCTCAACAGACCGTCCGATCTAACCACACCCAACAGACCGACCCGTTGATGCAACGCTGACGTCAGCATTTTTCGCAACGCAAGGTGGACCGTTTGTAGGGCATTTTGGGGATTTCACATGGAGAAGCGCACTCTGATTGGCTGAAGAATGCGGCGGTCCATGCAACACCGAGCTCGCGCATGGTCTACAGAGGGCAATTTGGAAATTTTGTCTGATCCAACGGGCATCTTTCACTAGGATTTGATCGGACGGCCGAAACATGCATGCACTAATGAATGGCATCCATGCAGCTCCAGATCGAGATCCAATGGACTGAGATTCATCCCAACTTTAAAACTAAAGATCAGAAGGCTTCTCTGTGCATGATCTGACGGCCCAGATTTAATCTTCAAGGCTGATCCGATGGTCCAAATGAATTCTAACTTGATTTAGGATTTTAAGATGATTTTTGAGTGATTTTTGGATCGTTTGATCGACATCCAATGGTTAGAATTGATCCTAGGACTCTTTTTGAGTTATTTTGAGAGTTTTAAACCTAATTTTCAATAGATTTTCGATGGGGAAAATCACTCCAGATTATTTAAAAAAAGGGCTACCTGCTGTTGCCAAAAAAAAAAATAGAGATAGAAAGAAGAAAAAAAAAGAGAAAAAAAGAAAAAGAAGAGAAAGAGAAGAGAGAGGTAGAAAGAGAAGAGAGATTTTTGAGAGAAAGAAAAGAAAGAACTTTTAATTTTTTTCTTTTCTTTCTTCCGACAATCAAGACATCGATCAAGGAGCTTCTCTTCTTCTTCACCAAGTTTTCCACACCAAGAGTGATGGACAATCAATTTCAGCAATCAAACAGTCTAATTTCTTTATGCTTTTTATTTTATTTGCTTGTTTTTGAACTTGTTATCATGAACTAAATTTTTTTTTTACTAAGGCTAAGGTGTAGCCACTCTTTTGATGCAATATTCAGTATGATTTATTTTTAATTTTAAATTTTATTCATGAGGAGTATATAAATCTGATCTTAATGCTTTTAGATTACTGGCCATCTTCTAATTGATCTGATGAACATAGATGTTACGGACCAAGTACATCTATGTTATTGCTTCTTGATTATATACCTTGTATTATGAATCAAATTAGAATTCATATGCATGCAGAATTTTAGTGCGCTTTGGACGCAGCGTATTTTAATTAGAGAATTTCACAAAACTTAATGCATTAATATTTATTTAAATTACACCTGGACCAAAGGATAATTAATAAATATTGATAGTTTTGCTATGCCTGGACCAAAGGGTAGTGAATAAATTAGGAGACTCCACCGTCACATGAAATAAAATTAATCTAATAATCTGAATATTGTATTGACTGAGTTGGTGAACCGATTGCCTTAGTAATCCATTGCTCTTAAGTTTAAAACCCTAATAATTACACTCTCTCTATTTTCTTAAAATTTTTAATTATTTCTTTATTTTGTTCTTTAATTTCTTATTCTCATAAATCGGTCTTCTAAATAAAGCATAGGAAAGAGCTTTTCAGTACTTATTTTCCAATCCTCTAGGGATGATACTCTACTCATTCACTTTATTACTTGATCGACTGGTGCACTTGCCATAGCTATAGATTAGCACGCATCAAGTTTTTGACGTCGTTGTCGGAGATTGTGTCTAAAATAATATTAAAATTTTGATCCTAGCTTTACTTTAGAATTTTATTTTTAATTTTTATTCTTACTTTATTTTTAAAATTTTGTTTAGTGCATGACACGTACTGGACATAGTAACTTACTACCTTTAGATCTAGAAATTGAAAGGACCATTAGAAGACTACAACAAGAAAGAAACATGGCAGCTGAAGATCCTAACGACATCAATCTAGGATTGGATATGACGATCGAAGGACAGCATGAAGCTATTCGACCAGTACATCATCCATTAAATGATTACATCACACCATCTATAGCCGATGCAGCTTCGAGCATCAGGAGACCGCCTGTGCGAGCAAACAACTTCGAAATAAAATCGACGATGATCCAGATGATTCAATCAACTGTCCAATTCAGTGGACACATGTGCATGATGATCCGAATGCCCATATTTCTAACTTTCTTGAACTTTGTGATACTTTTAAAATTAATGGGGTGTCGGATGATGCTATTAGATTAAGGTTATTTCCTTTCTCTTTATGGGATAAAGCTAAGAGTTGGCTTCATTCTCTTCCTGCAGGTTCTATCACAACTTGGGATGTCCTAGCCCAAAAATTCTTAGCCAAGTACTTTCCACCTTCCAAGACTGCCAAGATGCGCAATGATATCACTTCTTTCATGCAGATGGACATGGAGACACTATATGAGGCTTGGGAGCATTTCAAGGAATTGCTGAGGAGATGTCCACATCATCAACTACCCGTATGGCTTCAGGTACAAACTTTCTATAATGGTTTATCTCCTACTAATCATTTTATGATTGATGCAGCAGCAGGAGGAACCATTAATCAAAAAATGGAGGAAGAAGCCTTTGATCTGATTGATGAGATGGCATCAAATAGCTATCAGTGGTAGACAGAATGCATGATGCCAAAAAGACTAGCAGCTGTATAGGGAGAAGATTGAAGGGAAATCCTAATTTTCTGGATCAGGTTCATTCAGATCTGATTAAATCAAAAGATATATTTCAAAAAAAAATTTCTTTGATCTAGATCAGATCTAAGATGTTTCAAATCTAATTATTATTATTTTAATAATTAAAATAAAATTAGATAAATTAAATCAAATTTAATTTATCTTAAAGTAGGGTAATCCTATTATCCGTTGATGATCCTGTGTAAGCAGCGGAAGGTTCTGGATCTAGCCATGCAAGTGCCTGGCCTCTATCGATATCCACTTGGACTGGATCTGAAGATCCTCTTCTTCTCTATCACGTCTCCAAAAATTAGATCTGGATCTGATCTAGAGGATCTTCAAAATACCTTTTGAAGATCAGCAGTCGTCCTTTGCAGCAGCGCAGCCTTCTAGCTTTCAGTCGCCTTTCTCTTGTCTAGATTGCACCAACCAAGAATCCAAAACCTCTTTTGGACATGGAGAGGAGAGGGAGAAGGTGCTTTGGCATGGAGGAGGAGAAGAGAAGTAGCCTTGGGGCATGGAAAATTGTGATTTCAATTGCTTTTTGAGTTGGATGCAGGGTCTTATTTATAGACTATCTGTGATCCAACTCCTCTTCTTCCCAACCAATCACAACTCTTTGTGAAATCAAATCTAAATCTGATTGGTGGAAATAGAGTCCTCTGGATTCCTCCTTAGAGGGCACCTAAGACCAGTCAAAGTTGGTTCTTAGGAGAACTCTAATTGAAATCCAAAAAGGAGATGGAGTCCCTATCCAACAGGGACTCCTAGGCGCCTCCAGCTTGGGCACACGCCAAGGGTGGCGTGCGCCCTCCTCCTTGCCAGGTTCTGGCAGGGGGACAAGCCCCACCAGCCCTCCAATAGGTGCATGACACATGGACAGAAGTCAAAGTGTCAATGGTCAATGTTTGACCAGTCAAAGGTCAACTTTTGACCAAAGTCAAAGGACGAGAAATGGCAGGTGACCAAAAATGGTAGGTAATGTCTTATAAAATAAGACAACCTTTTCTAACTTGGACAAGCTCCAGTCAGACAAAGTGAAGGCCTCTGAATGAGCACAAACTCCTTTGGCTCAGTCAGGACAACTATTTATGATAGTAAAAGAAGAACGTTAGGTTCAATCGAGTGCTAGCACGATTTTCTTGAACCTAATTGAATCTCATTCAGATCAATTGAACTGGATCAGTTCAATTGATGATCACCAGATTCAAACCCTTGTTTGTGTGATCCCAGTTAGGTTTCAGTTCTGTATGGTAATGGGATATGTCATGATCTCTATCATCGACATCATCGAAACTCCTTTCGATGGATCAGAACTCTTCTGATTCGAACAGCTAGAATGATCGATCATCTAAATCATTCTAATTGCTCCCAAAATCCACCAGTGACACCTAGCAGTATATGGTGGCAACCCATCAGAGCTGAATGCGAACCTCTTGGTGCAGCTACCTGTATGTGATTAAGTTCCTTCTATCTTGAGCTCCGATCAGATTAGGGTTAAGGTGAACTCGTCAAACCCTAGTCTCTGTCATATGATGTAATCATTCGATTCAAGTCCGATGTGAAAAGCTAAATAGAAACTCTTTCTATTATTTCACTCTACCATGGCCATGGGCTTTTGGACTTGATTCTCATGATCATCATAGGGCTGCTCCTCTACCACTGAGGTAGATAGATTCCATCTTGATGCTATCCAGTTCCTACAATGAACATGCTATAGCCAACATACACCTCAGGGTTCCGAATGGCTAGGAGACCGAGTAATGGTGTAGTCAAACTATAACACCCTCAAGGTGAACTGTCGATGCATCTCAAGGTCAAAGAACCAGATACACTACTGCAGCATCGAGTCAGTCATTGACGAGAAGGTAGACTCCCTAATGACTACTCGAGATGGTCACGCTCAGTGCCCTCGTTCTCTAACGAGTACCTATACTCTCACTCCGATATCTCCACACCATAGACTCAAGACTCATCTACTAAAGAGAAGCGATTGTACACCAACCTTCCGGATCAATCACCATCCTCATGATGATCCTATGGTCGGAAGCATTTTATGAGTTAATAATGATTATTCATGTCTTAAATTTTCAACTCTTGAAAATATGAATTATCATTACCATTAACTCAAAGGATGTATCACAGATACTAAATACACATATGTGATAGAAAATAACCCATTTTATTGATATTAGTCAAAATTATAATTTTGCTCCTAGAAGTGTATTACAAGTGTCAGCCAATTCTGACTTCTAGGGCACATATATCTAACAATCTCCCACTTGTCCTAAAGCCAATTGGCTACAAGTCTAAGTCCCATCTTCTCAAGGTGGGCTTCGATCTTCTGCTGGTCCAACGGCTTTGTAAGTGGGTCTGCCATATTATCTATGGAGTTGACTCTCTTGACCTTGACATAATCCTTCTCGAGGTAATCACGGATGAGGTGGTATCGCCGCTCAATGTGCTTGGATTTTTAGTGAGACCTTGGCTCCTTAGCAAGGGCTATGGCGCCATTATTATCGCAGTATAGAGGAATGGCATCTGATGGCATTACTCCAATTTCTATAGCAAACTTCTTTATACCAGAATGCTTCCTTCGCAGCCTCTGATGCAGCGATATATTCTGCTTCCATGGTGGAATCTGCTATCACCGTTTGCTTGAAACTCTTCCAGCTGACAGCACCACCATTGCACACAAACAGACTCCCAGATGTCGACTTTCGATCATCTATATCAGACATGAAATCCGAGTCTGTGTATCCCTGAACTTGGAGTTCTCCGTTACCAAAGACCAACATCATATCCTTAGTTCTTCTTAAGTACTTAAGGATACATTTCACAGAAGTCCAGTGTTCTTCACCTGGATTTGACTGATATCTGCTTGTGACACTCACAGCATGGGCTATATCAGGTCGTGTACATAGCATGGCATACATGAGGCTCCCTATTGTAGAAGTATAAGGGATCTTGCTCATGCATTCTATTTCCTCAGGTGTGCTAGGGCACATCTTCTTGGAAAGATGAATACCATGTCTGAAGGGTATTAATCCCCTCTTAGAGTTTTCCATACTAAACCTCTTTAGTACTTTCTCTATGTACATCTTCTATGAAAGTCCTAGCATCCTATTCGGTCTATCCCTATAGACCTTAATTCCTAGAATAAAGGATGCTTCACCTAGGTCTTTTATGGAGAATTTCTTGGACAACCATAATTTGACTGTTGTCAACATGGGAATATCATTCCCAATAAGGAGGATGTCATCCACGTACAATACGAGGAAGACAACAGCGCTCCCACTGACCTTTTTGAAAACACATGGTTCCTCTTCATTTTTGATGAAACCAAATGTTTTGATCACATCATTGAAACGAGTGTTCCAGCTCCGAGATGCTTGCTTAAGTCCATATATGGACCTTTGCAGCTTGCAAACCTTGTGATCAGTATCACTGGATGTGAAACCTAGCGGCTATTCCATATAGATATCTTCCTCAAGATATCCATTTAAGAATGCCATTTTCACGTCCATTTGCCATATTTCATAATCAAAATAGGCTACAATGGCAAGCAATGTGTGGATGGATTTTAGCATAGCCACTGGAAAAAAGGTATCCTGATAGTCAATGCCTTCGCATTGACTATAACCTTTTGCCACTAGTCTAGCCTTGAATGTCTCCACATTCCCATCTGCACCAATCTTTCTCTTGAAGATCCATTTACACCCAATAGGTACTATACCTTCTGGTGGATCTACCAAGGTCTAGACTTGGTTCGAGTGCATCGAGTCAATTTCTGACTGCATTGCCTCTAGCCATTTCTCGGAGTCGATATCTGATATCGCCTCGTTGTAGGTTTTGGGATCATCACCATGAGCACCATTACCTACGAGGAACATTTCTCTACTTTCTCTAAAATAATACCTAAGTATCTTTCAGGGGGATGGAAAACTCTTTCCGATCTACGAGGTGGAGGAGGTAGTGTTCTTATTGGCTCAACTTGATTTGGTTCCAATTGGTCCTTAGCTCATTGTACTTGTGAGACTTTCTCATCAAGCTTAATCTGCTTTCCAATGCCGCTATCTTGAATAAACTATTTTTCAAGAAAGATGGCATGTCGACTCACAATCACATTATGGTCTTCTAGAATGTAGAAATAGTATCCTAATGACTCTTTAGGATATCCTATGAATCGAGCTCTAAAGAACCTAAACTCTAACTTGTCCGCTTGTTGTCTTTTGACATGAGCTGGACAACCCCAAATTCTGAGATGACTCAGACTTGGTTTCTTACCATGCCATATCTCATACGGTGTGGTAGGAACGGTCTTAGAGGGAACCCTATTCAGTAGATAAATTGAAGTTAACAATAAATGTCCCCAAAGAAAATTAGGGAGGTCTGTGAAGCTCATCATGGATCGGACCATATCCAATAGAGTCCTGATTTCTCCATTCTGAAACCCCGTTGAGTTGAGGTGTTCCTGGTGGAGTCCATTGAGAGACTATGCCATTATCCTTGAGATAGTCTAGGAATTCTCGCTAAGGTATTCACCTCCTCGATCTGATCGAAGAACCTTAATGGATTTTTTAGTTTATTTTTCTACTTCATGTCTGAATTCTTTGAACTTTTCAAAAGCTTCAGACTTGTGTCTCATAAGATAGACATACCCATACCTAGACAGATCATCGGTAAAGGTAATGAAGTAGACAAAATTGCCTCTAGTCGGCACATCAAATGGGCCGCACACATCAGTATGTACTAGGGCAAGGAGATCTGTGGCCCTTTCCCCATGTCCTACAAAAGAAAGTTTGGTCATTTTGCCTTGGAAGATAAGATTCACAAGTTGGATATGACTCAAAGTCAATGGACTCAATAGCCCATTTTTCTCCAATTTGTTGATCCTATCTTCTGCTATATGACCTAATCTTAGGTGCCATAGATATCTATCATTTGGACTATCCCTAGGTCGTTTGGCATTCACGTTTTGCTCGATAGTTAGAACAGGTACATCAATATGTAGCTGATAAAGACCATTAATAAGAAAACCATTTGCAATTTTATTTCTTTCATAAAGAATGTTACAATGGTCCTTAAAGAAGGTAATCACATAGTCTTCTTGTGCTAAGCATGAAACAGAAATTAAATTCCTACTAGCTGTAGGCACATAATAATAGTCTTTCAAAACTAAGTCTAAACCAGATTGTAATCGAAGAGGGTATGTTTCCACCGCCACTGCAGCAACTCTTGCTCCATTACCGATGCGTAGGATCATGTCTCCATCCCTCAGCCTCCTGCTATCCTCAAGACCCTGCATGGAAGTGCACAGATGAGCACTAGAACCAGAGTCAAGCACCCAACTGGATGCAGAAGAAATCGTAAGGTTAGACTCAATAACGAGCATACCTCCAGAAGGACCTTCCTTCTTGTTCTTCAGGGTGACCAGGTAAGTAGGGCAGTTCCGCTTCCAATGGCCGTCGCTGTTGCAATGGAAACACTTTCCTTTGACATCGGCCTTTTTCTTCGGCTCTGCCTTCTTCTTCTTTGTTCCTTCCACCTTCTACTTTTTCACAGACTTCTTTTTCTTTCCATAAGACTTTCTTTTAGAAGAAGTTTGTTCCATAGCAAGAACTGAGCCTTTAGAACCTTTCATAGAAAGCTCAGTGGTGACCAGCATGTTCATTAATTCGGCCAAGAAATTTTGAAGTTTATGCATGTGGTAATTCATGATGAATTGCCCATATGCATCAGTCAAGGATTGCAGAATAATATCGTTCTATAGGTCCAAGTCTAACTTCACACCGAGCTTCTCAAGCTCTTCCATGTCCTTGATCATCATCAGACAGTGATCTTGGACTGACTGTCCATCATGCATCTTAGCCTTAAAAAGTCATTTCGTGACTTGATACTTGGCTGTGCGACTTTGTTTACCAAACATCTCCTGCAGGTGAGCCAACATTTGGCGAGCAGTTTCGATATCTTCATGTTGGCACTGGAGCTTATCAGACATCGAGCCCAACATATAATATCTGACCTTATTATCTTCGTCTATCCATTTTTCCAGAGACGCTCTCTGTTCAGTGGATGGACAGGCTGGTAAGGTGGGAGGGTCCTGATCCAATACATGGGTTAACTTCTCGAAACCCAAAACGATTTTGTAGTTCCTGAGCCAATCTTTATAATTGGGTTCGGTCAGTCTATGTGTGTCTAGGATACGTGCTAATGGGTTGGACGCAGACATTTTTCTGTAGAGAGTCAAAGATTCTAGTTAGATACTGTAATTATGACTTGACCAATTTATTTAGGGATTTTATTTTTAAACAAATTAGCTCCCACTATTTTCTTGGATCCCTACACTCCCTCTGTAGAGATGCAAAAATCTCCACGATTAATGATTTCTAGTGGGTGGTGCGGTCTCACCAACTGACTCATCACCTCACCTAACAGTTATTGATGATGGGTTAGCCAATGAGTGAACAACTCTTGTTCAATGATTCTCTAATCATGGTGCACCCAAACTTGATCTCTAATTCATGAATCTCATCGTATCCAAAATATTGATCCACTCCTTAGTTAAGTCAGACCCACCATTTGCACATACTGGATTCCTAATTGAGTCTCTCACCATATCCAGAATATTGAGCCCAACTCATCCTCCAGCCCATAGCATCCAATGCCTAATAGACATGGTTGCATCTTCTCGATGCAACTGAGCCACTGTATCCAGCTGAGAACAATCAACCCCAGGAAGGGTCCGCACATCTACAATGATGGAAGACCTCAGACTTAATCTTTTCTTAGGGAGAATTGATTCAGGTCTCATTAAACTAGACTTATCATAGTCATAACAATTATGACTATCCTAGTGGCATGGGTTAGCTTGAATTATTGACCACCTCAGATCAGAACTGTGTCAATAGATATGGCTAGGTAAGTGAGACCGATGGAAGGAATATGCCATTAACTCATACAAGAATGCATTCAGGTCGAGTAGCTTTCAATTAAAAACCAATCGGTCGTATGTGCCAAACTTACCTTAGACACCAAATTATTGAGCCAGAACCAATTGGGTTAGCCTACAATCCAGACTCTAACCTCTGAGCCTAATTAGGTCTTGCTTGATCATGACTCGATCTTGACCCAGACTTAATCCTATTAGGCTGGTCAATTTAAGCATTGTTGATCCCATCTAACCAACTCTTGATTCGGTTTGATCAACCGCTTAGACCTAATTGAGCTACCCAAGCCCGAACCCAATATTATGAATATGTCTTAGATCTGAAATTCTCAATTTTTGACCTAATTAATATTCCATAATCTTAATTTTTAATTAAGTAGGGTTCATAAAATAAATATCATAAAATCTAGGATTTCGGATCTAGGGTTTTGCAAAGTAAGTTTTGGTTTCTGATTAAGGACGAACGCGCAGCACCCTACACATAAAGAACACTCCATCGGAAGAGAGGGCTTTAAACCCTTCTTCATTCTTATGACCGAACGGCCAAGAGGAACGCCTTAATCAGGAACATGCAATACTACAAAACAGTTTTAGATCTATATCATATATCTCATATATAAATTAGATCTAATCATGGCATATTTTGCATACATCTCATGTATCGAATTATGCATGTTTTTAGATCTAAATTATCTCATAATAATCTAAAAAATTTAGTTAAATTTAATCTATCTAATCAAACTAAATTCTATCATACCATTATTATAACCATTATAATATCAAAAAATAGTAAATAAATAGATTTAAAATTATTTAATCAAATTAAAAAAATATGCAAGATTATTCTATAGAACTATTCTATTTTAGAACTAGTCATGCATATTTTCTAATCTTAGATCCAAATTATTTAATTTTAATTTTTTTAATTTTAGATCTGATCACATCTCATGTGACATCTAAAATTACTTATTTTTTTATTAAAATAAATTTAAAATCAGATCTAAACACTTTTAGAACCTTATCAATTGAAGAAATCCTGATTTTCTGGACCAGGTTCGTTCAGATGATTAGATCAAAAATATTTTAAAAAATTTTTTATTAATCTAGATCAAATCTAAGATGTTTTTCTAATTTTTATTATTTTAAAATTATAATAAAATTAGATAAATTAAATCAATTTTAATTTATCTTGATAGGTAATCCTATTACCATTGATGATTCCTGTAAGTGGAAGGTTCTGGATCTAGCCACATAAGCGCCTGGCCTCTAATATCACTCAAGATGGATAGAATTCCCTTTCTTCTCTATCATATCCAAAAATTAGATCTAATCTATCTGGAGGATCTTCAAAATCCTTTTGAAGATCAGTAAGTCATCCTTTGCAGGCAGCACACCTTCTAGCTTTCAGTCGCTTTCTCTCATCTAATTGCACCAACCAAAATCCAAACTTCTTTTGGATGGAGAGGAGAGGGAAAAGGTGCTTTTGGCATGGAGGAAGGAGGGAGAGCAGCCTTGGGGCATGGAAATTATGATTTCATTAACTTTTAGTTGGGCGCAGGGTCTTATTTATAGACTATCTGTGATCCGATCCTCTTCTTCCCAACCAATCACAACCTTTTTATAAAATCAGATCTAAATCTGATTGCTGGAAATAGAGTCCCTATTTCCTCCTTAAGGCGCCTAAGATCAGTCAAAGGTTGGTTCTTAGGAGAACTCTAATCAAATCCAAAAGGAGATGGAGTCCTATCCAACAGACTCTAGGCGCCTCCAAGCTTGGCACACGCAGGGTGGCATGCACCCTCTTTCTTGCCAGCTTCTGATAGGGGGACAACCCCCACCAGCCTCCAATAGGTGCATGACACATGAAGTCAAAAGTCAAATATCAACAATGGTCAACCTGTCAAAGGTGACTTTTTGACCAAAGTCAAAGGATGAGAAATGACAGGTGACCAAAAATGGCAGGTAATGTCTTACAAAATAAGATAACCTTTTCTAACTTGCGACACCTCCAATCAGACAAATGAAGGCCTCTGATAGCACAAACTCCTTTGGCTTAGACAGGATACTTATTTATTGATAGTAAAAGAAGAAACGATTAGGTTCAATCGAGTGCTAGCAATTTTTTGAACCTAATTGAATCTCATTAGATCAATTGAACTGGATCAGTTCAATTGATGATCACCAGATTCAAACACTTGTTGTGTAACCCAGTTAGATTTAGTTCTGTATGTAATGATATGTCATGATCTCTATCATCGACATCATCGAAAACTCCTTTCGATGGATCAGAACTCTTTCTGATTCGAACAGCTAGAATGATCGATCATCTAAATCATTCTAATTGCTCCCAAAATCCACCAGTGACACCTAGCAGTAATAGGTGCAACCATCAGAGCTGAATGCGAACCTCTTGGTGCAGCTACCTATGTGATTAAATTCTTCTATCTTGACCCCGATCAGCATTAGGTTAAGGTAAACCGTCAAACCCTAGCTTTGTCATATGATCTAATCATTCGATTCGAGTCGATGTGAAATCTAAATAGAAACTCTTTCTATTATTTCACTCTACCCATGGCCATGGACTTCTAGACTTGATTTTCATGATATCATAGGGCTGCTCCTCTACCATCGAGGTAGATAGATTCCATCTTGATGCCATCCAGTTCCTACAATGAACATGCTATAACCAACATAACCTCAGGGTTCAATGGCTAGGAGACAAGTAATGGTGTAGTCAAACTATAACACCCTCAAGGTGAACTGTCAATGCACCTCAGGTCAAAGAACCAGACACACTACTGCAGCATCGAGTCAGTCATTGACGAGAAGGTAGACTCCTAATGACTACTCGAGGTGCACGCTCAGTGCCCTAGAAACCCTACTTAATTAAAAATAAGATTATGAATATCTAATTAGGTAAAATTGAGAATTTTAAATCTAAGACATATTCATAATATTGGTTCGGCTTGGGTACTCAATTAGGTCTAAGCAGTTGATCAAACCGAATCAAGAGTTGTTAGATGGATCAAAATGCTTAAATTGACCAGCCTATAGGATTAAGTCTGGGTCAAGATCGAGTCAGATCAAGCAAGACCTAATTAGGCTCAGAGGTTAGAGTCTGGATTGTAGGCTAACCCAATTGATTCTGGCTCAACAATTTGGTGTCTAAGGTAGTTTGGCACATACGACCGACTAATTTTTAATTGGAAGCTACTCGACCTGAATGCATTCTTATACGAGTTAATGGCATATTCCTTCCACGTCTTACTTACCTGGCCATATCTGTTGACACAGTTCTGATTGAGGTGGTCAATAATCCGAGCTAACCATGCCACTGGGTAGTCATAATTGTTTATGACTATGAAGTCTAGTTTAATGAGACCTGAATCAATTCTCCCTAAGAAAAGATTAAGTCTGAGTCTTCCACCATGATGTGTGGGCCTTCCTGGGGTTGATTGTTCTCGGTGGATACAGTGGCTCAGTTGTACAGAAAGATGCACCATGTCTATTAGGCATTGGATGCTATGGGCTGAGGATGAGTTGGGCCTAATATTTTGGATACAGTGAGAGACTTAATTTAGGAACCTAGTCTATGCAAATGGGTGGGTCTGACTTAACTAAGGAGTGGATCAATATTCCAGATAGGTGAGATTCATGAATTAGAGACCAAGTTTGGGTGCACCATGATTAAAGAATCATTAAACAAAAGTTGTTCACTCATTGGCTAATCCATCGCCAATAACTGTTAGATGAGGTGATGAGTCAGTTGGTGAGACCGCACCCCACTAGAAATCATTAATCATGGAGATTTCGTATTCTCAACAGAGGGAGTGTAGGGATCTGAGAATATGGGGAGCTAATTTGTTTAAAAATAAAATTCTAAATAAATTGAGTAAGTCATAATTACATATCTAACTAGAATCTTTGACTCTCTACAGAAAAATTCTGCATAACCCATTGGAACGTATCCTGACACACATAGACTGACTAAATAATATAAAGAATGGCTCAGGAACTACAAATGTTTTGGGTTCGAGAAAGATAATCTCGGTACTGGACTAGGACTCCCACCTTACAGCCCATCCATCCATTGAACAAAAGAGCATCTTCTGAAAATGGATAGACGAAGAATAAAAGCCAGATATTACATGTTGGGGCTCGATGTCTGATGAGCTTCAGCACAACATGAAGATATCGGGACTGCTTCGCAAATGTTGGCTCACCTACAGGAGATGTTGGTGAACAGAGTCGTGCAGCCAAGTATCAATCACGAAATGACTTTTTAAGGCTAAGATGCTGATGGCAGTCAGTCCAGATCACTGTCTGACAATGATCAAGGACTTGGAAGATCTTGAGAGCTCGTGTGAAGTTAGACTTGGACCTGTAGAATGATATTATTCTGCAATCTGACTGATGCATTATGGGCAATTCATCATGAATTACACATGCATAAACTTCAAAATTTCTGGCCGAATTAATGAATATGCTGGTTACGCTGAGCTTTCTATGAAAGGTTCTAAAGGCTTAGTTCTTGCTATGGAATGGATCCTTCCAAAAAAAAAGTCTTATGGAAGAAAAAAGAAGTCGTGAAAAAGCAAAGGTGAAAGGTGCAAGAAGAAGAAGGCAGAGCCGAAGAAAAATGCCAATGTCAAAGGAAAGTGTTCCATTGCAAACAGCGACGGCCATTGGACAGTGAAATGCCCTACTTACCTGTGCCACCCTAAGAACAAGAAGGAGGCCCTTCTGGAGTATGCTCATTATGAGTCTAATCTTAACGGTTTCTTCTGCATCCAGTTGGGTGCTTGACTCTGGTTCTAGTGCTCATATGTGCACTTCATGCAGGATCTTGAGGATAGCAGAGGCTGAGGGTTGGAGACATGATCCTACGCATCGGTAATGGAGCAAGAGTTGCTGCAGTAGCCATGGACATACCTCTTTGATTACAATCTGGTTTAGACTTAGTTTTAAAAGATTTTTATGTGCCTCAGCTAGCAGGAATTTGATTTTATTCATGCTTAGCACTAAAAGGTATGTGATTACCTTTCTTTAAGGACCATTGTAACTCTTTTATGAAAGAAATAAAATTGCAAATGTATTTCTTAATAAGTCTTTATTAGCTACATATTGATGTCCATATTTAACATCGAGCAAATGTGAATGCTAAACGATAAGGGATAGTCCAAATACGAGATATCTATGGCACCTGAGATTAGGTCATATAGCAAAAGATAGGATAACAAATTGGAGAAAAATGGCTATTAAGTCCATTGACTTTTCGAGTCGTATCCAACTTGGAACTTTGTCTCCAAGCAAAATGACTAAACTCCCTTTTGTTGGACATGGGGAGAGGGCCATGATCTTCTTGCCCTAGTATACAGATGTGTGTAGGCCATTTGATGTGCTGGCTAGAGGCAATTTTGTCTATTCATTACCTTTATCGATGATCTGTCTAGGTATGGATATGTTATCTTAGGAGACACAAGTCTGAAGCTTTTTGAAAAGTTCAAAGAATTAAGACATGAATAGAAAAACAAACTGAAAAACCCCATTAAGGTTCTTGATCAGATCGAGGAGGTGAATACTTAGCCAAATTCCTAGACTATCTCAAGGAAATGGTCATAGTCTTCTCAATGGACTTCCACCTAGAAACACTCAACTCAACGGGTTTCAGGATGGAGAAATCGACTCTATTGGATATGGTCGATCCATGATGAGCTTCACAGACTTCCTGAATTTCCTTTGGGGACAATCATATTGTAACTTCAATTATCTACTGAATAGGGTTCCTCTAAAACCATTTCTACCCCACCGTATTGAAGATTTATGGCACGGTAAGAAACAAGTCTGAGTTCCATCTCAGAATTTGGGGTTGTCCGCTAGTGTCAAAAGCAAAAAGCAACAAGTTAGAGTTTAGGTCTTTTAGAGCTCGATTCATAGGATATCCTAAAGAGTCATTAGGATACTATTTTACATTCAGAAGACCACAATGTGATTGTGATCGACATGCCTCATTCTTTGAAAAATAGTTTTATTCAAGATTGCGCATTGGAAGCGAGATCAAGCTTGATGAAAAAGTCTCACTAAGTACAAAAGCTAAGACCATTGGAACCAAATAGTTGAGCACATTAAGAACACTACCTCCTCCCACCTCGTAGATCGGAAAGAGTTTTCCTCCCTGAAAGATACTTAGGTATTGTTTCAGAGGACGTAAGAAATGTTCCTCTAGGAATGGTGCTCAGGTGATGATCCCAAAACACTACAACGGGGATATCAGATATCGACTCCAAGAAATGGCTAGAGGCAATGCAGTCAGAAATTACTCGATGCACTCAAACCAAGTCTGGACCTTGGTAGATCCACCAGAAGGTATAGTACCTATTGGGTGTAAATGATCTTCAAGAGAAAATTGGTGCAGATGGGAATGTGGAGACATTCAAGGCTAGAGTAGGAAAAAGTTATAGTCAACGCGAAGGCTTGACTTCAGATACCTTTTCTCCGTGTATGCTAATCCATCCACAATTGCTTATTGTGCAATCTATTTCGATTACGAAATATGGTGAATGGATGTGAAAAATGGCATTCTTAAAGATATCTTGAGGAAAGATATCTATATGGATACAGCGCTAGGTTTCACATCCAGTGATACTGATCACAAGGTTGCAAGCTGCAAAGGTCCATATATGGACTTAAGCAAGCATCTCGGAGCTGGACACTCGTTTCAATGAATGTGATCAAAAGTTTGGTTTCATCAAAAATGAAGGAAACGTGTGTTTTTCAAAAAGAAGTGGGAGCGCTGTTGTCTTCCTCAATTGTAGTGGATGACATCTCCTTATTGGGAAAGATATTCCATGATGACAACAGTCAATTATGGTTGTCCAAGAATTTCCATGAAAGACTAGGTGAAGCATCCTTTATTTTAGGAATTAAGGTCTATAGGGATAGCGAATAGGATGCTAGGACTTTCACAGAAGATATCATAGAAGAAAGTACTAAAGAGGTTTAGTATGGAAAACTCTAAGAGGGGTAATACCCTTCAGACATGGTATTCATCTTTCCAAGAAGATGTGCCAACACACTTGAGGAAATAGAGGCATGAGCAAGATCCCTTAGCTCTGCAATAGGGAGCTCATGTATGCCATGCTATGTACACGACCTGATATAGCCCATGCTGTGAGTGTCCACAAGCAGATATCAGTCAAATCCGGTGAGGAACACTGGACTTCTGTGAAATGTATCCTTAGGTACTTAAGAAGAACTAAGGATATGAGTGGTCTTTGGTAACGGAGAACTCCAAGTCTAGGGATACACAGATCGATTTCATTCATGTCCGATATAGATATGAAAGTGACATCTGGATTTGTTTGGTTCAAGTGGTGGTGTTGTCACTGGAAGAGTTTCAAGCAAATGTGATAGCAGATTCTCCATGGAAGCAGAATATATGACTGCATTAGAGCGCAAGGAAGCATTCTGGTACATAGAATTTTGCTATAGAAATGGAGTAATGCCAATAAATGCATTCCTCATATCTGCGACAACAATGGCGCATAGCCCTTGCTAAGGAGCAAGGTCTCACCAGAAATCCAAGCATATTGAGCGACGATACCACCTCATCCGCGATTACCTCGAGAAGGGTTATGTCGTGTCAAGAGAGTCAACTCCATAGATAATGTGCAGACCACATTACAAAGCCGTTGGACCAGTAGAAGATCGAAGCCACCTTGAGAAGATGGGACTTAGACTTGTTAGCCAATTGGCTTTAGGACAAGTGGGAGATGTTTAGATTATGTGCCCTAGAAGCAAAAATTGGCTAACATTGTAATACACTTCTAGGGGCAAAATTATAATTTGGACTAATAATCAATAAAATGGTTTATTTTCTATCACATATGTGTATTTAGCGTCTGTGATACATCCTTTGAGTTAATGGTAATGATAATTCATATTTTCAAGAGTTGAAAATTTAAGACATGAATAATCATTGTAAATTATAAAATGCTCCCGACCATAGGACCATCACGAGGATGGTGATTGATCTGGAAGGTTGGTGTAGCAATCTTCTCTTTAGTAGATGAGTCTTGAGTCTACGGTGTGGAGACATGGAGTGAAGTAAGGTCCTCGTTAGAGAACGAGGGCATGAGCGTGACCATCTCGAGTAGTCATTAGGAAGTCTAACCTTCTTCAATGCCTGACTCGATGCTGCAGTGTATGTCTGGTTCTTTGACCTGAGTGCATCGGCGTTACCTTGAGGTGTATGTGTTGACTACACCATTACTCGTCTCCTAGCCATATGGAACCCTGAGGTGTATGTTGGCTATAGCATGTTTTCATTGTAGGAACTGGATGGCATCAAGATGAATCTATCTACCTTAGTGGTAGAGGAGCAGCCCTAATGATATCATGAGAATCAAGTCCTAAGAAGTCATGGCCATGGAGAGTGAAATAATAGAAAAGAGTTTCTATTAGATTTCACATTGGACTCGAATTGAATGATTACATCATATGACAGAGACTAGGGTTTGACGAGTTTAACCTTAACCCTAATCTGATCGGGGCTCAAGATAGAAGAACTTAATCACACAGTAGCTGTACAAGAGGTTTCGCATTCGCTTGATGGGTTGCCACCATAATACTGCTAGGTACACTGGTGGATTTTGGGAGCAATTAGAATGATTTAGATGATCGATCATTCTAGCTATTCGAATAGAAGAGTTTTGATCCATCGAAAGGAGTTTCGATGATGTCGATGATAGAGATAATGACATACCCATTACATACAAACTGAACACCTAACTGATCACACAAAGCGGTTTGAATCTGTGATCATATCATTAATGACTGTCAGTTTCATTGATCTGAATGAGATCAATTAGATCAAGAAAATCTGCTAGCATCGAATTGGAACCTAACGTTCTTCTTACTATCATAAATAAGTTGTCCTACTGAGCCAAAGAAGTTTGTGCTCAAAGGCCTCATATGTTACTGAGGTTAGTTCAGTCAGAAAAGGTTGTCTTTATTTGTAAGGAATTACTTGCCATTTTTGGTCACTACCATTTTTTGTCCTTTGTACTTTGGTCAAAAAGTTAGCCTTGACTGTCAAAATTTGACCATTGACACTTTGACTTTTGACCACATGTCAGCACCTATGGAGAGTTGTGGGGGCTGTCCCTGCAGAACCTGCAAGGAGAGGGCGCACGTCCACCTTGGGGTGTGCCCCAAGTTGGAGGGCCTAGGAGCCTGTTGGATAGGGACTCCATCTCCTTTTGGATTCCAATTAGAGTTCTCCTAAGAACAACTTTGACTGATCTTAGGCGCCCTCTAAGTAGGAACCAGAGGTACTCTATTTCCACCAATCAGATTTAGATTCTGATTTCACAAAGGTTGTGATTGGTTGGGAAGAAGAGGAGTTGGATCATGCTTAGTCTATAAATAAGACCTGCGCCCACTCAGAAGATGATTGAATCACAATTTCCCACCCCAGGCTTACCTCTCCCCTCTTCCTCCATGCCTAAAAACCTTCTCCCTCTCCTCTCCATGTCCAAAAGGAGTTTTGGATTCTTGGTTGGTGCAATCCAGATCAAAGAAAAGGCGATAAAAGCAAGATGGTTGCGCTCTGCAGAAGGATGATGTTGTCTTCAAAAGGATTTTGAAGATCCTCTAGATCGTATCAGATCTAATTTTTGGAGAGCATGATAGAGAAGAAGAGGCATCTCCAGATATAGCCGAAGTGGATATGGTAGAGGCAGGCACTTGCGTGCAGATTAGAACTCTGCTACAAAAAAGATCATCAACGGTAATAGGATACCTATATTCAGGTAAATTAAATTGATTTAATTTATCTAATTTTTATTTTAATTTTTAAATAATAATAATAGATTTGAACTCTTAGATCTGAATTAGATCAAAAGAAATTTTTTGTTGAAATATATATCTTTTTGATTTAATCAGATCTGAATGAACCTGATCCAGAAAATCAGGATTTCCCTTCAAATTCTTCTCCCTATACAGCTGCTAGTCTTTTTTTTGGCATCATGCATTACTGTCTACCCTGAAGCTATTTGATGCCATCTCATCAATCAGATCAAAGCTTCTTCTCATTTTTCAGTTAATGGTCCTCCTGCTTGCTTGGGCATCAATCATAAAAATGATTTAGTAGGAAGATACACCATTATAGAAAGTTTGTACTGAAGCCCATATGGGTAGTTGATTGATGTTGGACATCCCTTAGCGTGTCCTTTGAAATGCTCCCAAGCCTCTATGATAGTGTCTTCATGTCCATCTCCATAAAAGAAGTGATATATTGCGGCTATTGGCAAGTCTTGGAAGGTGGAAAGTACTTGGTAAAGAATTTTGGGCTAGGACATCCGCCAAGTTGTTAATAGAATCTTTAGGAGAGAATGAAGCAACTTTTTAGCTTTATCGCCATAACAAAGAAGAAGAAAATAACTTATTTAATAGCATCATCCGACACCCCATTAATTTTTAAAAAGTATCACTAAAAAGTTTAGAGAAGTTGGAAATATGGGCTTCAGATCAATCAGCATGTTCCACTGAATTGGACAGTGAATTGAATCATTGGAGTCATTCAATCGATTTTATTTGAAGTTGTTTTGGCTTCGCACAGGCCGTCTACTGATCTTCGAAGCCTGATGGCATAGATTGGTATGATGTTAATCATTTTATGGATGATTGTCTGGTCGAATAGCTTTCATGCTGTCCTCGAGGTTGATCGTCATATCCAATCCTGATGATGTCGTAGGATCTTCAGCTGCCATGGTTTCTTTCTTGTTGTAAGTCCTCTAATGGTCCTTTCAATTTCTGTAGATTCTAAAGAAGTAAATTACTATTCCAGTACTGCAATGCATAACACAAAATTTTAAAAATAAAGTAAAGAAATAAATTAAAAAAAAACTCTAGAGTAAAGATAGATCAAAATTTTAATATTGTTTTAAGACACAATTCCGACAAACGACGTCAAAACTTGATACGTGCTAATCTATAGCTAGTGGCAAGTGCATCAGTTGATCAAGTAATAAAGTAAATGAGTAGAGTATACATCCTAGAGGAAGTGGAAAATAAATATTGAAAAGCTCTTTCTATACTTTATTTAGAAGACCGATTTATGAGAATAAAAAATAAGAACAAATTAAAGAAATATTAAAAAATTTTAAAGAAAATAGAGAGAGTGTAATTATAGGGTTTTTAAACTTAAGAGCAATTTAGATTACTAAGGCATCGGTTCACCAACTCAGTCAATACAATATTTAGGTTATTAAATTAATTTTATTTCATGTGACTATGGAGTTTCCTAGTTTATTTACTACCCTTTGTCCAAGCATAGCAAAACTATCAATATTTATTAATTAATCACTTTGGTCCAGGGTAATTGTAAGTAAATCTATAATGCATTAAGTTTTATGAAAATTTTTTAATTAAATAACGCTGCATCCAAAGCGCACTAAAATCTGAATGCACATGAATTCTAATTTGATCATAATAAAAGATAAATAATCAAGAAGTCAATAACATAGAATGTATTTGGTCCATAATATCTATATTCATCTGGTCATAGAAGTGGCTAGTAATTTAAAAGCATTAAGATTAGATTTATATACTCCTCATAAATAAAATTTAAAATTAAAAATAATTTCATACTGAATATTGACATCAAAAAGTGCTACACCTTAGTCTTAGTAAAAAAAAAATTTAGTTCATGAAACAAGTTCAAAAACAACAAATAAAATAAAGGCTAAAGAATTAAGACAGTTTGATTGTTGAAATTGATTGTCCATTCGCTCTTGGTGTGGAAAAACTTGGTGAGGAAGAAGAGAACCCTGATCGATGTCTTGATTGTCGAAAGAAGAAAGAATATATAAATTAAAAGTTCTTTCTTTTCTTTCTCTCAAAATCTCTCTTCTTTCTTCTGCTTCTCTTCTCTTTCTCTTTTTTCTTTTTTTCTCTTTTTTTTTCTTTTTCATCTCTATTTTTTTTTTGGCAGCAGCAGGTAGCCTTTTTAAATATCTGGGTGATCCTCCCCATCGAAATCTATTGAAATCAAGTTAAAACTCTCAAAATAACTCAAAAAGAGTCCTAGATCAATTCTAACATTGGATGTCGATCAATGATCAAAAATCACTCAAAATCATCTTAAATCCTAAATCAAGTTAGAATTCATTTGGACCATCGATCAGCCTTGAAGATTAAATATGGCCGTCAGATTAATGCACAGAGAAAGCCTCTATTCTTAGTTTAAAGTCAGGATGAATCTCAGTCATTGGATCTGATCAGGAGCTGCATCTGCCATTTGTTAGTGCATGCAATTTTGGCGTCGATCAAATCCTGTGAAAGTGCCTGTGAATAGACAAAATTCCAAATTGCCTCTGTAGATCATAGCGCAGAGCTCGGTGTTGCATGGACCGCGCCATCTTCAGCAATCGAGTGCGCTTCTCCATGTGAAATCCCAAAATGCCTACTAACGGTCCACCTTGCGTTGCGAAAATGCTGATCAACGTTGCATTCAAGGGTCGTCATGTTGGTGTGGTTAAGATCGGACGTCTGTTGAGCAATTTTTTTGAACAGTTTGAACCAAACCGACTTTTTTTCTTTTACTTTTTTTGAAATTTAATTTGGGCTTTTTGAATTCGTTTTGGCCAAAAAATTTATTTATCATCTGAACCAGAAAAAATAAATCTTCATATTGGGGCCTTCTTTTCTAAATAAGATTAAACAAAGTTATCAATTTTTTTAAAAAAATTAATTTTAATTTTATAATTTAGATACTTATTAGTATGGTATCATATTTATTATCACTTCATCATACATCTAAAAATCTCTTCTTTTCATGGACTTCGATCTGACTCACTGCTATTTACATATTCTTAATTAT